>JAGDQO010000617.1:0-371497 GCA_018342035.1 Solanum appendiculatum | reverse complement strand
GCTTCCGGTAGGGCTCGTTTTGGGTGTATGTTTGTGCTAGTGTGTGATACCTCTGAGGCCCATCGCAGCTGTATGTTTTGCTTAGTTGCGCTCGTTAGGAGTGGAGATGGCATGTTTAGGGGATAGGCATTGATCCTATAGATATTTCTCTTCCCCTATGTTGATGATGAGCTATCTCTTGATTTCTGCTTTTCCTGTTTAGCGATAGGTTTTTGGTGCCTTGTTATTATTATATATTGTTGGGCCCGAGGTCGTATTCGAGGAGAAATTCGATTCCAGGTTAGTTTCCCTTGCTGTGACACTGTGGTATGATTGGGTATTTCTGTTCTGATTACGTGCACCTTGTTTGGATGCTGGTGATGGCATGCTTGCATTGATTGAGCATTTCCATTTGTTTGTGGCACGACTCCGTTACTTTCATTGGATTTTACTACTATTTTGAGAGGGAACTCTCACACTTTTAGTACTATCTAAAACTTATTTTTAACGGGAGTCGTACCACCGGGATTACTTTGAGAAACTGATTTTGAGGCTTTCGAGGCGTCGAGGATGTACTCTTTTTATACTGGCAGTTATAGGGGCATCCAGGATGCGCTTTATTTTTTATTGATATCCGGCGCGGTGTCACCTTTTTACTACATCGGCTTTGCCACTCACTCTCTTGTACCACTACGGGGATGCTTATGTTACATAAGACCTTGTTCGGGCCCAAGCAGTGTATATGAACTTCCCGCGTCCCCCATGGGCACCTCTAGTCGGTGCACCACTGAACTGGATGACGGGAGCTACATGGGTCCCACCTGGCAGGCCGGGGGCCGAGGTTGGTGTATACGCTTAGTTGAGATGATCTCTGAGAACCACCGATGATGTTACTAGTTTTTACTATAAAATTGCATCCATTAGCCTCGCCCATCACCAGTATACTTTTTTGCTATTTGGTCTCCCGGTTTATGGGGGTCGGGGTTATGTTGTGTACCGTCTAGGGGTATGGGCGTCCGGCCGGTTATTATCTGATTATATGTGCTCTTATCTTGTGTGGCATTTGTAGCTGGTCTTCAGGGTGTCTTAGTCTGGATTTGTGAATTGTTCTTCCTGTTAGACTCAGTTGGGTTAGCTCTTAGATGTTTAGTGGTGGCTGTAGTTTTCCGCTCTTAATTGGTTAGCTCCTATGGCGTGGACTTATCCTAACTAGGTTGTGTCTTGTGGTTGCAGGTGCGTCCCTCGTCTCTTTCCCCTTCCATCTTGCTTTCTAGCTCTTTGCTCTTGTTCTTGCTTTAACTCTGTGTTAGATCTTATTTCCTTACTTGTGTTATTCCTACCCTATTTATATGCTTTTTATGGTTGCTTTATCTGTGGAGCTCAGTTGGCCTTTGCCTGCTGAGTACCATTCGTTTGGTACTGATACTACACTTTTGCCCCCTACAGATCATAGTACGGGTTATCGTCAGTGATTTGGTCTTGGTGCGAAGTAGCTTGCGTTCGGAGATTTGGCGTCCGGAGTTGCCGATTTCTATTTGTTTGAGCTAGGACTTGTCTTTACTTGCTTTTGAAGACTGTCTGCATCTATTTTGTATTGTACTTGCTTAAGCTTTGTAATCTTATTTTGTTTAGATGCTCGACTACTTACTGATGCCAGGTCTTGTGGGCGGTTCCATGGTTGTATATATGTCGACCCTTCTTTCTCCTCTTCGTTATTGTTTATTTCTCTATTTGTTCCTCTTTGGGTTGATAGCCCGTTGCTTCTTGTTCCGGGCTATGGGTTAGGCTTACCTACTGGTGGGTTGTAGTAGGTGCCATCACAACCTGAGGGATCGGGTCATGACAGCTTGGTATCAGAGCTTAGGTTGACCGGCATCGTTGGTATGTGAGCAAATGCCTAGTAGAGTCCTGCGAATCGATGCATTGACGTCTATATCCTATCTTCGGGAGGCTATAGGGCATTCTTAGGAAATTCTATTTTGGACTATGTAATCGTGTGTCTTCGTTCCGTTTAACCTCTAAAATTGCTTCTTTAGAATCCTCTCTCTCTTTAGATAGATAGCTCAAGGTGTTCAACAGGTATGGATGGAGGTTCAACACTTGGTCAGGCTGCATGGCCTCAGTCAGGCCTAGACCCTGAGTTTTGAGGTGTTCTTCAGCAGACGAAGAGTTTGGGGCAGCCCAGGCTCCGCTAGAGTCATTGGCTACCTTGGTACCTCGAGATTCAGTGATAGGAGGCCCGAGTTCCTTTGGGGACACCCTTTCGACAGGTGCAGTCATTGGCTACCTTTATTTGGGTCTCTGTGTGTGTTTTAGCTCCGTAGTTGATTTCTTTTAGTAGTGGATTGATTGGGTCGGATGCCTATTTCTGAAAGTAGTGGTTGGGTAACCTTTCGTGCCTTTGCCTTGGTGGCTGTGTTGAGTTTGAGGCCGGGTGAGTTAGTTGTCCATTTCCTTTGTGTCTTGTATCCCTTGCCAGTTGTTGTTGTTGTGGTGCTGATCCTTGTTGGATAGGTGGCTAGACAAGCTTCGTTAGTTCCGAGGATATCGGTGCTTATGGATCTAGTTGGCTTTGAAGGCCGCCTTAGTTGCGTGCCGTCCGATTAGACTGGTGGGTGAATGGCTCTTCTCACCTTTGTGTGCTTCTAGTGTTGCCTTGATTAGTATTTCTCTCTTGCCATTCCAGTTTTGTTGGCTTGGATGACTATCTTCTTTGTTTGGTACTGTTGGATTCGTAGCTGAAGGGTGGGTTATTGAGGTGGTATGTGAATAGAGGTATAGCATCTTCGGAGTTGTAGTAGATCCCACTTGTTGATTCTTCCCCTTGTCTTATTAGTATTTTTAGCCTTGACACTGTGAGGTTAAGGTTTGCTCCCTTTTTACCTACTTGGTTGGTTTCCTTGCGGCATTCTTGGTGTTTGGCGTTTGTTGGTGATTGAAAGATTTGTGGCTATTGGAGTTGAGAGAAAGGTGGAATAGCCTTCTGTGGTGAGTCAGTAGATGGGCTTGCGGTTTCCCCTCCCTTGCCCTAGATAGTTCTCAGCTCCTGAGAGTGCATAGTGGTGATTTGCTCACTCGGTTCTCTTAAAATGTCTCTTTTGAGGGTTTGGAGTTGTCCACAGTTACTTGGAATTTTGAAAAATGTGAATTCTTGTTGTACTTTGTGGTTGTTTTGGCGGGTCCTTTGTGGTTGAGCTGATAGCTCTCAAGGTTTTGGATGTGTTCTGGAGCCGGAATGGTGGTGTCCCTCAGCTGGTTCAGATTTTAACTTCTGTTTGAGAATTAAAGGTGATAACGCTCAACCACACCGATAACGATTCAAAGTGTGGGCGGTCATCACACAAGTATAAACCCAACGAAGAGTTGCGGTCGTTCCCACAAGGAACAATGTGCTAGGCGGTTGAAGAGACAAAGAATTCACTAGCTACTAGTTTGAATCCGAAATATCAAATACAATTATAATAAAGAGAAGGTTTGCAAGTAACGATTAAGGGTTAGGGGATAGAGGAGAACAAGGGACAAAGTCTTTTCGAACAAGATCACCAAAGGGATTCGGGAATGGAAAATCAATCAATACCCATACGATCCATTGCAACTTAAAATCACACAATACCAAATGATCATGGATAATCTTATATATGCCTCGGACTCTAAACTATCTACCTAATTCTATCAAACATAGGCAAATATTTCTATATTAGCTCTCACGAACCCAATCGAGTGGCAACACAAGTAATCCGATCAAAGGCAATGCAAGGACTCACTATATCTAGAAAATTAAATCATGAGATCAATTGAATAATCAAAAACCTATTTCATGAATGATAGAGCATTCAACTAATTACAAAAGCACAAGATAGAAATCAAAACCCAAATATTGATTATCTCTAATTCAACATCCAAATCACTAATCAACAATTAACACCTAGAATTTAACAATACTAAGCAAAGAGTTGAAGAAAGAGGAAGAATAGTTACAACCCAAGTTCACAATCTTCACTCTAATTGTGTTTGTTGAGAAATCTTGTCTTCAAAGCAATGCCCAAGCCTCAATCCCCAAGGTTCTTTTCTCAATTATGTGATGAATAGTGAAAAAATATATGGTCCCCTTCAAAATGGCTGTGAATCAGTGTATATGGTGAATTGGGGTCAAAATGTGAATTTCTAGAACTGCACAGACGTCAGTCACCTATTCTTCTCCGCATTGGCGGAGGTAGCCCCGCGTTCACGGAGCTCAATATAGTCCTTCTCTGCGTTCGCGGAGGACGTCCGCGTTCGCGGTACTCATCTTGCATGTACTCCGCGTTGGCGGAGGCTTCCGCGTTTGTGGTACTCAACTTGAATGCCTTCCACGTTCGCGCCTCACAGTTGCCTAGCACTCCGCATTCGTGGAGAGCATTTCACTGCCAGCTCCAAAATCTTTGTTTTAGCTCCATTCTGTCCCACTTTTCATTATATTTCATCAAAGCTCCTTTTTCACCAACATGTACCTGAAACACAATATTAAAAGGAAAATTAGCCTCTTTTTCTACTTAAGTAACACAAAATTACTAAGAAAAGGACTCTAAATGAGTGTAAATCACCCACTCATCAATACCCCCAACTTAGAAACTTTTCTTGTCCTCAAGCAAAACAAAATCAAAAGCACAAGAGGCAATCACAATAAACACAACACACTTTCAATTCAAATAGAGATCATGATCATTACTTTGGTTGTTACTAACAAATAGTCCTCAAGCAAACTTTTCACAAAAACAACCCCTCATTTCCATGGAACATTTTTTTTTCAAAAACTAAGTATCATTAAGTTACAACAACTCAAACTCAAGAAATGACTCAATTCATTAGCACTTTTTCATGCTCACTTGATGCAATTTGGAATTTTTAAAATCACCACCCAATCAACTTGCATGCCCTTACAAGAAAAGAAATGTCACAAAAACACCCACAAAGTATTTACAAGACAAGGGACAACAAAACAAACACTCACACTCACAAAAGAACATCTTATGGCCACAAGTGCCACACCATAGGCTTACCCTTATTTTCAATCAACATTGCTTCAACTTCATTTGGTTAGAAATCACAAAGGACTTTGTTAAGCTTTTAACGTAGGCTTAGGGAAGGTAGGGATATCATTTAGGTACAAGTGTCTACACCCTCCTTGAACTCTACTCAACAACTCAACAGTTTCCAACCTTTCCACATTTTCTTCACTTTCCAAACTAATGAACAATTTACATTCTTTTTCTTATTTTCATTTTTGATGCCCCGCATGCAACCATTTTTTACTTTTGGAGGTGTCAAGATTCTTTTATTCATGTTCTTTTTCATTGTCTTTGACATATTCTTCCATTCATCACACATTATTTTTATATCAAACTCTTATGCAATAGGCATCCTTTCTATGAATTATCCAAAACACCCCCAACTTAGGCTTTTAGCCTCACTTTCACAAATTCAAGTTCAAGGAGGGGAAGGGTTCAAGAGAGGGCTGTATTTTCAAAATGGCTAAGGCATGTAACAAGGTTGCCAATAAAAGGGTATTAGGATCAATGGGGACAAATAGGGATACATTTAGTGCAAAGGTGGGATATTTAGGCCAAGCAGACTTCAAGAATAATCAAAGAAAGCCTAAGATCATTTTTCCAACCCAACTCAATCAAAACCAACATTTCAAGACCAAACGGGCAAGTTCTAGGTGGCACAAGCAAACACAAGGAATTATTCAACAACTCACCACACATGGCATGCAAATCACTCAAAATGGATCAAAATCTTATTTCCTTTTCAAAAAACAAGTGGCATTGAACAATTAACCTTAAACGAATCAAGAGTCACAAGAGTTGTCACAAAATCATTCAACACTTGTTCAATTCTTAAAAATGGAGGGGTATGCTCAAAACACAATTTTCGCAAGCAGAACTATATTCTTAGTACCAAGCTACAACCTCCCAAAAAGAAAACGATGAATTTGCCCTTAAGAAAGCCGTCAATCAATCCATCATTGGGCAAGCTCATATATCAATTCGGGATCGGTTACTCAAACTACACCGCACATCAACAATAATGGCTACTCAAACTTCACCAAAAAAACACAATGATGCTTTACCCTTAAGAAAGTCGTCACTCTATCCATCATAGGGCATCGCCAATCAACCACAACACCATCGCAAGACAAAATAAATAAACTAAAGAAACTATCAACAACAATAAAAACTAAAACAAAATTGACTAATTCAGCACAATCATCAATTAAAGATCCAAAAGCCCGACAAGGGCACATCATCCATATACAAACAAAATATCCAACAATAATGATAAAACAACCACAAATAATTCCAGACATCCTAACAAGAAATACAGAACAGGAGTCAAACGGGGAGCACCCCCAACTGAAAATCACATTGTGTCCTCACAGTACAAAAATCAAAAAAGAATACGAGGGGCTCCCTGAAAGGTGATCACTCTGAGCTAGTGTCAGAGGGAAAGTAGAGGTCCTCATTATCGGATGGACTGCTTCCACATAGACTCCGGAGCTTTCCCATCATCTTGCTCAGGAATCAACTCTTCCTCTTCTCGTGCTCCCGGAAGGTCCGCTGGCACTGCTCAATCTTCCCCTGCCTCCTACTCATATGCTCCAGCCAATCGGACATGGCCTTCTTTGCAGCAGCTACAGAGGCAACAGTAGGTGCAGATGCACCCTCAGTTGTGGCTCCAGATGGTCCGATGGGGAGGCCAGCAACTAGCTCTCGGATATGAGCATCCACTCCCTGTATCTTAGAAGACAAATATCGCATAGTGGCAGGCCCAAACTGGAGGGGTCTTGCTTAAGATGAAGCTCCAGTCTCAGAAGTTGGCTCAATGAAATGCATGAACTGTGGGCCAAGCACGTCTATCTTCCTCTTTTTGTGCCTGTCGCCCGATGCACCCCTCTTCTTCAAAGGGTGAATCTCAGTGGCCAGCTTCTTCTCCTCGTCTGTCGGCAATCTTGGCACTCCAGCATTATAGCAGAGCTGAGTGATCATTGAGGGGCAAACAAGACTCCTGGTCCTCCCCTGAGTAACCTCAATTATATGAGCAAAAATCAGCTGGCCTACATCCACTGCCAACCCATCCATGAGAGCTACAATAGCCAAGGCTCTATCCAGTGTAACCTCAGTGTCATGTGTGGAGGGACCCGACCACAAATAATAAAGAGCCAAGGCTTGGCCTCTGCTGTAAACTCACGGGCCTCCACACCTCTCCTAGACTGAAACCACTCTGGAGGCTCACCATTGTGCAATTTATCCACAAGCCACTGGCCATCAAACTCTTTCTTTCGATCTATATAAGCCCTGTTGTCAGCATCTAGGAGGCCATAGTGGACATTAATCACAGCTGAGCTGAACTGGACCTGTACGCCTTGGACCGTAGTGACGGCGGCCTCATTAAAATCAGTCTCCGAGGTATTTGTGTAGAACTCAGCTACGATGGTATGGTTAGCCTTGATAGGCTTAGTAGCAAATACCATGCATGCGCTCGTCTCAAGCCGGTGAAAGAATTCCGGCATCCCATTTTGAAGTTACTCCAAACAAATCCCTTTTTCCTTTACAATGGCCCGGCCTAGGTATTCATCGTACTTACGGGCACACTTAGCTAAAAGGAACCTAGTAGCATCAAAATAATCTTCATCTGGTGCAATTCAGGATGATTGAGGAATGTTGTCGGTTGACATTTTTTTGTTCAAAGTACCTAAAAGAGAAGCCAACATTTTAAAATTTCTTGTGGACACTTAAAACAATGTATTAGGAAGTATTTAGTCCAAAGAAAATAATTAAAACAGGTCCCCATCAATTAAATTCAAGTTCACTGTTTTGGGACATACAGGTTTCTTCTCCGCGTTCGCGGAGAAGCCTCTGCGTTCGTGGTCAAGAGGACGCGTCCGCGGAGTTTCTATAGTTTGACCTCCACTTTCACGGAGAGTAAATTAGACCTGAACTCCTGGCAGCAATCTTGAATTTTTGGTGATGGGTGGGTCCATTGGACGACTCGCCCATTGCACTTTCGCGACCATCAGCTCCCCAAAAGTGTTGCAATCCCCATTTTGAAGGTAGTTCAACCCATACTTCAATTCCAAATGAATTTTTTCTCCCAAACCTGTTCAAAACACTTCCAAAAACTTCGAAATCATGAGGATTAGTCAAAAATAAAATTCTAATCTAACCTAAAAATTAAAGAAAATTCAAAAATTAAAATTTTTGATACCGATTGGTTGCCTTCCATCAAGCGCACAATTTAATGTCGCGGCGCGACACTGGTTGCATCACCCTTTATGTTTCCACTTCAAGGTGATGTACCTTCTCCCCAATTTCAAATCATCTTCTCATCGAAGCAATTGGGGACGACTGGAGAGCATCACTCGTCAAAATGGCTTTGAATTAGTGTATATCGTGAATTGGGTATAAAATGTGAATTTCAAGAATTTCCCAGACGTCAGTCACCTATTCTTCTCCGCATTCACGGAGGTTGCCCCGTGTTTGCGGAGGTAGCCCAATGTTCGCGGAGCTCAGTATAGTCCTTCTCCGCATTCGCGAAAGACGTCTGCATTCGCGGTACTCATCCTGCATGTAATCAGCGTTCGAGGAGGTTTCTGTGTTTACGGTACTCAACTTGAATGCCCTCCGCGTTCGCGAAGGGTTCCCACGTTCGTGCCTCACTGCTGGCTTGCACTCCGCGTTCGCAAAGAGCACTTCACTACCAGCTCCAAAATCTTTGTTTTTAGCTCCATTTTGTCCCACTTTTCATTCTTTTTCATCAAAGCTCCTTTTTCACCAACATGTACTTGAAACACAACATTCAAAGGAAAATTAGTCTCTTTTTCTACTTAAGTATCACAAAATTACTAAGAAAAGGACTCCAAATGAGTGTAAATCACCCACTCATCAAAAGGCTGATTAAAAGGTCCATCACCCGGGATCGGGTTATGTAATTTGTGAAATGTGAGATTTTGAACTTGTTCAGGATGGAAGATTTGCTTTTAGCATATGGGGTGTCTTGCGGTGTTCGTAGATAGGGGTTGGTGCCCTTGGACCATTGTCAATTAGTTAACTATGCTTATTCGCTTCCTACCGGTTGGGTTTCTCTTGGACTAGGATGATCGAATCAGAGTTGCGCTTGCCGAGTAGTTGTAGGCTTATGGTGTCGGCGTTCGAAACTCCCTATAGTAAGAGTAAGTCACTGGAGCTAGGCTTAGTGTAGCCTTGTCATTCGCAGGATTATCTCCCTTGGGAGTTGAGTGTTAACTTTAGGAGGTTGAGCTTCAACTTGGATTGCTGGCTTTTAAAGTTGAGATTGGAATTTTGGGCCTTCCCCTGGGTTGAGTTACTTATTTTTGCAAGTGTCGCTCCCTGATGTTCAGATAGAGTATGTAACCCCTTCGAGGTTGGTGCTGTATGGTTCTATAAGGAAGTTTCAGATAGTGTTGGTAGTATTCAGGATAGCCAAGGTCCGGCAGAATGCACTTGGTGGCTAGACGAGGATGGATTTGGAGCATAAGGCAAGCATTTTGAATTATGAGCTGAGTTGCATCTGCCATGGTCCTGTGTTTCTCATTTCGGTGGTTTTGGTGTGGTTTTCGATTTTACTCAGATGAACCTGGTGTTTTCAATCAAGCTCAGGTTAATTGAGGGAGAGTTGAAGCCCAAGAGGGAATTAGAAGAGCATGTGGAGTTCGAGAAGAATTCATTGATGTTCCTCTCTGCCTGAGTTCTGTATGGGCGTTGTTTGATCCGTGAGGGTGTCTGAGGGTCTGGCAGAGCATGCATGTAACACCACAAGCTTCCAAGGGATTTTTTAAATGCAGAACTTACCTGAAGAAAGTGACACACGGAGGCCACCTACGGGCAGTGGATGGATTGACGGGCCGTAGGTGGGAACCGTCAATGGCACTGTGATATTTTAGTAATTCCAAGTTTCTGAACCTTGACCTATCGAACAGCAGGACGGTTCGTAGTCCAGTTGACGGGTTTCGTAAATGCCTTCCAGACTTAGCCAAATTTTTAGCCCAAAATGAACTTTCTAAATCAATTGACGGAAGAACAGGGCAGTCCGTCAATTGATGTACAGACCATAGATCTTGTCTGTCGATTGGCCCCGACAGTTTTTAATTAAGCGCTTTTTGGTCTTTTTCCTAAATTTTTACCTATTAAGGTAAGTTGGTCATACCCTTAATCTTAGACATATAAATACTTTCTAAGCCCAATTCCTTTCATTCTAATTCATTCCAAAACTCTCCTCTCTAAAAATATTTCTCTCTCAACTCTTAAAGAAGATAAAGGAGTTTGAATCCTCCATTGAAGACCTTCAATCTTCTCCAATTTTTGTGGATTGCTTTGAGGTATGATAGTGTTCACCATTAGGAGTCTTTTTCTCCAATGGGCCCTTCCTCTTCTTCAGGATTTTCAAAGGTTTATTCTAACCCAATTGAATTAGGATTTGTGATCAATCATTGTGGGTTCTTCAATTATGATTCCAATTATTGATTTTATGATTCCTAGTGCACGATTTAGCGTGATAAATTAATTTAGTTCACGAATTAGCGTGAATTACATGATTTGATGTAAAGATTGTTTGAACCCCAATGATCCCAAGCTAATTCTCCCCAATTTGATAATCTATGCTTTGATTGTTGGGTTGAGTTAGGATTTGATGAAATTTATGAATTCTCTATGAAATCAAGCATGAATTATGAGTGAATTGAGGATAATTTTATGAATTTAGCATGATCAAGTCAAAAGCATGATTTTCCTCTATTATGTGAGTTCCTTCAAGAATGGGTGAATTGTCCTAATTATTTCTAAGCATGAGCTTGCATTAAATTTGATGATATGAGTTGAACTTGCATAAACCCATGTGAACCCATGATTTATGAATTATGGGCATGATGAACTAAGAAAACATAAAGCTTATGAACTCATACATGTCTCTTATGAAGTTAATGATGCTTTGAGATTGAAGCATTAAAGTTTTATGACATGTAGATATTGATGATGAATTTATAAAGGATTTTCTTAACTACGGAAAATAGGGAGTTGATTCAATGAAAGGAACAAGAGGAGATCCCTCATGTTTTTCCCCCTCCCTATGATAGTCAGGAGGAGATCACTCATGCCTATCCAAGACAATACAAGAGGAGATCCCTCATGTCTTCTATGGAACTATTCTAATGGAAAGGACAAGAGGAGATCCCTCATGTCTATTCATAGTATGGTAGGGGAGATCCCCCGTGCTTTCTAATGATATGATAAGATTATGACTATTATTAATCCATGGGAGCTACGCTTAGCCCCTAGATGACGAGAGGAGATCCCTCATGTCCCATACCTATGTGCCCCCATAGGATGTCTTGAATAGACCTTTGATTAGCTAGTGGATCAACTTAAACTAGAAGCTATGGTTCTTACCTTGGCAAGTAAGGACACCTCTTTTCGGTGTGGGGCAGACACCGGATTCCGTGTTGATAGCTCACATAGTCTTACATGTCGGTTAAGGCTTTTCCCCACAAGTTAATGAACAAGTGTTCTCATGATGAAGTAAAGAAAAGAAGGAAAGAGGATTTAGCTCGCTTTGGCCTTGATTTATGCTTTATGTTTCATGTTTCTCATGTTTATCATGTTTTTAGCATTGCCATTGCATGTTATGATTATGTCTCTCACTAGCATGATTTATGTGTTTATGTGCATTGCTATCATACTTAATACTTAATAGTGCTAACGCATACTCTTGCCTACATTAACTTATTTGGCGTAGGACGTGGCGATTCACCTTCCACTCGTGGCTAGAGCATTGACATAGAGTTGATAGAAGACTTGGTGAGTCCTCATCCATCCGAGGACATGGCCTAATTGTTCTTATTTTCATGTCGTTTATTTTCAGTGTTGGATATTGTATTGGGTTGTGTCCCTATCACTTTTATTCGTATTCAATGATATTAGAAGGCTTTGAGACTTGAGTTGTAGACTTCTGCTGTTTTGAGTAAAGCTTTGATATAAAATGCTCTTTGAACTCTTATTTCTCTATTATCTTGTATGTTATGTATGCTAAGGGCTTGTATGAGGCCTCTCGGGGTCTTGTACGCCGTGTTACATCTAGGGGCTACCCTAGGTCGTTACAAATTTTGTATTCAAAGCGCAAGGTTTTAGAAAGTTCCTAGGATGTCTCATAAGCCGCATCAAGTAGAGTCTTTTTCATGAGTGTGAAGCGCGCCACATTTATGAATGAGAGGTTATAAGACGTTTAAGAAATTTCGCTTCTTTCATTACTCTTAAGTCGTGCCATAGAGTTTTACTCTATATATCTCTTTCCTAATCCCTATACTATACGTTTCAGGATATGGCGACCCGAAGAGCTTACGCTAGGTGAAACATGGGAGAGAATGTTGAACAATAAGCTCCTCCTCAAGATCCTCAAGTTCTGGCCGACCCTTTGGCGGAACAAGTGTCTAATGCGGAGTTTAGGGCTGCTTTCCAACTGTTGGCTCAAGCCGTGACAGGTCAAGCCAATAGAGAGGTGGTGGCTCCCGTGAACCTCAATGTGTGTATAGCGGCATCAAGACTGAGGGACTTTACAAGGATGAATCCATCAGATTTCGATGGCTCTAAGGTTGAGGAATATCCTCAAGAATTTATTGATGAAGTTTACAAGATGTTGATGATCATGGGTGTGACGCCGGAAAAAAAGGCGGAGTTGGCCGCTTATCAACTCAAGGGTGTCGCTCGAATTTAGTTCAATCAATGGAAGAGTGAGAGGGCGGCTAATGAGGGTCCCATTGATTAGGAGAAATTCAAGGTTGCTTTACTTAATAGGTTCTTCCCTCTTGAGAATAGAGAGGCTAAGGTTCTTGAGTTTTTCAACCTTCGACAAGGAAACATGAGTGTGAAAGAGTATGCATTGAAGTTCACACAATTGGCTAGATATGCTCCATCGATAGTTGTCGACCCAAGGACAAGAATGAGCAAATTTGTGTCGAGACTGTCTGATATGTTTGTGAAAGAGTGCCGCACCGCCATGCTTGTGCATGACATGGATATTTCTCACCTCGTGGTTTATGTCGAACAAATTGAAGAAGAAAAACTTAAAGAGAGGTCTAGAGAGTCCAAGAAGGCTAAGACCGGTGATGGTAATTTCTCACATTCAACTTCCCATGGGCATGATCATTTTAAGTCTCGACAAAGGTTTTCCGGTCAAGATTCCTCCAATTATCCACCTAAGCTCAACAAAGATAGGGTGTCTAACCCTAAGCCTCTAGAAGGGAATTGTGGTGGATTCTCATCGACCACTTGTGCTAAGTGTGGAGGGAAGCATGAGGGCAATTGTCTAGCCAGATCTAATGCATGCTTTGGTTTTGGTAAGACGGGTCACAAGATAAGAGATTGTCCCTTAGTTGTTAGGAAGGAAGGAGATAATCGTCGATGGATTCAACCTCAAAATTCATCGGGTTCAAGCGCTCAAATGCAAAACTGATTCTATGCACTTCAAGCTCGTCATGAGCAAGAGGATTCCCCAGATGTGGAAATTGGTAAGTTATGATCCTTTGGCTTGTGGTTATGCGTTGATTAATATTGGGTATTATGATTGGATTAAGGGAGATAGATTCGGGAGGATTAGAAGGGTTTGCTCCCAAGGGGGGGAGATAGTGTATTTCTTGATTAGTAAGTATGGGAACTAATTTGTCGGAAGGAGTTCCTTGTTCTGGTTATTATAGGAGAGGTCGGAGATGATGTGATGTCCTAGTATCCCTATCTTTCTTTTCTTCTACCTTCGGTTCTAGTTGAGGCCCTAGTTCTTCATGGTTCATTCTTTTGGTCTCATGTGTCATAGTTGATTTCCATGATTCCTTGATTATGCATGTTCATGAAAGAGTCTTATATGATAATGTACATTTAAGTATGAGTTGGATAAATTCTTCATGATATGATGTGTTGATCATGCTTTAGCTTGGAGTGGATGTTTGCTCCTCGGATATGTGCATTTATGAGATTGCATGCTAGTTTGGGTTGTTAGTCCGTGTTTATTACCCTTTTCAAAATGTCTTGATTCTCATTGAAGGACGAAAGTCCCCAAGGGGGAGATATTGTAACACACCAAGCTTCCAAGGGATTTTTATAATGCAGAACTCACCTGAAGACAGTGACCCACGGAGGCCACTTACGGGCCGTAGATGGATTGACGGGCCGTAGGTGGGAACCGTCAATGGCATTGTGAAATTTCAGGATTTCCAAGTTTCTTAACCTTCACCTACGGAACTACAGGATGGTTCGTAGTCCAGTTGAAGGGCGGTAGATGGGTTCCGTAGATGCCTTCAAGACTTAGCCAAATTTTCAGACCAAAATGAACTTTCTGAATCAATTGATGGAAGAACATGACGGTCCGTCAATTGATGTACGGTCCGTAGATCTTGTCCGTCGATTGGCCATGACAGTTTTTAATTCAGAGATTTTTTGTATTTTTCCTAATTGTTTACCTATTAAGTTAACTCGGTTATACCCTTAATCTTAGACCAATAAATACTTTCTAAACCTAATTCCTTTCATTCTAATTCATTCCAAAACTCTCCACTCTCAAAATATTTCTCTCTCAACTCTCAAGGAAGAAGAAGGAGCCTGAATCCTCCATTGAAGACCTTCAATCTTCTCCAATTTCTTGTGGATTGCTTTGAGGTATGATAGTGTTCACCATTAGAAGTCTTCTCCTCCAATGGGCCCTTCCTCTTCTTCATGATTTTCAAAGGTTTATTCTAACCCTATTGAATTAGGGTTTGTGATCAACCATTGTGGGTTCTTCAACTATGATTCCAATTATTGATTTTATGATTCCTAGTGCACGACTTAGCGTGATAAAGTAACTTAGTGCACGAATTAGCGTGAATTACATGATTTGACGTAAAGATTGTATGAACCCCCATGATCACAAGCTAATCTCCCCAATTTGATAATCTATTCTTTGATTGTTGGGTTGAGTTATGATTTGATGAATTTTATGAATTCTCTATGAAATCAAGCATAAATTATGAGTTAATTGAGGATAATCTTATGAATTTAGCATGATCAAGTCAAAAGCATGATTTTCCTCTATTATGTGTGTTCCTTCAAGTATGGGTGAATTGTCCTAATTATGGCTTTCTAAGCATGAGCTTGCATTGAATTGCATGATATGAGTAGAACTTGCATAAACCCATATGAACCCATGATTTATGAAATATGAGCATGATGAACTAAGAAAAGATAAAACTTATGAACTCATACGTGTCTCTTATAAAGTTAATGATGCTTTTAGATTGAAGCATTAAAGTTTTATGACATGTAGATATTGATGATGAATTTTGAAAGGATTTTCTTAACTACGGAGAATAAGGAGTTTATTCAATGAAAGGAACAAGAGGTGATCCCTCATGTTTTTCCCCCTCCCTATGATAGTCAAGAGGAGATCCCTCATGCCTATCCAAGACAATACAAGAGGAGATCCCTCATGTATTCTATGGAACTATTCTAATGGAAAGGACAAGAGGAGATCCCTTATGTCTATTCATAGTATGGTAGGGGAGATCCCCCGTGCTTTCTAATGATATGATAAGATTATGACTATGATTAATCCGTGGGAGCTACGCTTAGCACCTAGATGACGAGAGGAGATCCCTTATGTCCCATACCTATGTGCCCCCATAGGATGTCTTGAATAGATCTTTGATTAGCTAGTGGATAAACTTAAGCTAGAAGCTATGGTTCTTACCTTGGCAAGTAAGAACATCACTTTTTAGTGTGGGGCAGACACCGGATTCCGTGTTGATAGCTCACATGGTCTTGCAAGTCGGTTAAGGCTTTTCCCCACAAGTTATTTTACAAGTGTTCTCATGATGAAGTAAAGAAAAGAAGGAAAGAGGATTTAGCTCGCTTTGGCCTTGATATATGCTTTATGTTTCATGTTTCTCATGTTTATAATGTTTTTAGCTTTGCCATTGCATGTCGTGATTATGTCTCTCTCTAGCACGATTTATGTATTTATGTGCATTGCTATCATACTTAGTACTTAATTGTGCTAACGCATACTCTTGCCTACATTAACTTCTTTAGTGTAGGACGTGGCGATTCACCTTCCACTCGTGGATAGAGCATTTAGTTAGAGTTGATAGAAGACTTGGTGAGTCCTCATCCATCCGAGGACATGGCCTAGTTGTTCTTATTTTCATGTCGTTTCTTTTGAGTGTTGGATATTGTATTGGGTTGCGTCCCTATCACTTTTATTCATTTTCTATGATATTAGAAGGCTTTGAGACATGAGTTATAGACTTCCGCTGTTTTGAGTAAAGCTTTGATATAAAATGCTCTTTGAACTCTTATTTCTCTATTATCTTGTATGTTTGGTATGCTAAGGGCTTGTACGAGGCCTCACGGGGTCTTGTACGCCGTGTTACATCTAGGGGCTACCCTGGGTCGTGAAAATGCAGGCCCTGTATCCTCTTCTTTTCATGCCTTCAAATTGTAACTATCCTTCTACTTTTGCGCACGAAAGTCCTTTTAGTAGTGGATCTTCCGGAGTTTAAACAGATGACTTCGGTCAAAACTCTAGGAAAACGGCCTCAGAGTGGAATCCTTATGGTTCCATCAGTTTTGGAGCGGCCGAATTAGGCTAGTAACTTGGTTTGCACAAGTCCCGAGGCTTTCGGTGAGACTTTGGGGCCATTTGGCGCTCTAGCCTTTGAAATTTAGCTTAGGGTTGACTTTTGTTAACAATCTTGGTAAACGCACTCGGATGAGAATTTCGTCAGCGCTGTTAGTTCGGAATGCCGAGTTTGGTCTAGAATGACCCTTTGTGTGCTTCCCGGGGCTTCCGGTCTAATTCCGAGGCCCTTTGATGATTTTGGTTGAAATGGTACTTTGAGTGTGGGACCCAATTTTTATCGAGATGACCTTGTATGGAAATTTTGACTACGCCGTTGATTCCGAAACGTTGAATTTAGTGAGGTAGCATAGTCCGTTTGCGAGCACGGGGTTCTGAACGAATTCCGGACACCCCGTCTGAGACTTTGAAAAGGCTGAAAAATTATCTGGTGTGCTGACCTGGTGCACCCAACCATTGGCATGCGCGTTCGTGCTCGACCGGCCGCAATCGCGCTGCACCAGCATGCTGGCATGCGCATTCGCACTCGACTGGCCGCGTTCGCGCTGCACCGGCGTGAGCGTTCGCGCTCGACCGGCCGCGTTCGCGCTGCACCTGCATTCTGGCATGTGCGTTCGCGCTGCATGGTCGGCCATATAAGGCAGGCCCGTTTTCAGTTTTTTTTCCAATTTTCAAAATCAAATATCTTGAGTTCTAGAGCTCCGTTTTGGGTTATTCGAAGTCCAGCCTGCTCAGGATGTTCGTGTCTACGCATTGGAGTGTTTGTAAACTCTTGGGTACTCTCCATTTGAGTTAATTTCCACATTAAAACTGCTGCCCAGGTCATTTTTATTAGCTTTTTATGAATTTTATTGCATGGGCTGATTTCTTCGTTTTCGAGCATCGAATTGTGCTCTATTTTGGGACACATGTTCAGTAAGGTAAAATGAACCTTTTCACGAGGTCTATTTTGGGATTCCCAATGCGGGTCCCACAATCCCATTTTAAACCTGATTTTGGGTCCGTCTCCGATTTCTGCAATTTTGGTGTCAAAACGTACGTAATCACGTTGTGATTATTATTTTGATAGCGTGGCAACGATTGGAGGTGATTCGGAGGTTGAAAGCTTCAATTGGGTGGATTCGAAGCACGTGTGATCGGCTTCGAGGTAGGCTTCGGTCTCCCACTATGTCTGGACTTTATTAGATATCGTTAGCATATGTTGCATGTGACTTACGTCGGTAATTTCCGAGTTTAGAACTTGCCTTCTTTTCATCTCTTTTGTTCTTCTTCTCCTTTTTGACTCCGGATGAGCTTAGATTAGAGAAGTTTCCTATGATCCTTATATTAGGCTTTGGGCATTGTGTGGTGGTTTTGACTTAGCGTTATTATCCTTGTTGTAGAGAGGTAGTGATGAACTTAGGCTAGGTTTGAACCTTAGGTGCTTTATCGTAGAACGTACCATCCTTATAGCTAGGCATAGCTTCCGGTAGGGCTCGTTTTGAGTTGTGTGCTTTCTGCTAGTGTGTGAGACCTCTGAGGCCCGTCGCAGCCATAATTTTTGCTTAGTTGCGCTCGTTGGGAGCGGAGACGGCATGTTTTGGGGTTAGGCGTCGATCCTATAGATATTTCTCCTCCCCTGTGTTGATGATAAGCCTGTTAAGAGGTAGATTTTTTGTGCCTTGTTATTATTGTATATTGTTGAGCCCGAGGCCGTATTCGAGGAGCAATTGGATTCAAGGTTAGTTTCTCTTGCGGTGATAGTGTGGTATGATTGGGTATTTTTGTTCTGGTTATGTGCACCTTGTTTGGATGCTAGTGATGGTATGCTTACATTGATTGAGAATTTCCATTAGTTTGTGGCACGACCCCGTTACTTTCGTTGGATTTTACTACTATTTTGAGAGGGGACTCTCACACTTTTACTACTATCTAAAACTAATTTTTAACGGGAGTCGTACCACTGAGATTACTTGAGAAACTGATTTTGAGGCTTTCGCGGCGTCGAGGACGTACTCTTTTTATACTGGCAGTTACAGGGGCATCCAGGATGCACTTCATTTTTTATTGATATCCGGTGCTATGTCGCCCTTTTACTTCATCGGCTTGGCCATTCACTCTTTGGTACCACTACGGGGATGCTTATGTTACATAAGACCTGGTTTAGGCCCAGGCAATGTATACGGACTTCCCGCGTACCCCATGGGCCCCTCTTGCCGGTGCACCACTGAACTGGATGAGGGAGCTACATGGGTCCGACCTAGCAGTCCGGGGGTCGGGGTGGGTGTATACACTTGGTTGAGATAATCTCTGAGAGCCACCGATGATGTTACTAGTTATTACTATAAAAATGCATTCATTAGCATCGCCCACCACCAGTATACTTGTTTGTTGTTTGGTCCCTTGGTTTATGGGGGCTGGGGTTATGTTGTGTATCGTCTGGGGGTATGGGAGTCCGGCCGGTTATTATCTGATTATATGTGCTCTTATCTTGTGTGGCATTTGTAGCTGATCTTCAGGGTGTCTTAGTCTTGATTTGTGATTGGTTCTTCCTATTAGACTCAGTTAGGTTAGCTCCTAGATGTTTAGTGGTGGCTGTAGTTTTTAGCTCTTAATTGGTTAGCTCCTATGGTGTTCTCTTAACTTAACTAGTTTGTCGTTTGTGGTTGCAGGTACGTCCCTCGTCTCTTTCTTATTACTTCTTGTTTTCTCGCTCTTTGCTCTTGTTCCTACTTTCACTTTTGTTAGATCCTATTTCCTTACTTGTGTTGTTCTTGCCCTGTTTATATGCTTTTTAGGGTTGCTTTATCTGTGGAGCTTAGTCGGCCTTTGCCTTCTCAGTACCATTTGTTTGGTACTCATACTACACTTCTGCCCCCTGTAGATCATAGTACGGGTTATTGCCGGTGATTTGGTATTGGTGCAGAGCAACTTGCGTTCGAAGATTGGATGAGCTCCTAGCGTCCGGAGTTGCCGATTTCCATCTGTTTGAGCTAGGACTAGTCTTTGCTTGCTTTCGAAGACTGTTTGCATATCTATTTTGTATTGTACTTGTTTAAGCTTTATTCTCTTGTTTTGTTTAAATGCTCGACTACTGACTGATGCCAGGTCTTGGGGGCGGTTCCTTGGGTGTATATATGTCGACCCTTCTTTCTCCTCTTCATTATTGTTTATTTCTCTATTGATTTCTCTTTGGGTTGATAGCCCGTTGCTTCTGGTTCCGGGCTATGGGTTAGGCTTACCTACTGGTGGGTTGTAGTAGTTGCCATCAAGACCTAAGGGATCGGGTCGTGACAAGTTACTTTCTTATTTTCGGCTTAGCCGATCATTGATTCAAATCTTTATCCTATATTTACTGCTTTGTTGAAATCACATATTAAATAATTTTCTTGCCATTGCCTTATTTTGGAAATGATGTTTCCAAAGACTTATTTTTATAGTCATTTAAAGTCTTTAGAAATTATCTCTTTACTTAAAGCTTTATATACGACTAACTGTTAATCAGTATATTTAAGTGTCTTTATGTATAGCTTGTTTATAATTAGTTGAAACTCTGTCGCTGCATCTTTAAATAAATTATCATGAAATTTATTTTTTGACTTCTAACTTGTAATGTTATGATTATGTTAAGGAAAAGACCATGAATCTGATGCTTAAAGGTTCTTGATGTACTATAATTTCTAGAATAGGTTTCTATTTATGCATAAGAATTATGTTATATGAGCATTAGTAACTATTTGGAAAAGAAAGAACATGTTAAATTTGAATATTCATTTAGAAGGTATGCCTTTAGAATTTTTTTAAAAAAATGGGTAGTCATTTGGAGTGTAAAGATCTAAGTCATCAATTAACAATATTTCTCATTTAAGTAAAGTAGCAATAGAGTTCAAGTGTCTTAAGGAGTTTATGAAGTTGTGTCAGTTGATCTTATTTATGATTTTTAGGACTCCACTTCTATAAATGAGGGACTACAGACATTTAAGAAAAGTTTTCCTTCTTTCATACTCTAAATCGTGCAATAGAACTGTGACATAAGGAATATATTCAGACTCGTGTGTTTCTCAAATTTGTTTGACTACCCCTCATAATCAATGTGGTTGAAATAGCAACCCCAAGAACCTTATCGATGAGTTACTCTCAGGTAAAGTCTTCAAAAAGTAAAGAGTTTGCACATGGCTTGAGAGAAGCCTGTTAGTGTGCATTAAGTGTAATGATTTGAAAGAATGCACCCTTCTTCATATAAATTGTTCATTCGAGGTAAAATCAAGATGTTCTTCAGATTCTCATCTCCAAACCTTATTCAAAGTGAGACCCTGAAGAGGGGAGTGTGTTCTAGAAGGCTTGCGTAGTATTTTTGACCCAAAGATAGTATTAGTGCGATGTTAAAATCCAATAGTAGTAGAAGTGCCCAGAGTTAGAAGTATACATTTAGAAGTGTAGTAACATTAGAAATAGGAATAGTTGTTGAGTAGAGTATGTAGTTGTAGCCATGTACCCACTAAGTAATTAGCGAGGTGTTTTTCCTTTATGTGTAGGCTAAGGAGTAATAATTTAACTTTTGACCATTAATATGCTTGAACCGTTCCCGAATAGAGTGACCATATTTGATAATTAGATATTGAATTATTTGGTTAAGCAAGTATTCAACTAGCCAACTTTATTTGAAGCATTGTATAAATGATGATAGGGGCAGAGCTATCCTTGCTCTAGGGGTGCCAAGCGACACATCTTCACCAAAAAAGTTTATTGTATATATGGGTAAATATTTTTTAATATATATACACACACACAAGTATTGACACTTCTTGACACAAGATGGAGATTTAGTGTAGTGGTTTAGGGGTTGAAAGAATTGCTTAAAGTTGTGTGTTCTACCCCTACTAGTAGTCTATTGATTGATCTAAAATTTATATATTACAATTATTGGGTGTCAATTTGTTTCATCAAGCATTGATTGTACAACTGCTCACATGTTCAAGCTTTTTACATGTTCGTTTGATCTTGATTCAACTTTTAATGGCACTCTTAATCATAAAAAACTCACGTGTTTATACTATGAAAAAATCAATTTCGCACTTGATCAAGAGATGTGTTGAAAGCATAATTACGTAAATAAACGTGTACTCTCTTTTATAGATGAAGTATCAAAAGGGATGTATAAATAATAGTAAGTGATAAAACTAATTTTATAAATACGTTATTACATGTCTAAATCAAAATCCTAAAACTGATCATAAGTTGTTGATGTATTTGGTAAATAGGTGTTTAAAAGGCTTATGTTGGGTTTGACCAACTTTAGAAAGTAAATAAAAAAAGTTATCCCCCAAAGAAATTGGGGGTAATGCTACGAATGAAATATACGCCATTGTCGTTTGATAAAGTTTCATGACCGCATGTCCCTTTTATTTGTAGCAGAAAGGTATAGATATATCTAACATAAGGATAATGATTTATTTTATAAATTTGTAATAACAAAATAAGAAACCCTAGTTTAACATTTAAGAAACGAGATTCATTTATTAAGATTCGATCGTCTCTTTTATAACCTCCATTGTGTAACTATAGATCCAATGTCTAGTGTGTATATCATCCTCTTCCCTTAACTATCTAGTTCTTGGATGCTTTGGAATTCACCATTTCCACTGTTCAGTGCTATGTTTGCCAGATAATCAATAATTTTATTATCTTCTCTTAAAATATGAGATATTTAAATATGCTCTCTTAGAAAAATACTTTGTATCTTCTCTATAGTACTTTAAATCTACCATGGTGGTTTTTGAATCCATTGTATCACCCGTTGGATCATTAAGGAGTATGTTGGTAACATCACTTGTGTCTAAATAGTTGTGGTTTCTACTAATGTGTTACTAGTGTTGTGTATCTCTTTAGTTTCTGCATATATCGAATCCCCACTTAAATTTTTTATACAAAAGGCTTATGAGCTTCTGCCTGGATTTTCCTTAGATGATCCATATATATTACATTTATAAAATTTTGTTGGAGAAAATTCCAACAAAACTTTTGTTAATGTAATCTTAAGAAAAAATCATTGATTAACTCTACTAAAGAATTATATACGTCTGTTATTAATGCTCTGCGACACAACTTTGTCTCTTTATTACTTAAGGAAAAAAAGCTACAGCTTTAAAGGACCAAATAGCTTGAACGAATTCAATATAATTAAGAAAAAGAATATGAGCGTAAGCAACTTAGTGATCACAGTCTTTTAAATTTTTTAACGAAATATTGTTAATTTGTATGAATTGAAGCATTCTGTTAGGAAATCACTTGTTACACTCCCCTAATATGATATCTACTCAATTCTCTTCTCACCTTTTTTTTTTAATTGAAAAGATTGCTTTAAAAAGGCATACCTTCTAAAATACACTTTCATACCTATTTATTGTGAAAATAAATCTACATCTTGATGAACTTTCAACTAATAATGAATTTACTTTTAGAACTGTTCCTCTTTTATCATCGTTTTTTGCCTCTGGTATCAAGGCTATATTTCATTGTTACTCTCATCCTCACTGAGTACTATTGAGGTTATTTACTATAAATCTATGATAACACGGTGCTACTAGTTACACAGGAAACTGGTGTGAAATGGCCGGTAAATAGAACTATTCTAGAAATTATAGTACATCAAGAACCTTTAAGCATCAGATTCATTGTCTTTTCCTTAACTAATCATAACATTACAAGTTAGAAGTCAAATAAATTTTTTTTCATGATAATTTATTTAAAGATGCAAGCGACAGAGTTTCAACTAATTATAAAAACAAGCTATACATAAGACACTTTAAATATATCTGATATTAACAGTTAGTCGTATATAAAGCTTTAAGTAAAGAGATTAATTTCTAAAACTTTAAATGACTATAAAAATTAAGTCTTTGGAAACATCATTTCCAAAATAATGGCAATTGCAAGAAAATTATTTAATATTGTGGATTTCAACAAAGCTAGTAATATAGGATAAAGATTTGAATCAATGATCGGCTAAGCCGAAAATAAGAAAGTAACTTGTCACGACCCGATCCCTTAGGTCTTGATGGCAACTACTACAACCCACCAGTAGGTAAGCCTAACCTATAGCCCGGAACCAGAAGCAACGGGCTATCAACCCAAAGAGAAATCAATAGAGAAATAAACAATAATGAAGAGGAGAAAGAAGGGTCGACATATATACACCCAAGGAACCGCCCCCAAGACCTGGCATCAGTCAGTAGTCGAGCATTTAAACAAAACAAGAGAATAAAGCTTAAACAAGTACAATACAAAATAGATATGCAAACAGTCTTCGAAAGCAAGCAAAGACTAGTCCTAGCTCAAACAGATGGAAATCGGCAACTCCGGACGCTAGGAGCTCATCCAATCTTCGAACGCAAGTTGCTCTGCACCAATACCAAATCACCGGCAATAACCCGTACTATGATCTACAGGGGGCAGAAGTGTAGTATGAGTACCAAACAAATGGTACTGAGAAGGCAAAGGCCGACTAAGCTCTACAGATAAAGCAACCCTAAAAAGCATATAAACAGGGCAAGAACAACACAAGTAAGGAAATAGGATCTAACAAGAGTGAAAGTAGGAACAAGAGCAAAGAGCGAGAAAACAAGAAGTAAGAAGAAAGAGACGAGGGACGTACCTGCAACCACAAACGACAAACTAGTTAAGTTAAGAGAACACCATAGGAGCTAACCAATTAAGAGCTAAAAACTACAGCCACCACTAAACATCTAGGAGCTAACCTAACTGAGTCTAACAGGAAGAACCAATCACAAATCAAGACTAAGACACCCTGAAGATCAGCTACAAATGCCACACAAGATAAGAGCACATATAATCAGATAATAACCGGCTGGACTCCCATACCCCCAGACGATACACAACATAACCCCAGCTCCCATAAACCAAGGGACCAAACAACAAACAAGTATACTGGTGGTGGGCGATGCTAATGAATGCATTTTTATAGTAATAACTAGTAACATCATCGGTGGCTCTCAGAGATTATCTCAACCAAGTGTATACACCCACCCCGACCCCCAAACTGCCAGGTCGGACCCATGTAGCTCCCTCATCCAGTTCAGTGGTGCACCGACAAGAGGGGCCCATGGGGTACGCGGGAAGTCCGTATACATTGCCTGGGCCTAAACCAGGTCTTATGTAACATAAGCATCCCCGTAGTGGTACCAAAGAGTGAATGGCCAAGCCGATGAAGTAAAAGGGCGACATAGCACCGGATATCAATAAAAAATGAAGTGCATCCTGGATGCCCCTGTAACTGCCAGTATAAAAAGAGTACGTCCTCGACGCCGCGAAAGCCTCAAAATCAGTTTCTCAAGTAATCTCAGTGGTATGACTCCCGTTAAAAATTAGTTTTAGATAGTAGTAAAAGTGTGAGAGTCCCCTCTCAAAGTAGTAGTAAAATCCAACGAAAGTAACGGGGTCGTGCCACAAACAAATGGAAATTCTCAATCAATGTAAGCATACCATCACTAGCATCCAAACAAGGTGCACATAACCAGAACAAAAATACCCAATCATACCACACTATCACCGCAAGAGAAACTAACCTTGAATCCAATTGCTCCTCGAATACGGCCTCGGGCTCAACAATATACAATAATAACAAGGCACAAAAAATCTACCTCTTAACAGGCTTATCATCAACACAGGGGAGGAGAAATATCTATAGGATCGACGCCTAACCCCAAAACATGCCGTCTCCGCTCCCAACGAGCGCAACTAAGCAAAAATTATGGCTGCGACGGGCCTCAGAGGTCTCACACACTAGCAGAAAGCACACAACTCAAAACGAGCCCTACCGGAAGCTATGCCTAGCTATAAGGATGGTACGTTCTACGATAAAGCACCTAAGGTTCAAACCTAGCCTAAGTTCATCACTACCTCTCTACAACAAGGATAATAACGCTAAGTCAAAACCACCACACAATGCCCAAAGCCTAATATAAGGATCATAGGAAACTTCTCTAATCTAAGCTCATCCGGAGTCAAAAAGGAGAAGAAGAACAAAAGAGATGAAAAGAAGGCAAGTTCTAAACTCGGGAATAACCAACGTAAGTCACATGCAACATATGCTAACGATATCTAATAAAGTCCAGACATAGTGGGAGACCGAAGCCTACCTCGAAGCCAATCACACGTGCTTCGAATCCACCCAATTGAAGCTTTCAACCTCCGAATCACCTCCAATCGCTGCCACGCTATCAAAATAGTAATCACAACGTGATTACGTACGTTTTGACACCAAAATTGCAGAAATCGGAGACGGACCCAAAATCAGGTTTAAAATGGGATTGTGGGACCCGCATTGGGAATCCCAAAATAGACCTCGTGAAAAGGTTCATTTTACCTTACTGAACATGTGTCCCAAAATAGAGCACAATTCGATGCTCGAAAACGAAGAAATCAGCCCATGCAATAAAATTCATAAAAAGCTAATAAAAATGACCTGGGCAGCAGTTTTAATGTGGAAATTAACTCAAATGGAGAGTACCCAAGAGTTTACGAACACTCCAATGCGTAGACACGAACATCCTGAGCAGGCTGGACTTCGAATAACCCAAAACGGAGCTCTAGAACTCAAGATATTTGATTTTGAAAATTGGAAAAAAACTGAAAACGGGCCTGCCTTATATGGCCGACCGTGCAGCGCGAACGCACATGCCAGAACGCCGGTGCAGCGCGAACGCGGCCGGTCGAGCGCGAACGCTCACGCCGGTGCAGCGTGAACGCGGCCAGTCGAGTGCGAACGCGCATGCCAGCATGCTGGTGCAGCGCGATTGCGGCCGGTCGAGCACGAACGCGCATGCCAATGGTTGGGTGCACCAGATCAGCACACCAGATAATTTTTCAGCCTTTTCAAAGTCTCAAACGGGGTGTCCGAAATTCGTTCAGAACCCCGTGCTCGCAAACGGACTATGCTACCTCACTAAATTCAACGTTTCGGAATCAACGACGTAGTCAAAATTTCCATACAAGGTCATCTCGATAAAAATTGGGTCCCACACTCAAAGCACCATTTCAACCAAAATCATCAAAGGGCCTCGGAATTAGACCGGAAACCCCGGGAAGCACACAAAGGGTCATTCTAGACCAAACTCGGCATTCCGGAACTAACAGCGCTGACGAAATTCTCATCCGAGTGCGTTTACCAAGATTGTTAACAAAAGTCAACCCTAAGCTAAATTTCAAAGGCTAGAGCGCCAAATGGCCCCAAAGTCTCACCGAAAGCCTCGGGACTTGTGCAAACCAAGTTACTAGCCTAATTCGGCCGCTCCAAAACTGATGGAACCATCAGAATTCCACTCTGAGGCCGTTTTCCTAGAGTTTTGACCGAAGTCATCTGTTTAAACTCCGGAAGATCCAAAACACAAAAATGGGGATAAAACCAAAACAAACGACAAGGCGACGGAACAGTCAGTGCCAGCATGTCATAAAGGACTTGGGATAACTACAGAAAAGCGCTACACGCTGAAAGGATTAGAAAACAGAGAAACTGACCTGGATGGTCATTACAACATCCAATACTAAAAGGACTTTCGTGCGCAAAAGTAGAAGGATAGTTACAATTTGAAGGCATGAAAAGAAGAGGATACAGGGCCTGTATTTTCACGACCCAGGGTAGCCCCTAGATGTAACACGGCGTACAAGCCCTTAGCATACCAAACATACAAGATAATAGAGAAATAAGAGTTCAAAGAGCATTTTATATCAAAGCTTTACTCAAAACAGTGGAAGTCTATAACTCATGTCTCAAAGCCTTCTAATATCATAGAAAATGAATAAAAGTGATAGGGACGCAGCCCAATACAATATCCAACACTCAAAAGAAACGACATGAAAATAAGAACAACTAGGCCATGTCTTCGGATGGATGAGGACTCACCAAGTCTTCTATCAACTCTAACTAAATGCTCTATCCACGAGTGGAAGGTGAATCGCCACTTCCTACACTAAAGAAGTTAATGTAGGCAAGAGTATGCGTTAGCACAATTAAGTACTAAGTATGATAGCAATGCACATAAATACATAAATCGTGCTAGAGAGAGACATAATCACGACATGCAATAGCAAAGCTAAAAACATTATAAACATGAGAAACATGAAACATAAAGCATATATCAAGGCCAAAGCGAGCTAAATCCTCTTTCCTTCTTTTCTTTACTTCATCATGAGAACACTTGTAAAATAACTTGTGGGGAAAAGCCTTAACCGACTTGCAAGACCATGTGAGCTATCAACACGGAATCCGGTGTCTGCCCCACACTGAAAAGTGGTGTTCTTACTTGCCAAGGTAAGAACCATAGCTTCTAGCTTAAGTTGATCCACTAGCTAATCAAAGATCTATTCAAGACATCCTATGGGGGCACATAGGTATGGGACATGAGGGATCTCCTCTCGTCATCTAGGTGCTAAGCGTAGCTCCCACGGATTAATCATAGTCATAATCTTATCATATCATTAGAAAGCACGGGGGATCTCCCCTACCATACTATGAATAGACATAAGGAATCTCCTCTTGTCCTTTCCATTAGAATAGTTCCATAGAATACATGAGGGATCTCCTCTTGTATTGTCTTGGATAGGCATGAGGGATCTCCTCTTGACTATCATAGGGAGGGGGAAAAACATGAGGGATCACCTCTTGTTCCTTTCATTGAATAAACTCCTTATTCTCCGTAGTTAAGAAAATCCTTTCAAAATTCATCATCAATATCTACATGTCATAAAACTTTAATGCTTCAATCTCAAAGCATCATTAACTTTGTAAGAGACATGTATGAGTTCATAAGTTTTATCTTTTCTTAGTTCATCATGCTCATATTTCATAAATCATGGGTTCATATGGGTTTATGCAAGTTCTACTCATATCATGCAATTCAATGCAAGCTCATGCTTAGAAAGCCATAATTAGGACAATTCACCCATACTTGAAGGAACTTACATAATAGAGGAAAATCATGCTTTTGACTTGATCATGCTAAATTCATAAGATTATCCTCAATTAACTCATAATTTATGCTTGATTTCATAGAGAATTCATAAAATTCATCAAATCATAACTCAACCCAACAATCAAAGAATAGATTATCAAATTGGGGAGATTAGCTTGTGATCATGGGGGTTCATACAATCTGTACGTCAAATCATGTAATTCACGCTAATTCGTGCACTAAGTTACTTTATCACGCTAAGTCGTGCACTAGGAATCATAAAATCAATAATTAGAATCATAGTTGAGGAACCCACAATGGTTGATCACAAACCCTAATTCAATAGCGTTAGAATAAACCTTTGAAAATCATGAAGAAGAGGAAGGGCCCATTGGAGGAGAAGACTTCTAATGGTGAACACTATCATACCTCAAAGCAATCCACAAGAAATTGGAGAAGATTGAAGGTCTTCAATGGAGGATTCAGGCTCCTTCTTCTTCCTTGAGAGTTGAGAGAGAAATATTTTGAGAGTGGAGAGTTTTGGAATGAATTAGAATGAAAGGAATTAGGTTTAGAATGTATTTATTGGTCTAAGATTAAGGGTATAACCGAGTTAACTTAATAGGTAAACAATTAGGAAAAATACAAAAAATCTCTGAATTAAAAACTGTCATGGCCAATCGACGGACAAGATCTACGGACCGTACATCAATTGACGGACCGTCATGTTCTTCCGTCAATTGATTCAGAAAGTTCATTTTGGTCTGAAAATTTGGCTAAGTCTGGAAGGCATCTACGGAACCCATCTACCGCCCTTCAACTGGACTACGAACCATCCTGTAGTTCCGTAGGTGAAGGTTAAGAAACTTGGAAATCCTGAAATTTCACAATGCCATTGACGGTTCCCACCTACGGCCCGTCAATCCATCTACGGCCCGTAAGTGGCCTCCGTGGGTCACTGTCTTCAGGTGAGTTCTGCATTATAAAAATCCCTTGGAAGCTTGGTGTGTTACAATATCTCCCCCTTGGGGACTTTCGTCCTTCAATGAGAATCAAGACATTTTGAGAAGGGTAATAAACACGGACTAACAACCCAAACTAGCATGCAATCTCATAAATGCACATATCCGAGGAGCAAACATCCACTCCAAGCTAAAGCATGATCAACACATCATATCATGAAGAATTTATCCAACTCATACTTAAATGTACATTATCATATAAGACTCTTTCATGAACATGCATAATCAAGGAATCATGGAAATCAACTATGACACATGAGACCAAAAGAATGAACCATGAAGAACTAGGGCCTCAACTAGAACCGAAGGTAGAAGAAAAGAAAGATAGGGATACTAGGACATCACATCATCTCCGACCTCTCCTATAATAACCAGAACAAGGAACTCCTTCCGACAAATTAGTTCCCATACTTACTAATCAAGAAATACACTATCTCCCCCCCTTGGGAGCAAACCCTTCTAATCCTCCCGAATCTATCTCCCTTAATCCAATCATAATACCCAATATTAATCAACGCATAACCACAAGCCAAAGGATCATAACTTACCAATTTCCACATCAGGGGAATACTCTTGCTCATGACGAGCTTGAAGTGCATAGAATCAGTTTTGCATTTGAGCGCTTGAACCCGATGAAATTTGAGGTTGAATCCATCGACGATTATCTCCTTCCTTCCTAACAACTAAGGGACAATCTCTTATCTTATGACCCGTCTTACCAAAACCAAAGCATGCATTATATCCGGCTAGACAATTGCCCTCATGCTTCCCTCCACACTTAGCACAAGTGGTCGATGAGAATCCACCACAATTCCCTTCTAGAGGCTTAGGGTTAGACACCCTATCTTTGTTGAGCTTAGGTGGATAATTGGAGGAATCTTGATCGGAAAACCTTTGTCGAGACTTAAAATGATCATGCCCATGGGAAGTTGAATGTGAGAAATTACCATCACCGGTCTTAGCCTTCTTGGACTCTCTAGACCTTTCTTTAAGTTTTTCTTCTTCAATTTGTTCGACATAAACCACGAGGTGAGAAATATCCATGTCATGCACAAGCATGGCGGTGCGGCACTTTCACAAACATATCAGACAGTCCCGACACAAATTTGCTCATTCTTGCCCTTGGGTCAGCAACTATCGATGGAGCATATCTAGCCAATTGTGTGAACTTCAATGCATACTCTTTCACACTCATGCTTCCTTGTCGAAGGTTGAAAAACTCAAGAACCTTAGCCTCTCTATTCTCAAGAGGGAAGAACCTATTAAGGAAAGCAACCTTGAATTTCTCCTAATCAATGGGACCCTCATTAGCCGCCCTCTCACTCTTCCATTGATTGAACTAAATTCGAGCGACACCCTTGATTTGATAAGCGGCCAACTCCGCCTTTTTTTCTGGCGTCACACCCATGATCATCAACATCTTGTAAACTTCATCAATAAATTCTTGAGGATATTCCTCAACCTTAGAGCCAACGAAATCTGATGGATTCATCCTTGTAAAGTCCCTCAGTCTTGATGCCGCTATACACACATTGAGGTTCACGGGAGCCACCACCTCTCTATTGGCTTGACCTGTCACAGCTTGAGCCAACAGTTGGAAAGCAGCCCTAAACTCCGCATTAGACACTTGTTCCGCCAAAGGGTCGGCCAGAACTTGAGGATCTTGTGGAGGAGCTTATTGTTCAACATTCTCTCCCATGTTTCACCTAGCGTAAGCTCTTCGGGTCGCCATATCCTAAAACGTATAGTATAGGGATTAGGAAAGAGATATATACAGTAAAACTCTATGGCACGACTTAAGAGTAATGAAAGAAGCGAAATTTCTTAAACTTCTTATAACCTCTCATTCATAAATGTGGCGCGCTTCACACTCATGAAAAAGACTCTACTTGATGCGGCTTATGAGACATCCTAGGATCTTTCTAAAACCTTGCGCTTTGAATACAAAATTTGTAACGACCTAGGGTAGCCCCTAGATGTAACACAGCGTACAAGACCCCGAGAGGCCTCATACAAGCCCTTAGCATACATAACATACAAGATAATAGAGAAATAAGAGTTCAAAGAGCATTTTATATCAAAGCTTTACTCAAAACAGCAGAAGTCTACAACTCAAGTCTCAAAGCCTTCTAATATCATTGAATACGAATAAAAGTGATAGGGACACAACCCAATACAATATCCAACACTGAAAATAAACGACATGAAAATAAGAACAATTAGGCCATTTCCTCGGATGGATGAGGACTCACCAAGTCTTCTATCAACTCTAAGTCAATGCTCTAGCCACGAGTGGAAGGTGAATCGCCACGTCCTACGCCAAATAAGTTAATGTAGGCAAGAGTATGCGTTAGCACAATTAAGTATTAAGTATGATAGCAATGCACATAAACACATAAATCATGCTAGTGAGAGACATAATCATGACATGCAATGGCAATGCTAAAAACATGATAAACATGAGAAACATGAAACATAAAGCATAAATCAAGGCCAAAGCGAGCTAAATCCTCTTTCCTTGTTTTCTTTACTTCATCATGAGAACACTTGTTCATTAACTTGTGGGGAAAAGCCTTAACCGACATGTAAGACTATGTGAGCTATCAACACGGAATCCGGTGTCTGCCCCACACCGAAAAGAGGTGTCCTTACTTGCCAAGGTAAGAACCATAGCTTCTAGTTTAAGTTGATCCACTAGCTAATCAAAGGTCTATTCAAGACATCCTATGGGGGCACATAGGTATGGGACATGAGGGATCTCCTCTCGTCATCTAGGGGCTAAGCGTAGCTCCCATGGATTAATAATAGTCATAATCTTATCATATCATTAGAAAGCACGGGGGATCTCCCCTACCATACTATGAATAGACATGAGGGATCTCCTCTTGTCCTTTCCATTAGAATAGTTCCATAGAAGACATGAGGGATCTCCTCTTGTATTGTCTTGGATAGGCATGAGTGATCTCCTCCTGACTATCATAGGGAGGGGGAAAAACATGAGGGATCACCTCTTGTTCCTTTCATTGAATAAACTCCTTATTCTCCGTAGTTAAGAAAATCCTTTCAAAATTCATCATCAATATCTACATGTCATAAAACTTTAATGCTTCAATCTCAAAGCATCATTAAGTTTATAAGAAACATGTATGAGTTCATAAGCTTTATCTTTTTTTAGTTCATCATGCTCATATTTCATAAATCATGGGTTCATATGGGTTTATGCAAGTTCTACTCATATCATGAAATTTAATGCAAGCTCATGCTTAGAAAGCCATAATTAGGACAATTCACCCATACTTGAAGGAACTCACATAATAGAGGAAAATCATGTTTTTGACTTGATCATGCTAAATTCATAAGATTATCCTCAATTAACTCATAATTTATGCTTGATTTCATAGAGAATTCATAAAATTCATCAAATCATAACTCAACCCAACAATCAAAGAATAGATTATCAAATTGGGGAGATTAGCTTGGGATCATGGGGGTTCATAGAATCTTTACATCAAATCATTTAATTCACGCTAATTCGTGCACTAAGTTACTTTATCACGCTAAATCGTGCACTAGGAATCATAAAATCAATAATTGGAATCATAGTTGAAGAACCCACAATGGTTGATCACAAACCCTAATTCAATAGGGTTAGAATAAACCTTTGAAAATCATGAGGAAGGGGAAGGGCCCATTGGAGGAAAAGACTTCTAATGGTGAACACTATCATACCTAAAAGCAATCCACAAGAAATTGGAGAAGATTGAAGGTCTTCAATGGAGGATTTAAGCTCCTTCTTCTTCCTTGAGATTGGAGAGAGAAATATTTTGAGAGAGGAGAGTTTTGGAACGAATTAGAGCGAAAGGAATTAGGCTTAGAAAGTATTTATAGGTCTCAGATTAAGGGTATAACCGACTTAGCTTAATAGGTAAACCATATGGAAAAATACCAAAAAGCTCTAAATTAAAAACTGTCATGGCCAATCGACGAACAGGATCTACGGCCCGTACATCAATTGATTGACCGTCCTGTTCTTCTGTCAATTGATTCAGAAAGTTCATTTTGGTTAGAAAATTTGGCTAAGTCTGGAAGGCATTTAGGGAACCTATCTACGGCCCGTTAACTGGACTACGAACCGTCTTATAGTTCCGTAGGTGAAGGTTAAGAAACTTGGAAATCCTAAAATTTCACAATGCCATTGACGGTTCCCACCTATGGCCCGTCAATCCATCTACGGCCCGTAGGTGGCCTCCGTGGGTCACTGTCTTCGGGTGAGTTCTGCATTATAAAAATTTCTTGGAAGCTTGGGTGTTACAATATCTCCCCCTTTGGAACTTTTGTCCTTGAATGAGAATCCAGACAATTTTAGAAGGGTAATAAACACGAACTAACAACCCAACCTAGCATGCAATCTCATAAGTGCACATATCCGAGGAGGAAACATCCACTCCAAGTTAAAGCATGATCATCACATCATATCATGAAGACTTTATGCAACTCATACTCAAATGTACATTATCATATAAAACTCTTTCATGAACATGCATAATCAAGGAATCATGGAAAAAACTATGACACATGAGACAAAAAGAATGAACCACGAGGAACTAGGGCATAAATTAGACCCAAAGGTAGAAGAAAAAAAGATAGGGAAACTAGGACATCACATCACCTCTGACGTCTCCTATAATAACAAGAACAAGGAAATCTTTTCGAAAAATTAGTTCCCACACTTACTAATCAAGAAATACACTATCTCCCCCCTTTGGGAGCAAACCCTTCTAATCATCCTGAATCCATCTCCCTTAATCCAATCATAATACCCAACATTAATCATCCCATAACCACAAGCTAAAGGATCATAACTCACCAATTTCCGCATCTGGGGAATCCTCATGCTCATGATGAGCTTGAAGTGCATAGAATCGGATTTGCTTTTGAGCGCTCTAACCCGATGAGTTTTAAGGTTGAGTCCATCGACGATTATCTCCCTCATTCCTAACAACTAAGGGTCAATCCCTTATCTTGTGACCCGTCTTGCCACAACCAAAGCATGCATTAGATCCGGCCAGATAATTGCCCTCATGCTTCCCTCCACACTTAGCACAAGTGGTCAATGAGAATCCACCACAATTCCCTTCTTGAGGCTTAGGGTTAGACACCCTATCTTTGTTGAACTTAGGTGGATAATTGGAGGAATCTTGACCGGAAAACCTTTGTCGAGACTTATTAAGATTATGCCCATGGGAAGTTGAATGTGAGAAATTACCATCACCGGTGGTAGCCATCTTTGACTCTCTAGACCTCTCTTTAAGTTTTGCTTCTTCAATTTGTTCGGCATAAACCATGAAGTGAGAAATATCCATGTGATGCACAAGCATGGTGGTGCGGCACTTTTTCTCAAACATATCGGACACTCCCGAAACAAATTTTGTCATTCTTACCCTTGGGTCGGCAACTATGGATGGAGCATATCTAGCCAGTTGTGTGAAATTCAATGCATACTCTTTCAAACTCATATTTCCTATTCAAAGGTTGATAAACTCAAGAACCTTAGCTTCTCTCTTCTCAAGAGGGAAGAACCTATCAAGGAAAGCAACCTCAAATTTCTCCCAATCAAGGGGACCCTCATTAACCACCCTCTCACTCGTCCATTGATTGAACCAAATTTGGGCGACACCCTTGAGTTGATAAGCGGCCAACTCCGCATTTTCATCCGGCATCACACCCATGATCATCAACACCTTGCACACTTCTTCAATGCATTCTTTAGGATCTTCCTCAACCTTACAACCATGGAATTCTTGAAGATTCATCCTTGTAAAGTCCCTCAGTCTTGATGCCGTTGTATCCACATTTGGGTTCACGGGAGCCACCACCTCTCTATTGGCTTGGGCCGTCACAGCTTCAGCCAACACTAGGAAAGCAGCCCTAAGCTCCGCATTAGACACTTGTTCCGCCAAAGGGTCGGCCAGAACTAGAGGAGCTTGAGGAGGAGCTTCTTGTTCCACATTCTCTCCCATGTTTCACCTAGCGTAAGCTCTTTGGGTCGCCAAATCCTGAAACGCATTGTATAGGGATTAGGAAAGAGATATATAGAGTTAAACTCTATGGCACGACTTAAGAGTAATGAAAGAAGCGGAATTTCTTAAACGTCTTATAGCCTCTCATTCATAAATGTGGCACACTTCACAGGCATGAACAAGACTCTACTTGACGCGGCTTATGAGACATCCAAGGATCTTTCTAAAACCTTGTGCTCTGAATACCAAGTTTCTCATGACCCAGGGTAGCCCCTAGATGTAACCCGGTGTACAAGGCCCCGAGAGGCCTCATACAAGCCCTTAGCATACATAGCATACAAGATAATAGAGAAATAAGAGTTCAAATAGCATTTTATATCAAAGCTTTACTCAAAACAGCGGTAGTGTACAACTCATGTCTCAAAGCCTTCTAATATCATACAATACGAATAAAAGTTATAGGGACACAGCCCAATGCAATATCCAACACTAAAAAGATATGACATGAAAATAAGAACAACTAGGCCATGTCCTCGAATGGATGAGGACTCACCAAGTTTTCTATCAACTCTAAGTCAATGCTCTAGCCACGAGTGGAAGGTGAATCTCCACGTCCTACGCCAAAAAAGTTAATGTAGGCAGGAGTATGCGTTAGAACAATTAAGTATTGAGTATGAGAGCAATGCACATAAACACATAAATCATGCTAGAGAGACATAGTCATGACATCCAGTGGCCAAGCTAAAAACATGAGAAACATGAAACATATAGCATATATGAAGGCCAAAGCGAGTTAAATCATCTTTCCTTCTTTTCTTTACTTCATCATGAGAATACTTGTTCATTAACTGGTGAGGAAAAGCCTTAACCGACATGTAAGACCATGTGAGCTATCAACACGGAATCCGGTGTCTACCACAAACCGAAAAGAGGTGTCCTTACTTGCCAAGGTAAGAACCATAGATTCTAGCTTAAGTGGATCCACTAGCTAATCAAAGGTCTATTCAAAATATCCTATTGGGGCACATAGGTATGGGATATGAGGGATCTCCTCTCGTCCTCTCGGTGCTAAGCATAGCACCCATGGATTAATCATAGTCATAATCTTATCATATCATTAGAAAGCACGGGGGATCTCCTCTACCATACTATGAATAGACATGAGGGATCTCCTCTTGTCCTTTTCATTAGAATAGTTCCATAGAAGACAAGAGCGATCTCCTCTTGTATTGTCTTGGATAGGCATGAGGGATCTCCTCTTGACTATCATAGGGAGGAGGAAAAACATGAGGGATCACCTCTTGTTCATTTCATTGAATCAACTACTTATTTTCCGTAGTTAAGAAAATCCTTTCAAAATTCATCATCAATATCTACATGTCATAAAACTTTAATGCTTCAATTTCAAAGCATCATTAACTTTATAAGAGACATGTATGAGTTCATAAGCTTTATCTTTTCTTAGTTCATCATGCTCATATTTCATAAATCATGGGTTCATATGGGTTTATGCAAGTTCTACTCATATCATGCAATTCAATGCAAGCTCATGCTTAGAAAGCCCTAGTTAGGACAATTCACCCATACTTGAAGGAACTCACATAATAGAGGAACATCATGCTTTTGACTTGATCATGCTAAATTCATAAGATTATCCTCAATTAACTCATAATTTTTTCTTGATTTCATAGCGAATTCATAAACTTCATAAAATCATAACTCAACCCAACAATCAAAGTATAGATTATCAAATTGGGGAGATTAGCTTGGGATCATGGGGGTTCATAGAATCTTCACATCAAATCATGTAATTCACGCTAATTCCTGCACTAAGTTACTTTATCACGCTAAATCATGCATTAGGAATCATAAAATCAATAATTGGAATCATTGTTGAAGAACCCACAAGGATTGATCACAAACCCTAATTCAATAGGGTTAGAATAAACCTTTGAAAATCATGAGGAAGAGGGAGGGCCCATTGGAGGAAAAGACTTCTAATGGTGAACACTATCATATCTCAAAGCAATCCACAAGAAATTGGAGAAGATTGAAGGTCTACAATGGAGGATTCGAGCTCCTTCTTCTTCCTTGAGAGTGGAGAGAGAAATATTTTGAGAGAGGAGAGTTTTGGAATGAATTAGAATGAAAGGAATTAGGCTTAGAAAGTATTTATAGGTCTAAGATTAAGGGTATAACCGACTTAGCTTAATAGGTAAACAATAAGGAAAAATACCAAAAAGCTCTGAATTAAAAACTGTCATGGCCAATCGACGGACAGGATCTACGGCCTGTATATCAATTGACGGACCTCCTGTTCTTCCGTCAATTGATTCAGAAAGTTTATTTTGGTTTGAAAATTTGGCTAAGTCTTGAAGGCATCTACGCAACCCATCTACGGCCTATCAACTGGACTACGAATCGTCCTGCAGTTCCATAGGTGAAGGTTAAGAAACTTGGAAATCCTGAAATTTCACAATGCCATGACGGTTCCCACCTACGGCCCGTCAATCCATCTACGGCCCGTAGGTGGCCTCCGTGGGTCACTGTCTTCGGGTGAGTTCTGCATTATAAAAATTTCTTGGAAGCTTGGGTGTTACAATATCTCCCCCTTTGGAACTTTTGTCCTTGAATGAGAATCCAGACATTTTGAGAAGGGTAATAAACACGGACTAACAACCCAACCTAGCATGCAGTCTCATAAATGCACATATCCGAGGAGGAAACATCCACTCCAAGCTAAAGCATGATCAACACATCTTATCATGAAGACTTTATGCAACTCATACTCAAATGTACATTATCATATAAGACTCTTTCATGAACATGCATAATCAAGGAATCATGGAAATCAACTATGACACATGAGACCAAAAGAATGAATCATGAGGAACTAGGGCCTAAACTAGACCCAAAGGTAGAAGAAAAAAAGATAGGGAAACTAGGACATCACATCACCTCCAACCTCTCCTATAATAACAAGAACAAGGAAATCCTTCCGAAAAATTAGTTCCCACACTTACCAATCAAGAAATACTATCTCCCCTCCTTGGGAGCAAACCCTTCTAATCATCCCGAATCCATCTTCCTTAATCCAATCATAATACCCAACATTAATCAACGCATAACCACAAGCTAAAGGATCATAACTTATCAATTTCCGCATCTGGGGAATCCTCTTGCTCATGACGAGCTTGAAGTACATAGAATCGGATTTGCTTTTGAGCGCTTGAACCTGATGAATTTTGAGGTTGAGTCCATCGACGATTATCTCCCTCATTCCTAACAACTAAGGGACAATCCCTTATCTTGTGACCCGTCTTGCCACAACCAAAGCATGTATTAGATCCGACTAGACAATTGCCCTGATGCTTCCCTCCACACTTAGCACAACTGGTCAATGAGAATCCACCACAATTCCCTTCTTGAGGCTTAGGGTTAGACACCCTATCTTTGTTGAACTTAGGTGGATAATTGGAGGAATTTTGATCGGAAAACCTTTGTCGAGACTTAAAATGATTATGCCCATGGGAAGTTGAATGTGAGAATTTACCATCACCTGTGGTAGCCATCTTTGAGTCTCTAGACCTCTCTTTAAGTTTTGCTTCTTTAATTTGTTCGGCATAAACCATGAGGCGAGAAATATCCATGTCTTGCACAAGCATGGCGGTGCGGCACTTTTTCACAAACATATCGGACACTCTCGAAACAAATTTGGTCATTCTTGCCCTGGGTCGGCAACTATGGATGGAACATATCTAGACAATTGTGTGAACTTTAATGCATACTCTTTAACAATCATATTTCTTTGTCAAAAGTTGATAAACTCAAGCACCTTAGCCTCTCTCTTCTCAAGAGGGAAGAACCAATCAAGGAAAGCAACCTTGAATTTCTCCCAATCAAGGGGACCCTCATTAACCGCCCTCTCACTCGTCCATTGATGGAACCAAATTTGGGCGACACCCTTGAGTTGATAAGCGGCCAACTCCGCCTTTTCATCCGGCATCACGCCCATCATCATCAACACCTTGTACACTTCTTCACTGAATTTTTTAGGATCTTCTTCAACCTTACAGCCATGGAATTCTTGAAGATTCATTCTTGTAAAGTCCCTTAGTCTTGATGCTGCTGTACCCACATTTGGGTTCACGGGAGCCACCACCTCTCTATTGGCTTGAGCCGTCACAGCTTGAGCCAACACTAGGAAAGCAGCCCTAAGCTCCGCATTAGACACTTGTTCCGCCAAAGGGTCGGCCAGAACTAGAGGAGCTTGAGGAGGAGCTTCTTGTTCCACATTCTCTCCCATGTTTCACCTAGCGTAAGCTCTTTGGGTCGCCAAATCCTGAAACACATAGTATAGGGATTAGGAAAGAGATATATAGAATTAAACTCTATGGCATGACTTAAGAGTAATGAAAGAAGCGGAATTTCTTAAACGTCTTATAGCCTCTCATTCATAAATGTGGCACGCTTCACAGGCATGAACAAGACTCTACTTGACGCGGCTTATGAGACATCCAAGGATCTTTCTAAAACCTTGTGCTCTGAATACCAAGTTTCTCATGACCCAGGGTAGCCCCTAGACGTAACACGGTGTACAAGGCCCCGAGAGGCCTCATACAAGCCCTTAGCATACATAACATACAAGATAATAGAGAAATAAGAGTTCAAATAGCATTTTATATCAAAGCTTTACTCAAAACAGCGGAAGTTTACAACTCATGTCTCAAAGCCTTCTAATATCATACAATACGAATAAAAGTTATAGGGACGCAGCCCAATGCAATATCCAACACTAAAAAGAAATGACATGAAAATAAGAACAACTAGGCCATGTCCTCGAATGGATGAGGACTCACCAAGTTTTCTATCAACTCTAAGTCAATGCTCTAGCCACGAGTGGAAGGTGAATCGCCACGTCCTACGCCAAAAAAGTTAATGTAGGCAAGAGTATGCGTTAGCACAATTAAGTATTAAGTATGATAGCAATGCACATAAACACATAAATCATGCTAGAGAGAGACATAATCATGACACGCAATGGCAAAGCTAAAAACATGATAAACATGAGAAACATGAAACATAAAGCATATATCAAGGCCAAAGCGAGCTAAATCATCTTTCCTTCTTTTCTTTACTTCATCATGAGACCACTTGTTCATTAACTTGCAGGGAAAAGCCTTAACTGACATGTAAGACCATGTGAGCTATCAACACAAAATCCGGTGTCTACCCCACACCAAAAAGAGGTGTCCTTACTTGCCGAGGTAAGAACCATAGCTTCTAGCTTAAGTGGATCCACTAGCTAATCAAAGGTCTATTCAAGACATCCTACAGGGGCATATAGGTATGGGACATGAGGGATCTCCTCTCGTCCTCTCGGTGCTAAGCGTAGCTCCTACGGATTAATCATAGTCATAATCTTATCATATCATTAGAAAGCATAGGGGATCTCCCCTACCTTTCTATGAATAGACATGAGGGATCTCCTCTTGTCCTTTCCATTAGAATAGCTCCATAGAAGACATGAGGGATCACCTCTTGTATTGTCTTGGATAGGCATGAGGGATCTCCTCTTGACTATCATAGGGAGGGGGAAAAAGATGAGGGATCTCCTCTTGTTCCTTTCATTGAATCAACTCCCTATTTTCCGTAGTTAAGAAAATCCTTTATAAATTCATCATCAATATCTACATGTCATAAAACTTTAATGCTTCAATCTCAAAGCATCATTAACTTCATAAGAGACATGTATGAGTTCATAAGCTTTATGTTTTCTTAGTTCATCATGCCCATAATTCATAAATCATGGGTTCACATGGGTTTATGCAAGTTCAACTCATATCATCAAATTTAATGCAAGCTCATGCTTAGAAATAATTAGGACAATTCACCCATTCTTGAAGGAACTCACATAATAGAGGAAAATCATGCTTTTGACTTGATCATGCTAAATTCATAAAATTATTCTCAATTCACTCATAATTCATGCTTGATTTCATAGAGAATTCATAAGTTTCATCAAATCATAACTCAACCCAACAATCAAAGCATAGATTATCAAATTGGGGGGAATTAGCTTGGGATCATTGGGGTTCAAACAATCTTTACATCAAATCATGTAATTCACGCTAATTCGTGAACTAAATTAATTTATCACGCTAAATCGTGCACTAGGAATCATAAAATCAACAATTGGAATCATAATTGAAGAACCCACAATGATTGATCACAAATCCTAATTCAATTGGGTTAGAATAAACCTTTGAAAATCCTGAAGAAGATGAAGGGCCCATTGGAGAAAAAGACTCCTAATGGTGAACACTATCATACCTCAAAGCAATCCACAAAAATTGGAGAAGATTGAAGGTCTTCAATGGAGGATTCAAACTCCTTTATCTTCCTTGAGAGTTGAGAGAGAAATATTTTTAGAGAGGAGAGTTTTGGAATGAATTAGAATGAAAGGAATTGGGCTTAGAAAGTATTTATATGTCTAAGATTAAGGGTATGACCAACTTAGCTTAATAGGTAAAAATTTAGGAAAAAGACCAAAAAGCGCTTAATTAAAAACTGTCGGGGCCAATCGACAGACAAGATCTATGGTCCGTACATCAATTGACGGACTGCCCTGTTCTTCCGTCAATTGATTTAGAAAGTTCATTTTGGGCTAAAAATTTGGCTAAGTCTGGAAGGCATTTACGAAACCCGTCAACTGGACTACGAACCGTCCTGCTGTTCGATAGGTCAAGGTTCAGAAACTTGGAATTACTAAAATATCACAGTGCCATTGACGGTTCCCACCTACGGCCCGTCAATCCATCCACTGCCCGTAGGTGGCCTCCGTGTGTCACTTTCTTCAGGTGAGTTCTGCATTTAAAAAATCCCTTGGAAGCTTGTGGTGTTACATGCATGCTCTGCCAGACCCTCAGACACCCTCACGGATCAAACAACGCCCATACAGAACTCAGGCAGAGAGGAACATCAATGAATTCTTCTCGAACTCCACATGCTCTTCTAATTCCCTCTTGGGCTTCAACTCTCCCTCAATTAACCTGAGCTTGATTGAAAACACCAGGTTCATCTGAGTAAAATCGAAAACCACACCAAAACCACCGAAATGAGAAACACAGGACCATGGCAGATGCAACTCAGCTCATAATTCAAAATGCTTGCCTTATGCTCCAAATCCATCCTCGTCTAGCCACCAAGTGCATTCTATCGGACCTTGGCTATCTTGAATACTATCAACACTATCTGAAACTTCCTTATAGAACCATACAGCACCAACCTCGAAGGGGTTACATACTCTATCTGAACATCAGGGAGCGACACTTGCAAAAATAAGTAACTCAACCCAGGGCAAGGCCCAAAATTCCAATCTCAACTTTAAAAGCCAGCAATCCAAGTTGAAGCTCAACCTCCTAAAGTTAACACTCAACTCCCAAGGGAGATCATCCTGCGAATGACAAGGCTACACTAAGCCTAGCTCCAGTGACTTACTCTTACTATAGGGAGTTTCGAACACCGACACCATAAGCCTACAACTACTCGGCAAGCGCAACTCTGATTCGATCATCCTAGTCCAAGAGAAACCCAACCGGTAGGAAGCGAATAAGCATAGTTAACTAATTGACAATGGTCCAAGGGCACCAACCCCTATCTACGAACACCGCAAGACACCCCATATGCTAAAAGCAAATCTTCCATCCTGAACAAGTTCAAAATCTCACATTTCACAAATTACATAACTCGATCCCGGGTGATGGACCTTTTAATCAGCCTTTTGATGAGTGGGTGATTTACACTCATTTGGAGTCCTCTTCTTAGTAATTTTGTGATACTTAAGTAGAAAAAGAGACTAATTTTCCTTTGAATGTTGTGTTTCAAGTACATGTTGGTGAAAAAGGAGCTTTGATGAAAAAGAATGAAAAGTGGGACAAAATGGAGCTAAAAACAAAGATTTTGGAGCTGGTAGTGAAGTGCTCTTTGCGAACGCGGAGTGCAAGCCAGCAGTGAGGCACGAACGTGGGAACCCTTCATGAACGCGGAGGGCATTCAAGTTGAGTACCATAAACACAGAAACCTCCGTGAACGCGGATTACATGCAGGATGAGTACCGCGAATGCAGACGTCTTCCGCGAATGTGGAGAAGGACTATACTGAGCTCCGCGAACATTGGGCTACCTCCGCAAACACGGGGCAACCTCCGTGAATGCGGAGAAGAATAGGTGACTGACGTCTGGGAAATTCTTGAAATTCACATTTTATACCCAATTCACGATATACACTAATTCAAAGCCATTTTGACGAGTGATGCTCTCCGGTAGTCCCCAATTGCTTCGATGAGAAGATGATTTGAAATTGGGGAGAAGGTACATCACCTTGAAGTGGAAACATAAAGGGTGATGCAACCAGTGTCGCGCCGCGACATTAAATTGTGCGCTTGATGGAAGGCAACCAATCGGTATCAAAAATTTTAATTTTTGAATCTTCTTTAATTTTTAGGTTAGATTAGAATTTTATTTTTGACTAATCCTCATGATTTCGAAGTTTTTGGTAGTGTTTTGAACAGGTTTGGGAGAAAAAATTCATTTGGAATTGAAGTATGGGTTGAACTACCTTCAAAATGGGGATTGCAACACTTTTGGGGAGCTGATGGTCGCGAAAGTGCAATGGGCGAGTCATCCAATGGACCCACCCATCACCAAAAATTCAAGATTGCTGCCAGGAGTTCAGGTCTAATTTACTCTCCGTGAAAGCGGAGGTCAAACTATAGAAACTCCGCGGACGCGTCCTCTTGACCACGAACGCAGAGGCTTCTCCGCGAACGTGGAGAAGAAACCTGTATGTCCCAAAACAGTGAACTTGAATTTAATTGATGGGGACCTGTTTTAATTATTTTCTTTGGACTAAATACTTCCTAATACATTGTTTTAAGTGTCCACAAGAAATTTTAAAATGTTGGCTTCTCTTTTAGGTACTTTGAACAAAAAAACGTCAACCGACAACATTCCTCAATCATCCTGAATTGCACCAGATGAAGATTATTTTGATGCTACTAGGTTCCTTTCAGCTAAGTGTGCCCATAAGTACGATGAATACCTAGGCCGGGCCATTGTAAAGGAAAAAGGGATTTGTTTGGAGAAACTTCAAAATGGGATGCCGGAATTCTTTCACCGGCTTGAGACGAGCGCATGCATTGTATTTGCTACTAAGCCTATCAAGGCTAACCATACCATCGTAGCTGAGTTCTACACAAATACCTCAGAGACTGATTTTAATGAGGCCGCCGTCACTACGGTCCAAGGCGTACAGGTCCAGTTCAGCTCAGCTGTGATTAATGTCCACTATGGCCTCCTAGATGCTGACAACAGGGCTTATATAGATCGAAAGAAAGAGTTTGATGGCCAGTGGCTTGTGGATAAATTGCACAATGGTGAGCCTCCAGAGTGGTTTCAGTCTAGGAGAGGTGTGGAGGCCCGTGAGTTTACAGCAGAGGCCAAGCCTTGGCTCTTTATTATTTGTGGTCGGGTCCCTCCACACATGACACTGAGGTTACACTGGATAGAGCCTTGGCTATTGTAGCTCTCATGGATGGGTTGGCAGTGGATGTAGGCCAGCTGATTTTTGCTCATATAATTGAGGTTACTCAGGGGAGGACCAGGAGTCTTGTTTGCCCCTCAATGATCACTCAGCTCTGCTATAATGCTGGAGTGCCAAGATTGCCGACAGACGAGGAGAAGAAGCTGGCCACTGAGATTCACCCTTTGAAGAAGAGGGGTGCATCGGGCGACAGGCACAAAAAGAGGAAGATAGACGTGCTTGGCCCACAGTTCATGCATTTCATTGAGCCAACTTCTGAGACTGGAGCTTCATCTTAAGCAAGACCCCTCCAGTTTGTGCCTGCCACTATGCGATATTTGTCTTCTAAGATACAGGGAGTTGATGCTCATATCCGAGAGCTAGTTGCTGGCCTCCCCATCGGACCATCTGGAGCCACAACTGAGGGTGCATCTGCACCTACTGTTGCCTCTGTAGCTGCTGCAAAGAAGGCCATGTCCGATTGGCTGGAGCATATGAGTAGGAGGCAGGGGAAGATTGAGCAGTGCCAGCGGACCTTCCGGGAGCACGAGAAGAGGAAGAGTTGATTCCTGAGCAAGATGATGGGAAAGCTCCGGAGTCTATGTGGAAGCAGTCCATCCGATAATGAGGACCTCTACTTTCCCTCTGACACTAGCTCAGAGTGATCACCTTTCAGGGAGCCCCTCGTATTCTTTTTTGATTTTTGTACTGTGAGGACACAATGTGATTTTCAGTTGGGGGTGCTCCCCATTTGACTCATGTTCTGTATTTCTTGTTAGGATGTCTGGAATTATTTGTGGTTGTTTTATCATTATTGTTGGATATTTTGTTTGTATATGGATGATGTGCCCTTGTCGGGCTTTTGGATCTTTAATTGATGATTGTGCTGAATTAGTCAATTTTGTTTTAGTTTTTATTGTTGTTGATAGTTTCTTTAGTTTATTTATTTTGTCTTGCGATGGTGTTGTGGTTGATTGGCGATGCCCTATGATGGATAGAGTGACGACTTTCTTAAGGGTAAAGCATCATTGTGTTTTTTTGGTGAAGTTTGAGTAGCCATTATTGTTGATGTGCGGTGTAGTTTGAGTAACCGATCCCGAATTGATATATGAGCTTGCCCAATGATGGATTGATTGACGGCTTTCTTAAGGGCAAATTCATCGTTTTCTTTTTGGGAGGTTGTAGCTTGGTACTAAGAATATAGTTCTGCTTGCGAAAATTGTGTTTTGAGCATACCCCTCCATTTTTAAGAATTGAACAAGTGTTGAATGATTTTGTGACAACTCTTGTGACTCTTGATTCGTTTAAGGTTAATTGTTCAATGCCACTTGTTTTTTGAAAAGGAAATAAGATTTTGATCCATTTTGAGTGATTTGCATGCCATGTGTGGTGAGTTGTTGAATAATTCCTTGTGTTTGCTTGTGCCACCTAGAACTTGCCCGTTTGGTCTTGAAATGTTGGTTTTGATTGAGTTGGGTTGGAAAAATGATCTTAGGCTTTCTTTGATTATTCTTGAAGTCTGCTTGGCCTAAATATCCCACCTTTGCACTAAATGTATCCCTATTTGTCCCCATTGATCCTAATACCCTTTTATTGGCAACCTTGTTACATGCCTTAGCCATTTTGAAAATACAGCCCTCTCTTGAACCCTTCCCCTCCTTGAACTTGAATTTGTGAAAGTGAGGCTAAAAGCCTAAGTTGGGGGTGTTTTGGATAATTCATAGAAAGGATGCCTATTGCATAAGAGTTTGATATAAAAATAATGTGTGATGAATGGAAGAATATGTCAAAGACAATGAAAAAGAACATGAATAAAAGAATCTTGACACCTCCAAAAGTAAAAAATGGTTGCATGCGGGGCATCAAAAATGAAAATAAGAAAAAGAATGTAAATTGTTCATTAGTTTGGAAAGTGAAGAAAATGTGGAAAGGTTGGAAACTGTTGAGTTGTTGAGTAGAGTTCAAGGAGGGTGTAGACACTTGTACCTAAATGATATCCCTACCTTCCCTAAGCCTACGTTAAAAGCTTAACAAAGTCCTTTGTGATTTCTAACCAAATGAAGTTGAAGCAATGTTGATTGAAAATAAGGGTAAGCCTATGGTGTGGCACTTGTGGCCATAAGATGTTCTTTTGTGAGTGTGAGTGTTTGTTTTGTTGTCCCTTGTCTTGTAAATACTTTGTGGGTGTTTTTGTGACATTTCTTTTCTTGTAAGGGCATGCAAGTTGATTGGGTGGTGATTTTAAAAATTCCAAATTGCATCAAGTGAGCATGAAAAAGTGCTAATGAATTGAGTCATTTCTTGAGTTTGAGTTGTTGTAACTTAATGATACTTAGTTTTTGAAAAAAAAATGTTCCATGGAAATGAGGGGTTGTTTTTGTGAAAAGTTTGCTTGAGGACTATTTGTTAGTAACAACCAAAGTAATGATCATGATCTCTATTTGAATTGAAAGTGTGTTGTGTTTATTGTGATTGCCTCTTGTGCTTTTGATTTTGTTTTGCTTGAGGACAAGAAAAGTTTCTAAGTTGGGGGTATTGATGAGTGGGTGATTTACACTCATTTAGAGTCCTTTTCTTAGTAATTTTGTGTTACTTAAGTAGAAAAAGAGGCTAATTTTCCTTTTAATATTGTGTTTCAGGTACATGTTGGTGAAAAAGGAGCTTTGATGAAATAGAATGAAAAGTGGGACAAAATGGAGCTAAAACAAAGATTTTGGAGCTGGCAGTGAAATGCTCTCCACGAACGCGGAGTGCTAGCCAACTGTGAGGCGCGAACGTGGAGGGCATTCAAGTTGAGTACCACAAACGCGGAAGCCTCCGCCAACGCGGAGTACATGCAAGATGAGTACCGCGAACGCGGACGTCCTCCGCGAACGCAGAGAAGGACTATATTGAGCTCCGTGAACGCGGGGCTACCTCCGCCAATGCGGAGAAGAATAGGTGACTGACGTCTGTGCAGTTCTAGAAATTCACATTTTGACCCCAATTCACCATATACACTGATTCACAGCCATTTTGAAGGGGACCATATATTTTTCACTATTCATCACATAATTGAGAGAAGAACCTTGGGGATTGAGGCTTGGGCATTGCTTTGAAGACAAGATTCCTCAACAAACACAATTAAAGTGAAGATTGTGAACTTGGGTTGTAACTATTCTTCCTCTTTCTTCAACTCTTTGCTTAGTATTGTTAAATTCTAGGTGTTAATTGTTGATTAGTGATTTGGATGTTGAATTAGAGATAATCAATATTTGGGTTTTGATTTCTATCTTGTGCTTTTGTAATTAGTTGAATGCTCTATCATTCATGAAATAGGTTTTTGATTATTCAATTGATCTCATGATTTAATTTTCTAGATATAGTGAGTCCTTGCATTGCCTTTGATCGGATTACTTGTGTTGCCACTCGATTGGGTTCGTGAGAGCTAATCTAGAAATATTTGCCTATGTTTGGTAGAATTAGGTAGATAGTTTAGAGTCCGAGGCATATATAAGATTATCCATGATCATTTGGTACTGTGTGATTTTAAGTTGCAATGGATCGTATCGGTATTGATTGATTTTCCATTCCCTCCCTTGTTCTCCTCTATCCCCTAACCCTTAATCGTTACTTGCAAACCTTCTCTTTATTATAATTGTATTTGATATTTCGGATTCAAACTAGTAGCTAGTGAATTCTTTGTCTCTTCAACCGCCTAGCACATTGTTCCTTGTGGGAACGACCGCAACTCTTCGTTGGGTTTATACTTGTGTGATGACCGCCCACACTTTGAATCGTTATCGGTGTGGTTGAGCGTTATCACCTTTAATTCTCAAACAGAAGTTAAAATCTGAACCAGCTGAGGGACACCACCATTCCGGCTCCAGAACACATCCAAAACCTTGAGAGCTATCAGCTCAACCACAAAGGACCCGCCAAAACAACCACAAAGTACAACAAGAATTCACATTTTTCAAAATTCCAAGTAACTGTGGACAACTCCAAACCCTCAAAAGAGACATTTTAAGAGAACCGAGTGAGCAAATCACCACTATGCACTCTCAGGAGCTGAGAACTATCTAGGGCAAGGGAGGGGAAACCGCAAGCCCATCTACTGACTCACCACAGAAGGCTATTCCACCTTTCTCTCAACTCCAATAGCCACAAATCTTTCAATCACCAACAAACGCCAAACACCAAGAATGCCGCAAGGAAACCAACCAAGTAGGTAAAAAGGGAGCAAACCTTAACCTCACAGTGTCAAGGCTAAAAATACTAATAAGACAAGGGGAAGAATCAACAAGTGGGATCTACTACAACTCCGAAGATGCTATACCTCTATTCACATACCACCTCAATAACCCACCCTTCAGCTACGAATCCAACAGTACCAAACAAAGAAGATAGTCATCCAAGCCAACAAAACTGGAATGGCAAGAGAGAAATACTAATCAAGGCAACACTAGAAGCACACAAAGGTGAGAAGAGCCATTCACCCACCAGTCTAATCGGACGGCACGCAACTAAGGCGGCCTTCAAAGCCAACTAGATCCATAAGCACCGATATCCTCGGAACTAACGAAGCTTGTCTAGCCACCTATCCAACAAGGATCAGCACCACAACAACAACAACTGGCAAGGGATACAAGACACAAAGGAAATGGACAACTAACTCACCCGGCCTCAAACTCAACACAGCCACCAAGGCAAAGGCACGAAAGGTTACCCAACCACTACTTTCAGAAATAGGCATCCGACCCAATCAATCCACTACTAAAAGAAATCAACTACGGAGCTAAAACACACACAGAGACCCAAATAAAGGTAGCCAATGACTGCACCTGTCGAAAGGGTGTCCCCAAAGGAACTCGGGCCTCCTATCACTGAATCTCGAGGTACCAAGGTAGCCAATGACTCTAGCGGAGCCTGGGCTGCCCCAAACTCTTCGTCTGCTGAAGAACACCTCAAAACTCAGGGTCTAGGCCTGACTGAGGCCATGCAGCCTGACCAAGTGTTGAACCTCCATCCATACCTGTTGAACACCTTGAGCTATCTATCTAAAGAGAGAGAGGATTCTAAAGAAGCAATTTTAGAGGTTAAACGGAACGAAGACACACGATTACATAGTCCAAAATAGAATTTCCTTAGAATGCCCTATAGCCTCCCGAAGATAGGATATAGACGTCAATGCATCGATTCGCAGGACTCTACTAGGCATTTGCTCACATACCAACGATGCCGGTCAACCTAAGCTCTGATACCAAGCTGTCATGACCCGATCCCTCAGGTTGTGATGGCACCTACTACAACCCACCAGTAGGTAAGCCTAACCCATAGCCCGGAACTAGAAGCAACGGGCTATCAACCCAAAGAGGAACAAATAGAGAAATAAATAATAACGAAGAGGAGAAAGAAGGGTCGACATATATACAACCATGGAACCGCCCACAAGACCTGGCATCAGTAAGTAGTCGAGCATCTAAACAAAATAAGATTACAAAGCTTAAGCAAGTACAATACAAAATAGATGCAGACAGTCTTCAAAAGCAAGTAAAGACAAGTCCTAGCTCAAACAAATGGAAATCGGCAACTCCGGACGCCAAATCTCCGAACGCAAGCTACTTCGCACCAAGACCAAATCACTGACGATAACCCGTACTATGATCTGTAGGGGGCAAAAGTGTAGTATCAGTACCAAACGAATGGTACTCAGCAGGCAAAGGCCAACTGAGCTCCACAGATAAAGCAACCATAAAAAGCATATAAATAGGGTAGGAATAACACAAGTAAGGAAATAAGATCTAACACAGAGTTAAAGCAAGAACAAGAGCAAAGAGCTAGAAAGCAAGATGGAAGGGGAAAGAGACGAGGGACGCACCTGCAACCACAAGACACAACCTAGTTAGGATAAGTCCACGCCATAGGAGCTAACCAATTAAGAGCGGAAAACTACAGCCACCACTAAACATCTAAGAGCTAACCCAACTGAGTCTAACAGGAAGAACAATTCACAAATCCAGACTAAGACACCCTGAAGACCAGCTACAAATGCCACACAAGATAAGAGCACATATAATCAGATAATAACCGGCCGGACGCCCATACCCCTAGACGGTACACAACATAACCCCGACCCCCATAAACCGGGAGACCAAATAGCAAAAAAGTATACTGGTGATGGGCGATGCTAATGGATGCAATTTTATAGTAAAAACTAGTAACATCATCGGTGGTTCTCAGAGATCATCTCAACTAAGCGTATACACCAACCTCGGCCCTCGGCCTGCCAGGTGGGAGCCATGTAGCTCCCGTCATCCAGTTCAGTGGTGCACCGACTAGAGGTGCCCATGGGGGACGCGGGAAGTTCGTATACACTGCTTGGGCCTGAACAGGGTCTTATGTAACATAAGCATCCCCGTAGTGGTACAAGAGAGTGAGTGGCAAAGCCGATGTAGTAAAAAGGTGACACCGCGCCGGATATCAATAAAAAATAAAGTGCATCCTGGATGCCCCTATAACTGCCAGTATAAAAAGAGTACATCCTCGACGCCTCGAAAGCCTCAAAATCAGTTTCTCAAAGTAATCCCGGTGGTACGACTCCCGTTAAAAATAAGTTTTAGATAGTACTAAAAGTGTGAGAGTTCCCTCTCAAAATAGTAGTAAAATCCAACGAAAGTAACGGAGTCGTGCCACAAACAAATGGAAATGCTCAATCAATGCAAGCATGCCATCACCAGCATCCAAACAAGGTGCACGTAATCAGAACAGAAATACCCAATCATACCACAGTTTCACAGCAAGGGAAACTAACCTGGAATCGAATTGCTCCTCGAATACGACCTCGGGCCCAACAATATATAATAATAACAAGGCACCAAAAACCTATCGCTAAACAGGAAAAGCAGAAATCAAGAGATAGCTCATCATCAACATAGGGGAAGAGAAATATCTATAGGATCAACGCCTATCCCCTAAACATGCCATCTCCACTCCTAACGAGCGCAACTAAGCAAAACATACAGCTGCGATGGGCCTCAGAGGTATCACACACTAGCACAAAACATACACCCAAAACGAGCCCTACCGGAAGCTACTCCTAGTTATATGGCTGGTACTTTCTACGATAAAGCACCTAAGGTTCAAACCTAGCCTAAGGTCATCACTACTCATCTACAACAAGGATAATAACGGTAAGCCAAAACCACCCCACAATGCCCAAAGCCTAATCTAAGGATCTTACGAAACTACTCTAATCTAAGTTCATTCGGAGTGAAGAAGGAGAAGAAGAAGAAATGAGATGAAAAGAAGGCAATTTCTAAACTCAACAATTACGAACCTAAGTCACATGCAACATATGCTAACGATATCTAATAAAGTCCAGTCAAAGTGGGAGACCGAAGCCTAACTCGAAGTCGATTGCACGCACTTTGAATCCACAGAATTGAAGCTTTACACCACCAAATCACCTCCAATCGCTTCCACGCTATTTAAATAGTAATCACAACATTATTGCGGACGTTTTGACAGAAAAATAGCCGAAATTAGAGACTGACCCAAAATCAGGTCTAAAATGGGATTGTGGGACCCGCACCGGGAATCCCAAAATCGACTCCGTGAAAACGTTCATTATAACTTAATGAACTTGTGTCCCAAAATAGGGCACAATTCAATGCTCTGAAACGAATAAATCAGCCCATGCAATAAAATTCACAAAAGGCTAATTAAAATGTTCGGGGCAGCATCTTTAACGCGGAAATTACCTCAAACGGAAAGTAACCAACAGTTTATGAACACTCCAATGCTTAGCCATGAACTTCCCGAACACGGTGAACTTTGAATCACCCAAAATGGATCTCTAGAACAAAAGATATTTGATTTTGAAAATTGTAAAAAAAACTGAAAACGGCCTGCCTTATATGGCCGATCGTGGAGCGCGAATGCTGCCGGTCGAGCGTGAACCCGCACGGCAGCATGACGGTGCAATGCGAACGCGGACAGTCGAGCGCGAACCCGCACGCCAACGGCTGGGCGCACCTGATCAGCACACAAACTGATTTTTCAGCCTTTTCAAAGTCTCCGACGGGGTGTCCGGGATTCGTTCGGAACCCCGAGCGCACAAACAGACTATGCTACTCCACTAAATTCGATGTTCTGGACTCAACGGTTCAAACAAAATTTCCATACGAGGTCAGCTCAATAAAAAGTGGGTCCCACACCCAAAGCGCCATTTTAGCCAAAATCCACCAAGGGCCTTGGAATTAGACCGGAAGCCCCGGGAAGCACACGATGGGTCATTCTAGACCAAACTCGACATTTCGGAACTAACCGCATTGATAGAATTCTCATCCTAGCGCGTTTATCAAGAATGTTGACCAAAGTCAACCCTAAGCCAAATTTCAAAGTCTAAAGCGCCAAATGGCCCTAAAGTCACACCGAAAGCCTCGTGACTCATGCCAACCATGCTACTAGCCTAATTTGGCTGCTCCAAAGCTAATGGAACCATCAAAATTCCACTCTCAGGCTGTTTTCCTTGATTTTTGACCAAAGTCATCAGTTGAAACTCCGTAAGCTCAAAAACACAGAAACGGGCATTAAACGAACGACCAGGTGACCAAACAATCAGTCCCAGCAAGTCATAAATGACTTGGGGTCGCTACAGAAAAGCTCTAAATGCTAAAAGGATCGGAAAATGGAGAAAATGACCTGGAGGGTCATTACATAACTAAAATGAATCTAATAGAAAATCGACAAAAGAAGTTCGTTCATATCTCGTGGAATCAAAAACAAAGGGATAAAGGTCACCAACATATTTCGGGGCAGCAAACTTGGGATCCAGACCTCGGATCTGCACCCCTTTTGCAAACAAAATCAAGACTAACTCGAGTAAGTTAAAACTAGTGCCAGTAGAGAAGGACAAAGCTAAAAGAAAACTTAAAAATTGTTACGAAGCTTATGGTTGAAGGAGGCAGCTGAAAACTTGTTGAAATAGGTTCCAAACCTTACTGTCTATAGGAAATTTTTCTATGGTTAACATCTTTAGCGGGAATTCCATTTTAATTTGGTCAAAAGTGAATTTTCAAATTCGAACATTGCCTTCACGTGATTTGATTCAGATGTTTCTTGAAAAAATAAGATTTTTTCAGAACCTTGAAAGGGCTTTGCACAAAAATAGAGCAACAATATTGTGACTAGGGAAAAGGGTTGATGGAGCTTTGTCAAGAGTGGAAAATGGAAGAGATACAGCCGCTTGAAGTATGGATAGATAACCTTGGCATGTCATTAGGATTTTCTAAAGGTAAAATATCTTAGGCTGCTATATCTTGAACATATATTGGGCCAAATGTGGACTGGTGTGGAAATTATTAGGCTAAGATATTTGGGTTTCCGCCAGGAAGATCTACAAATTGAAGATTAGGACTTTTTCTTCTTACTCCCATTTCTTTGAGCTTTTAATTTAACTAGTTTCGCGGCACATGCGTTGCGCGTGTCTATCGTACCATATAGTATGCGATATTGTAAAATAGAATTAATATTACTAAATTAAAGCATTTTAGTAAATAATTATAATTGAAAGAACATAGGACAAGTGGTTTTAAATGATTAGTACATATTGTCATAGAGTTTTTTTTACTTATTTTTAAGATAAAAATGAACCGATCTCATTGAACCGATCAAAATATCTTGGGCTGCTATATCTTGAACATATAATGGGCCAAATGTAGGCTGGTTTGGAAATTATTAGGCTAAGATATTTGGGTTTCTTCCAGGAAGATCTATAAATTGAAGATTAGGACTTTTTCTTCTTACTCCCATTTCTTTGAGCTTTTAATTTAACTAGTTTCGCGGTACGTGCGTTGCACGTGTCTATCGTACCATATAGTATGCGATATTGTAAAATAGAATTAATATTACTAAATTAAAGCATTTTAGTAAATAATTATAATTGAAAGAACATAGGACAAGTGGTTTCAAATGATTAGTACATATTGTCATAGAGTTTTCTTTACTTATTTTAAAGATCGAAATGAACCGATATCATTGAAACATTTCAAAATATATTCGAAGTTTAAATATGGGGAGAAAGTAACATTTCTTTAGTAGTATTATTTTTTACTTGACTCAATTTTGTAAACAAATTTAACCATTAAAATTAGAAAAAAATATCAATATAAAAAAGATCACTGATAGCCTTTCCTTTTGAGGTTATGACCATAAATGATGGATACCATTTAAGTATAATTTTTCTCTTAAATATTCATACTTGGAATGTAGTATGTGCATGAAACTAATAATGATTACCATAAATATTTCAATATTTATCTTTATATGTAATATATTTTTTACAAAATATTATTATTCAGTTAATATTTGAGAAAGGCTATCATAGAGGCAATTTTACAAAAAAAAAGTAATTTTATAGAATGTCAACACTGTTATAAGTAAAATGTTATAGAGACAAAAAATATAACATCAAAAATTAGTTGTAAAGAAAATTAGGTTATTACAGCGAAATGTTGTTATAACAAATGATCGTTAAATAAAGGTTTGAGTGTATGTCAAATATTTATCTTTACCAATTCTTTGTTTTATGTATATATATTTACTAGTTTTGGAAACGTGCCTCGTACGTTTGGCCTTTTTTCCTATATAAAATTTATGTAACCTTGCAATGATTTTGTCACACCCAAACCTACACCCTAGATGTGGCTGGCACTTGAGAACCATTTCTGATCCCCAAGCGAACCCTTGGCCTGCCTCACTACTTAGCGGAAGACTCACTCAAACAATCATAGGCTTAAAATAGAATTTGATTTCAAAATAAAACTCAACTAGAATATCTGAAAGTACTCATTGCAATAATTATAATAGTTTGCAAAAGATCTTTAAAGGAAAGAAATTACTGAGAGACTGCTCGACTCTATCTATCTATGAGGTCTCTAATATTTAATGTAGGTATTGGGACAAGACCCACGACGCCTCAACACAACTAAACTAAATGTAAATATGAAGCCCTCCAGAATGCAAGGACGCTCACCAAAAGTGTCTGGAGTGGGGAGTGATCTCAACGGAGCGCTTGTTGATGATCCTAAACACCTGTATCTGCATCATAAAAAGATGAAGGTCAAATGACATCAGTACATTTGAATGTACGAGTATGTAATATAGCCAAGGTGAAATAACTGAAAGAAAGGACTGCAATAGATAACAATGTACTCAAGCAAAATGTAACGAAATAAAGGAGTTAAATCATTTAAAACTTTATAAAATACTTTCTCATCTCTGAAAAACACACTTTAACTCTATTGGGAGATTATTAACCGAAAATCATCACTATGAGCTACATGATAATACAACGTCTTGTCCATGCTGTCAAAACTGTCCTATATCATGCCGTGATATAGAACCTCTAAAAAAAGTGGATCCACTAAGCTTTTCTCGAAGGCTCTAAGGATTCATCTCAAAAGTATGATCATGTACCCATGTTGGTAAGACATGGTTTATGGAGGCTGTGAGTTGTCTAAACTCTCCCCTATATCGTTGTTCAATACTACTCCCAATAATATAAACTCTTGCTCTAATGTATAAAACATACTCTCTCTCTGGTTTAAGATAATTTCTCAAACTATCCTCTTAAAATAGGTAACTGCTCTAAAATATCTCTGAAACTTATTGCTCATTTAGAAAACAAGGTTTCTCTTTGCCCAGTGTAAAAATACATCTCTGGGTTGAGATAATTACTCAAAAGGGGCCTCTTTAAGAAGTAACTGCTCTGTACTCAATCTTTCTGAAAACTCTTTTAATTTTCTCAAAATAATATTCTCTTCTTCATGTAAAAATGAAATATTTAGGAAATACATAGTTCCCTTATGCTCTTGCTTAAATCTTGGTTAAGCTCTTTCTCCACTCCTCTTTACTTTCTCAAAACTCAGTTCAAACAATTATGTTTTGTTTAAACTATTCTCAATAAGAACTCAGTAAATACTCAGGAATAGGGTTCATACTGAAGAGTAGACATGAACAATAAACTCCATAAATGTCAATGCACTATATACAATATTTCAATGATTAGGAATAGAAATTAAATAATCATGAACTCAAGAACTAAGAACTCAACATCATTCCACATCTCGAGAATACTCAAATCTAAGGATGGATCCCTAGATTACTCTTTTAATTATTTGAAGGTAGATGTAGGGCATGAGGTTGAACTAGTCCAACACTATGATAGCCTTAAATAGTTAGAAGACAAAGTTATTGGCGAAATATATGTAAAAGAACTGATTAACACTTTCTAAGCCCTTAACTAGGTGAAAACGTTGGAGTTTAGGCTTAGAATAGAGGTTAAAACGACGTATTTTAAGTACCAGATGCATAGGGGAAAGACAAAAATGACCCTAGCTTAAAAAACTAATGGTGTGCTCTTCAAGGAAGGCTTCATGGACCCTTTAAGGCTCCACGGTCCGTGAAACACTTCATCGACTGTTTAGCCATCTGTGAAACTTTGACGGTCTGACAGTGCCTTACTAAAATAGGCATAACGTCTTACTCCAACCTCAAAATAAGGCAAACTTGATGGCGTTGGAAAAAGGACTAAAGACCTTTAATTTGATAGGCGATAGTCCACCTAATTCGTTATGTGCTAAGAGATATGGTCGTTGAAAGTTGACCCAAATAAAATCTCATATTGAAAGTCAATCAGTAAGAAAGCTTTCAACTCAACTTTGTGGTAGGGGATTCTAGTGACCTTAATTCATATTCAAATACATTCCAACACTAAAGAATCTACCTTTACACATATGAGCAATTTAAGAATCACCCGATACGACCTTACATGTAAATGAGGAATAATTTGGGTCTTAACTTAGAAACTTTCAGGGTGTTACAATATCTCCCACTTGGGATCATTCGTCCTCGAATGATGGTTAAACTTAGCATGGAAAGGAAAGGAGTTACTCTTACTATCTTTCTGAATTTTGAACTTGCCTACTAACATAGGCATAGCTTGATTCATACTAAAAGTTTGAAACTCTCTAAAGCACATAAGTTGCGGATGATATGAGTTTGAACATAGTCACGCTCTATCTGAAGCTATTTGACCTAAAGCAAGGATATCTGGGTAAGAAGTAAGAATAGGAATACTATGCCTGGAGTGATATTACTAGTAGCTTTTAAACTTAGCAACACTTCTCAACTATGCTCTCATTTCTGATTACTACACTTTATTTCCTGCAACTCATAGCTCCCAGTAGAGTATATAACTATTCTTACAAACGTCTAAGTCAAATCGCTTGCTCTTACTGTGTTCAAGCCTAATCTCTAAATCACAAGGTTCAAAACATGAGATGGTTATACTAATCTAAACCACAACATTCAGGTTCTATACCTCTATAGGGAATCTCATCCCAAGAATACTTCTCCTTATAACCGCATTCAGCCAACCTCGAGCCTAAATCAAGAAACACCGAATGCATCATGCTTTTGTCCACATGTTAATAACACCACATTCAAACCTAATACTATAACCACTCCATGAACTCTTACTAACCAATCCTTCTAAGAATTCCTCCTCCTCTTGTCATCTCTATCAATTGAAATTTCACTCATTACTTTCAGGAACTAACTAACCGCTCTCACCTAACTATTATTCATAGTAAAAATTAATTCATCCTTTCTCCACTTTTATAACCTTAGATGGAATAAGCACACTACTGCAACCAACATAAGAAATATCAACCTTCTCCTTCTATCATCACTCAACTACTACCATCAACATCACTCTCTAACTAAAGAGGATCAGGGAAAGAGCATTAGGGTGAAAGATCATAAGCACTATTCATTTTAGAATTCTGATATAAGAATGTGCATGACATAGCATTATGTTGCTAGCCATCGAGATCAAATCATGATTTTGTGATACTGAGCATATTATGAGACATGAGTGCTTATATGAATAGGTTCATACCATGAGGCTAATATCCATAACTTTATGGAGTAAGATTGAGACCAATGGGCTAAGTCTTAGCCCCTCATTCTCAAAACTGAGTATAGATGTAAATCTGTATGTAGTGTATGAGCATAGGTCATGAGCACAATTATGATATTAGAAGCATCAACTGGATGTTGTAACTACTGAACTTTGAGGAATATGCTAGAGTATGAATGGATCAATATAACACTTTAACTTTTTCTAACCACATTACCATGTGATTCTCAACACTTGACTTGGTTTCTCATCTTATCTTCTCCCCCTTAGGCCTGATGATGGTACTTTAAAGCTATGGATTTATTCCATTTTCTAAACTAGTCTATATTTGATTTACTCTAATACTCGGAAAAATGTTAATCTCGTGTCTACAAAATTCTCTATGTGCAACTACAAAGATTCTTTCTAAGATGCTTCTCCATACTTCTTACAGCTTCTAAAGAAGACTTTCTATAACTGTTACCCACATTGACTTATAAAGTCGCTTAATCTAACTCTTAAGGAAAAAATAATGCTTACATCAGCCTACTCCATATTCATAACTCAAATATACTATCTAGGCACACATGAAAAATGATAAACTTAATTGGAACCTCGTCTGACTACATACGACCTCGGATACACATCATAATGCTCTTGTTACTCTAATGACTTAGCCGCACTTTATTGCTCTCCTCTAAAAGTCAGAATCCCACACTTGTACCTCTCACATTCATTGCAACTAACATCTTAATTCCTCTCCTACTCTATGTCAAATCTACCTGATCAGATCTCAAAACTAACATCATCACCCTCATGTTGCTATATTTTTTTATCACGACACTCATGTCAAATTCAATCTTAGTGTCTAGTACTAAACATGGATATCAATATCACATACTATAATAGCTTACAACTACTAGATAAAATTATGAAACACTCGCCCAATAAGACCTCATGACAAGTAGTCAATCTTTATCTCCAAGTCTACCTATTTATAGATTATCGTCGCATTCTCTTTCACAACTTAAGTACTATTTACTCATTCACTATGCATCATTGCCTAATCATTTCTATAACCCTTTGTATATCATGGGGCTCTCCCTTCAAATATTATAAGCCTATCTTAGATCTATCACCTCATGAATACTCTGCTCTTCTATTCAATACCTATACTTAGTTTTCACTAACACAGTGACACATCGACATAAACTCCCTTCTACTTAAAGTATACTCTAACTCATGCTGACTAGTAACTATTACTAAACCTTCTATCATGAAATCCACACAAGATTACTACTCCTTAGCCTACACATAAGGGAAAAACTTCTCATTAATGACTTACTAGGTACATGGCTACAACTAACATACTCTACTCAATAACAATCCCCATCTCTTAAGTTACTAGTCTTCCAAATGCATACTTCTAACTCTAGGTACTTCTACTACTACTTCTTATAACATCGTAACTCGTACTATCTATTCTGGTGAAAATACAATCAAAGCTCTATAACATATTTCCCTCTTAAAAGGTTTCACCTGAAACAAGACTTAGAGAAGAGAGCCTTGGAGTACAACTCGTTATTAGCTCGAACGCACGATTCATATGAATAAGAGTGCATTCTTTCGAATCTAAACACTTAACCTCACTCATGGGCTTCTCTCAAGCCCCTCTATAGTCTAATGACTTTCTAAAGACTTTTGCTGAGAGTAACTCATAAATAAGGATTTGGGCTTTGCTTTACAACAACCTAGAGTATGAGGGGTAGCCGAATGGATTTGAGAAATGCACGAGTTTGAATAAGTTCCTTATGGCATAGTTCTATTGCACGATTTAGAGTATGAAAGAAGGGAAACTTTTCTTAAATGTCTGTAGTCCCTTATTTATAGAAGTGGGGCCCTCACAACTATAAAATATTTTAGTGACACAACTTTATAGACACCCTAGGATACTTGAACAACCTGGCTTCGATACAAAGTTTGTCTCGCCTTGAACATACACCCTGGACGTGACTGACACTCGAGAACCATTTATGATCCCCAAGCGAACCCTTGGCCTGGTGGAATACTTAGCAGAAGACGCACTCAAGCAATAATAGGCATAAAAAAAAATTTGATCTCAACATAAAACTCAACTCGAATATGTGAAAGTACTTATTGCAATAATTATAATAGTTTGCAAAACATCTTTAAAGGAAAGAAAGTAATGAGAGACTCCTCGACTCTATCTATCTATGAAGCCTTTAATGTTTAAGATAGGTGTCGGGACAAGACCCTCGACGCCTCAAAACAACTAAACTAAAAGTAAATGTGAAGTCCTCCGAAATGCAAGGAGGCTCACTAAAACTGTCTCAAGTGTAGAGTGATCTCAACGGAGCGCTTGTTGATGATCCTAAACACATGTATCTGCATCATAAAAAGATGCAGGTTAAATGACATCAGTACATTTGAATGTGCGAGTATGTAATATAGCTGAGACAAAATAACTTAAAGAAAGGACTTGTCACGACTCGATATCTCAAGTAGTGATGGCACCTACTATAACCCACCTAGTAGGTAAGCCAACCCGTAACTCGAAATCATAAGTAATGGGTACAAGAGGAGAACTAAAAAAGTAATACTGACTACAGGAAATGACAGAAATAGGAACGACCCAAAACTATAAACAACATAAAGCTTCCCAGAACCTAGAAGTCATGACTAAAGAGCTATCTGGTATGAACAAAATACAAGTCCCAAAAGCAGACCACCACAAGCTATCTCAAAGGGAAAAGACAAGGTAACAAAAGTACAAAAGAAGACAGGCTGATCAAGACGCCAATTGCTCACCCTCACCTCCAAACTCTAGCAGCTGCTAAAGATGGCACGAGCGATCACAGCTAGTAATTGGTAGTAGGACCTACATCATGAAAAAGATGCAGAATGCAGCTTGATTACAAAAATAAAGGTACTGAGTAGGCATCAAAGGTCGACTAAGAAAGAAAGGTAAAAACAAGTATAAAAGAGAGAATTTAGACACATACAGAGGTCAAAGCGGGGAAAAAGAAAGAAAGTACACGAGCATACTGAAAGTAAATCTAAGTATAGCTAAACTAAACCTAACTTGACCCCATAAGCCTAGAAGGTACATTCGTGTGCAAGTTTAAATAAAAATCGAACGGACCCATAAGCCCGTCAGGTACACTGAATAGGTAAGATGACAAAAATAAGATATTCAAATCCAAGTCCAAAAGAAGTCAATAGGGTATCGAACCCATAGTGATAGGATCTGGGCCTCGAAAACAAAGTGGTAGAAGCGGGGCCTCAAACCTTAAATGATAGAATTTGGGCATCGAACCCAAGGTGATATAATCTAGGCCTCGAACCCAAAGCATTAGTCTCAAGCTAGAAATAACGGCTTCAAACTATAAAACGTTAACCTCGAACTAGAAATAACGGCCTCGAATCGTAAATAATCTCTGCAACCAACTTATAAACTAACTAACAAGAGAGCCAAGGGTGTGTGAATTCAAAGGAGAATTCCATATCAAGTCAAGTCACCGTCGGAGCTACCCCCCCAAAGGTATCAATAGAAGGCTCCCAGCCTAGTACAACATAATTTCCAATCGTCGCAATAGCATAAACCTCCGGTAATACCTCAAAACTGTAGAAATATTGAGAGAGAAAGGATAGAAGATCTAATAAACCACAAATTCACCTAAACTAAGACTCACACTATCAGACTCAAGTATGCTATTTCAGTCTGCAAGGATCTAGTCTGTCCGAAACGACGTCGGAGACAAAGCCAAGTAACAAAGTTTGAGAGTCTAATGCTACACTGGTCTATCCTAGGCTAAGGCTTGACATGCATCTGAAAGCAAGTAAATTCAAGAAATTCACATAGCATGAAAAAAAGCAAACCACCCAACTTAGCAAGGTACAATGCCCGAAATAATGTCGATCAAACCTAAAACATGGCATCTAAGAACAGAGGTAAGAATACTAGGTCCTCGCCCCCAATTCACACTAATCTACATGAGTTCAAAAATTCAGGCTCAATCTAGATAGAAATGAAGTTGTAGCCTACTTGAAGGCCGATCGCGCATGCTCCAAATCTTACGGCAAGAGTTTTTCCCTTTAGAACGGCCTCTGGTAGCTGCCAAACTATCAAAAAATAGGATCACAACGTCAATACGGTCATTTGACACAAAAGTCACAAAGAAAATAGCTGGACTAATTTTTAGAGTTCACCAAGAATTGTGGGACCCGTATCATAATTTTTTGAATTGACTTCGTCAAGAGATCCTAAACTACGCCTCAAACTTGTGTTCCAAAGATTCACAGAGTGTGAGTACACAAACAGACCACAACAACACATGCAAAAACCCAATTCAAGCAAAAATTAAAGAGAGGGAGGTAGCTAAAACAAGAAATACACCTCAAACGGGGGTTCCTCATAAGCTTCTATCCATAAACCCAAGTAGCCATGCTCTAAACGATCACACAGGACTTCGAATCACTCTAATTAGAGCTCGGATAAGTGAGAAATTGCTTTTTAAAAATAAGAAATGAGGCTACAAATTCACTATATAAATAGCCCAAATTTGGTAGCTAAAATTCTAATTGTGGTCGCTATAAGTTCGATTTCTGGTAGTTAAAAGCCTGCACCCGATATACCTCTGAATTCTCTGACAGGATGCTTCGAATTTGTTCGGAATCCCGTTCATGCAAGTGATATTTGAAACCCTACCAATTTGATGTTTCGGACACAACGGAGTAGTCAAAATTAACATACGAGATCATCTCAGAAAAAAGTGGGTCCCACAACCAAACTCCGTTTTAATCCAAAATACACAAGGGGGCTCTAAATTAGCCCATAAACTTCGGGATCCAAAGAAACTGTCGTTCTAGACAAATTCAAAATTCCAGAGCTAACCGCGATGACGAAATTCTCATTCGAGCTATTTTACTCAGATTTTTTACCAAAGTTAAACTTAGGCTTTAACATGAAAGTTAAAACGCCTAATCGCGTAGACTCGCACTAAAAGCTTTGGGAGTCATGGAGACCATGCTACTTGCTTAAAATGTCCTTCCGAAGCTGATGAAATCGTCTGAGGTCCTCTTCTTGAACTTTTGATCAAAACTGATCTTTCAAGATTCAAAAGCTCCAAAACACTAAAACTCATATAAAAACTAAACGAACGACCATGTGACCTATATGTTAGTACTAGCAAGTAATAAATGACTTGGAGTCTCTATAGGAAAGCTCTAAATGATGAACATGAGGCATAAATACAGAAATGACATGAAGGTCATTACAACATCTACTACTAAAAAGGACTTTCATCTGTGAAAGTAAGAGTCAAGAAGTACTTGAAAGCTCTAACAGGCCAGGAAGCTGCTCCCGTATATCATAATCGGTCTCCCAGGTAGCCTCATCAACTGGATGATTCCTCCAACGGACCTTAACGACAGGAATGGCTCTCGAGCGCAACTACCGCACATCTCTCGCAAGAATAGCAACTGGCTCCTCCACAAATTTCAAGCGATCATCCAACTCTACTGCATCATATTCAAGCACATGAGACTCATCTGGAACATACCGGCGCAACATTAAGACATGAAAGACTGGGTGGATAGCTGAGAACATCAGAGGCAAAGCTAACTCCTATACTGCCTCCCCAACCGTCTGGAGGATCTCGAAAGTCCTAATTTACTTGAGATTCTCCATAAACTAGAAGTGAATTGAGCACCCCAATCTGATATAATAGAAACCGACACACCATGGAGATGCACCACCTCATGAATTTAGATAAGGGCTAACTCTCGGCTCTGAATGAAAACTGAATAGGGAGGAAGTGTGCTGACTTGGTCTGTCGATCAACGATGACCCAAATGCTATCAACACCTGTAGAAGTCCAAGGTAAACCTGTCAAAAAGTCCATGGTGATGCGATATCACTTCCACTCTGGAATGTGTAATATCTGAATCTAACCACCAGGTCTCAAATGCTAGGCCTTCACATGCTGGCAACTAAGGCAACAAGATACATAGTTTGCGATATCTCTCCTCAAAACACTCCACCAGTAATGTTGCCTCAAGTCATTGTACATCTTTGCAGTACCAAGATTGATAGAATATCTGGAATCATAGCCCTCCCGAAGTATCAACTAAATCAAAAACCCTACTCTCGAACACAAATATAGCCTGCGAACCTCAAAACCCCATCTAAATCCAAGGTAACCTAATTGGCATCACCTGCTAACACACGATCTTGAAGTGCCACCAAGGCCTCATCCTCAAACTGACGGCTACAGATCTGATCAAGTAGAGAGGCTTGAACTCCCACATAGGCTAGAACACACCTAGAATCTGAAAGATCAAACCGAACCATCTGATTAGCTAAGGAATGAATGTCCAAAGCTAAAAGTCACTCCACCATAGATAGGAAGGCTAGACTTCCCATAATCAGTGTCTTCTGACTCAAGGCGTTTGCTAATACATTCGCTTTTCTGGGATGGTAGAGAACAGAGAGGTCATAGTCTTTCAGAAGCTCAATCCGATGACGCTGCCTCGAATTAAGATCCTTTTGGCTCATAATATACTGAAGACACCAGTGATCAGTGTAGATTTCATAACTAACTCCATATAGGTAGTGCCACCAGATCTTAAGCATGAAAACTACTAGCACAAACTCCAATTCATGAGTGGGGTAGTTGTGCTCATGTATCCTAAGCTGCCTCGATGCATAAGCATTGAGCTGGCCCCGCTGCATCAAAAGTAAACCAAAACAAACACCGGATGTATCACAATAGATCGTGAAGCCCTCTTCTTCAACTGGAAGAGTCAATACAGGAGTAGTAGTTAGCAACTCCTTGAGCTTCTGAAAGCTCAACTCACACTCCTTAGACCACTCAAAAGGAACATTAAGGCGAGTCAACTAGGTCAAAGGTGTAGAAATGATGGAGAAACCCTACACAAACCATCTGTAGTAGCCTGACAAACCAACGAAGCTCCAAACCTCTATTACTTAAGTGGGCCTAGCCCAATCACGAATAGCCTCAATCTTTGTCGAATCTACCATGATTCCATCCTTTGTGACCCCGTGCCCCAAGAATGCTGCACACTCAATACAAAACTCACACTTTGAGAACCTGGCATAAAGCCGTTGATCTATCAAGTCTAGAGCACAGTCCTCAGATCCTGCACATTATCACTCCTGCTCCGTGAATATACCCGAATATCATCTATGAACTCAATGACGAACAAATCAGCATACAGCCAAAACACCCATGTCATTAACTCCATGAAGGCGGCAAGGGCATTAGTCAACCCAAAAGACATCACTTAAAACTCATAGTGGCCATATCTAGTCCTTAATGCGGTCTTAGGGATGTTCGTTGCCCTAATCCTTAATTAATGGTAACCAGACCTTAGCTCAATCTTTGAGAACACTACAACACCCTAAAGCTGGTCGAACAGATCATCAATCCTAGGTATGGGGTGACGGTTCTTCATCGTCACCTTATTCAACTGCCTATAATCAACACACATGCGCATTGAATCTTCCTTCTTATACACAAACAGAACGGGAGCGCCCCAAGGTGATAAACTAACTCTAATGAACCCCTTACCCTAGAGGTCTGGAAGTTGAACACTGAGCTCCTTGAAATCTACAGGAGCCATCCGATATGGCTGAATAGAAATAGGCTGAGTACCTAACTCAAGCTCAATCGGAAAGTCAATATCACGCTCTGTGGTGAGCCAAGTGGATCGATAGGGAACATATCTGTAAAATCTCGAACAACAGGCATTGACTCAACTGAAGGGACCTCCCTACTCACATCTTGCACATATGAGAAATAGGACAAACATCAACTAGCCACTAGCCTCCGAGCCTGAATAAAAGAGATAACTCCAACCAGTGTTCAACTAAAGAGCCCTGCCACACCACCGGAGGAATACCAGGCATGGATAAGGTAACGGTCTTAGAGAAACAATCTAAAACAATGTGATAGGGGGATAACCAGTCCATGCCCGAAATCACATCAAAATCAAGCATATCTAGCACAATAAGGTCAGCCCGGGTTTCATGCCCCTGGTTAGTAACTAAGAAAGACAGAAATACCTTATCCACTATTAATGACTCACCCACGGGGGTCGACACACGCAACAGTGCTGCCATAGGCTCAGAACTCATACCCTAACGAGAAGCATAATACACAAACACATAAGAATAAGTAGAAACAGGGTAAAATAAAGCTGAGGTGGGCTGATGGCATAATAGAATCGTACCTATGATAACATCGTCTGATTCCTCAGCCTCCGCCCTTGCTAGAGCTCCATAGAAATGGCCCTATCCACCTCTGCCTTGGCCATCAGTCCTATCGCTTGACCTGCCTCCCTGGGGACCACCTTAAATACCCTAATAACCACCATGATGGTCCTGACCCTGACCTCAACACCTAGCTGGAGGTGCTGCTAGTGGAGCTGGTAGAGCTGAGGGAGCTGTCTCTGGAGCAAAAACAATTCACCTATGCATAGGACAATCTCTAGATAAGTGACCCAACTCACCATAATCAAGGCAACTCGACGATGATCTGCCCCAGAAGAACAACCACCACGGCCTAAAGCACAAAAATGTGACGCATAGCTCTGACAAGAGTCAATCTTACTCCAGCTATACCGGTCTCCCTTTGAAGCCTGTAATGAGGTCTACACTAGTCCGCTGGACTGGACCTGCTAATCCCACTACCTTGGCCCGTCATAGGAGACCCTCTACCTAGAATGGGACTCACTGTAGCTACCCTTATATCTAGCTCTCTTGTCGCAGCCCCCTTGGGTCTCATGAAAGAGCTCCTCAATAGTGCATGTGTGATGAACAACATCAAAAAAAGAATGACCCTTGGAGACCATGGACTGAATCTCAATCTGAAGCTGAAGCCTTAACCCACGAACAAAATACCGAACTCTCACCTCCTCTGTAGATAAAATCATGATGGCATGACGGGAGAGCTCATGAAACCTCACCTCATACTCTGACACAATCATGGAGCCCTTCTCCAACCTAGAAAATTTATCACGGAGGAGATCTCTAATGCTGCAAGCTATAAATTGGGCCAAGAAGGCCTCAGAAACTTGATCCAAGTAACCGAAGATGAATCAACTAATCTTGTCTCGATAAATGTACACCACCACTATCTGGCTGGCCCATCCAACTGATATGCACTGCATTCGGCCCATCTCGACTCCACAAGACCCAAAGTGTTTAGTTGCTTTCGGCAAGTGGTCAGAAACTCGTGGGCATCCTCACCCACGACCACAGAAAACCTCGGAGGTGAAATCCTTAGGAACACTCCGAGCATCTTTTGATCCTCTAGCAGCATAGCTCCGTGCGCGATCACGGGCTAGGCACCCCTTAGGTAGTACGTGGCCCCTGGGTACCTTTGCTATAGGCTGATCCTACTAAATTGTTGTTGGCGTAGGTGTCAGTGCTAATGCTGGAGCAGGTGCTAGTGTTGGAGCCTGCTACATGCCACCAAGCATAATCAAAAGTTGGGAAATAGCTACCTGAAGAACCAATGCCATGGTTTGTCCAGGGGGTGGCTGGAATGGTCCCGACCCCATCGACTAATCGGGAACAAGAGCTGCTGAAGGATCCATTGTGGGCTTCGAATCCCACTTTTTATCTGGGGGTGGTGCTGCATCCCTACACAGCAAGGGAGTTTGACCCCTACCCCGTTCTGCCACGCGGCACATATTAGCTATTTTACGAAAAGAGTGAAACAAGTGAGATTCCAAGAAACCAATAACACACACACTGCACGAACAATATACAAGAGAGATGAATTCTGAAGGACACCCTATAGCCTCTCAAAGATAGGATACGAACGTCTCTGCAACAAATCCATAGGACTCTACCAGGTATTAGCTCTATACAAGTGAGACCCATGAATATGCGGCTATGATACTAACTTTTCACGACCCGATTTCTTGAGTCATGATGGCACCTACTATAACTCACCAGTAGATTAGCCAACCCGTAACCCTAAATGATAAGTAATGGGAATAAGGGAAAAACAAAAGAAAGTAATACTAACAACAGGAAATGACACAAATATAAACAACTCAAAACTATAAACAATAGAAACCCTCCCAGAACCTAGAAGTCACGAATATAGAGCTATCTAGTATGAAAAAAATAAATGTCCCTAAAGCGGACCACCACAAGCCGTCTCAAAGGCAAAAGACTAGCTAACATAAGTACAGAAGGAGACAAGCTGATCGAGGATGCCAAGTGCTAACCCTCACCTCCGAACTCCAGCAACTGCAAAAGATGGCAATGAAGATCACCGCTGATAACTGATAGTAGGACCTGCATCACTAAAAACATGTAGAGTGCAACATGAGTACCAAAAGAAAGGTAAAAACCAGCTGAAAAAAGAGAATCTAGACACACACACAGATCAAAGCGGGAAAAAGAAAGAAAGCACACGAGCATACTGAAAGTAAATCTAAGTATAGCTAAACTAAACCTAACTTAACCCCCATAAGCTCAGAAGGTACATTCGTGCACAAGTTTAAATAAAACCCGAACGGAACCCCATAAGCTCGACATGTACAAAAACTAGCTAAGACTACAAGAATAAGATACTCAAACCCAAGTCCAAAAGAAGTCTACTGGTCTTGAACCCACAATGATACGATCTAGGCCTCAAACCCAAAGTAGTAGAAGCTGGGCCTCGTACCCGAAATGATAGAATATGGTCCTCGAACTGAAGGTAATAGAATCTGGGCCACGAACCCAAAGCATAAGTTTCAAGATGGAAATAACAGCCTCGAACTGTAAAACGTCAGCCTCAAACTAGAAATAATGGCCTCGAACTATAAATAATCATTGCAATAAACAAACTCATAACCTAACTAACTATAGTGCCAATTGTGTGTAAATTTCAAGGCGAATCCCATATCAAGTCAAGTCACTGTGGGACGCTGCTCACCCAAAAGGTATCAACAGAAGTCTCCCAGCCTAGTACAACTCAATCTCTAATCATCGTGATAGCATAAACCTCTCGTAACAGCTCGTAACCATAAAAATAGGGAGAGAGAGGATAGAAGATCTAATAAGCCACAAATTCACCTAAACTAAGACTCAAGTCTGCTATTCCAGACTACAAGGATCTAGTTAGTCTAAAATGACGTCGAGGACAAAGGAAACCAACAAAGTTCGAGAGTCTAAGACAACACTGGTCTATCCTAGGCTAAGACTTGACATGCATTAGAAAGCAAGTAAATTGAAGTAATTAACATAGCATGTACAAACCCAAACCACCCAACTAGCAAGGTACTATGCCCGAAATAATGCCGATCAAACCTAAAACATGGTATCTAAGAAGAGAGGTAAGAATATTAGGTCCCCACCCGCAATTCAAACTAATCAACATGAGGTCACATATTCAAGCTAAATCTAGAAATAAAGGAAGTTGTAGCGTACCTTAAGGCCGACCGCGCGCGCTCCAAAATACAAGGCTGGAGCTTTTCCTTGCTGAACGGCCTTTGAACAACATTGCACTATCAAAAATAGGATAACAACATTAATACAGTCGTTTAGACACCAAAATCACCTAAAATGGAGCCGGACTAATTTTTAGAGTCAAGCAAAATTGTGGGACTCACGTCGGAATTTTTGGAATTGACTAAGTCAAGAAATCTAACTATGCCTCAAACTTATGTTCCAAAGATGAACACAACCCAAGGACTAAACTTGCCCACAACAACGCATGCAATAAAAACACAGTTCAAGCCAAAATTAAAGAGAGGGCAGCAGTTAAAACAAGAAATTCACCTCAAATCGAGGTTACTGAACAACTTCTAATCATAAACCCAAGTAGCCACGCTCTCAACGATCATGAAAAACTTTGAATCACTCAAATTGTAGCTCGAATGAGAGAGAAAAAACCTTTTGAAAATATGAAATGAGGCTGCAAATTCGCTATATAAATAGCCCAGATCTGGTTGCTAAAAATTTATTCTAGTCGCTACAAGTCTGATTTCTGGTCACTAAAAGCCGGCACCAGATATCAGCACTTCAGCTAGTTTGCTTAAACTCCAAATTCTCCGATGAGGACCTCCGAATTCATTAAGAACCTCGTGCATGCAAATGAGATATGCAACCCTACCAAATTTGATATTCCTGACTCAATAGAGCAGTCAAAATTCCCACACGAAGACATCTCGGCAAAAAGAGGGTCCCACACCCAAACTACATTTTAAGCAAAAATCCACTAGGGGCTCGAAATTAGCCCCAAAGACATAGGATCAAAACGAAGGGTCATTCTAGACCAAATTCAACAATCCAGAGCTAACCTACTGATGGAATTCTCACCTAAGCTTGTTTACTCAAAATGTTGACTAATGTCAAATGTAGGCTTTAGCTTCTAAGTCAAAATGCCTAATTGTACAAACTCGCACTGAAATCTTCGGGTGTCATGCCGACCATGCTACTAGCCTAAAATTATCTTTTCGGGGCTGATAGAATCGTCAGAATTTGATTTTAGGTTCATATTCTAGAACGTTTGATCAAAACTAACCATTCAAGGTTCAAAAGTTCAAAAACACTAAAACTCAAATAAAAACTAAACGAACGACCAACTGACCGAACTGTCAGTCACAACAAGTCATAAATGACTTAGGCTCGCTACAGGAAAGCTCTAAACGACGAACAGGAGACATAAATACAGAAATGACCCGAAGGTCATTACAGGACTACATTAGATAACAATGTACTCAAGGTGAATGTAAAGAAATAAAGGAGTTAAATCATTTAAAGCTTTACAAAATACTTTCACATCTCTGAACTCAACATAATAAGTGATATATAAAAATACACTTTAACTCTATTGCGAGATTCTCTAATCGACAACCATCACTATGAGCTACGTGATGATACAACGTCTTGTCCACGCTGTCAGAATTGTCCTATATCATGCCGAGATATAGAACCTCTCAACAAAGTGGATCCACTAAGCTCTTCCCGAAGGAACTAAGGATTCATTTTTAAGAATATGATCTTGTACCCATGTTGGCAAGACTTGGTTTATGGGGGTTGTGAATTGTCTGAACTCTCCCCATAGTGGTGCTCAATACTACTCCTAATAATATAACTCTTGCTCAAATGTATAAAACATACTCTTTCTCTGGTTTGAGATAATTGCTCAAACTATCCTCTTAAAAGAGGTAACTGCTCTGAAATATCTCTAAAACTCATTACTCATTTAGAAAATAAGGTTTCTCTTAGCTCAATATAAAAATACATTCTCTGGGTTGAGATCATAACCCAAAAGGTAACTGCTCTGTACTCAATCTTTCTGAAAACACTTTTACTTTTCTCAAAATAATATTCTCTTTCTTAATGTAAAAATGAAACATTTAGAAAATACTTCGTTCCCTTACACTCATGCTTAAATCTTTGTTAGGTTCTTTCTCAACTCCTCTTTACTTTCTCAAAAATCAGTTTAAACAATTATGTTTTGTTTAAGATTCTGATCAAGAGGAACTCAATAAATACTCAGGAATAGGGTTAATGCTGAAGAATAGACATGAACAATCAACTCAATAAATCTCAATGCACAATATACTACAATTCAATGATTAGGAATAGAATTCAACAATTAGGATTTGAAGAACTCAAAACTCAGCATCATAACTCACCTCAAGAATACTCAAATCTATGGATGGAACCCTAGATTACTCTTTTAATTATTTGAAAGTAGATGTAGGGCGTGAGGATGAACTAGTCCAACACTATGATAGCCTTTTATACCAGGAAGAAAAAAGTTCTAGTCGAAATCGACGAAGCACGAAGAATGCTCGAAACCCTAACTTTTCTCTTCTTTAAACCTTTCTCTAATGACTTAAAGTGTTAATGCACACGGAAGAACTGATTAACACTTTCTAAGTCGTTAACTAGGTGAAAACGTTGTGGTTTAGGCTTAGAATAAGGGTTAAATTGACGTAGTTTAAGTAACAAACGTATAGGGGAAAGACAAAAATAACCCCAACTTAAAAAACTGACGGAGTGCCCTTTAAGGAAGGCTTCACGGACTATTTAACGCTCCACGGTCCGTGAAACTCTTCACCGACTGCTTAGCCATCCTTTAAACTTCGACTATCTGGCAGTGTGTTAATAAAATAGGCATAACCTTTTACTCCGAACTCGAAATAAGGCAAACTTGGTGGCGTTGGAAAATAGACTCAAAGATCTTTAATTTAATAGGTGATGGTCCACCTAATTTGTTATGTACTGAGAGATATGATCGTTGAAGTTGATCCAAGTAAAATCTTATATTGAAACTTAATCAGTAAGAAAGCTTTCAACTCAACTTTGTAATAGGTTATTCTAGTGACCTTAATTCATATTCACATCAATACCCACACTAAAGAATTGACCTTTACACATATGAGCAATTTAAGAATCACCCAATATGACCTTACATGTAAATGAAGAATAATTCGGGTCTTAACTTAGAAATTTTTGGGGTGTTACAGATTCACATATCCTCCTCTCTATTCCAACTTCAAATATTAGAAAATCATCATTTTACTCTTTATATTAGTTGTTGAACACCTCTATGAAAAGGAATACGTAATCCATTCGAAAAGTTAAGAAAACTAAGTAAATGTAGCAAAAAATTTGTGGAAACATGCTATATATCATTACAAGAAAAAAAATAAAGAAAAGATAAGTCAGATAAATGACACATGAATATCTATTAGAAGTCATACTCAACAATGAACAAATAAAGAATGAGTTTCATTAGAATTGATAAAACCTCTCTTTAAACAAATAAAAAAAATAACAAAAGAATTGATAAAACAAAACCTCTTTAAACAAATACGCCTCACGCTATTCATACACATCCTTTTTGCACATTAGCCTTATATAGTAAGGATTATCCCAATTTTTGATTTGTATCCTTTTATGGTTAATTACTTCCTCATTTAATGAAGTTAAGATTGAAATTGAGAATCCAAAAACTTGGATGAATAAACGGATGATTAAGTGCAAAAATTTAAGGTTTTTAATATTGAAAATTTAATTTAATATAATTGGTAGATAAATGTACAAAATGAATAAATAATAACAAAAAATGGAGATAAATGATAAATATGTTGACTTTAGAGGTATGTGACATCATCTCTTCTAATTCTAACTTTATATTATATATAAATATTGCTTTGAATATTATTTTTTAATAAAATTTTATCATGCCTCTATTTATAAAATTAAAATATAAAATACCAAATGATATTATGAACATGACTATTAATATGAAAGAGTAATGACATATGAAATTCGAGAGAAATTAAAGTGGTGCTATTAACTTCAAAATTAGTGTATATTCATATCACAATGAAGAATGTTTAATTATTTATTATTACTTTAATATAGAATATTATTGAATAAATCAATTTATGTAGAATGACCACTAATATATATTTGTGTGAATTTGGTCTACATAGAACAGTTTTTTCAACTTTTTCACTTCTCCATAATTTGGTCATCATGACTATAGAATTGATGATTGATGCGTATTCATTTCATATTAAAAAAATATCATAAACACATTAAATAACTGTAGAAAAAATTAGAGAAATTTTATTATTTATTTAACTATATATATTATATTAATGGTATTATTGCAGTAACTCAACTTTATAGGGTCATTTTGGTATTTCAAGTTTTAACTTTGTTTTTCAACTTGTATATATATAGAATCACCTATGGTGAAAAATATTTCATTTCTTAATGTTTCTATCTTACCTTTGCAGAATAGTAGTCTTCTGCTCTTTTTCTGCCCCATATATATCATATAGTTGTTGTTTAATGAAAGTATCTTGTATCTTATAGAAGTTGTATTGTGATATAAAACATTAAACTTTTTCAACAAAAAAAGTCAATAAAAGAATAAAATTTAAAGTATTTTTTATAGATTCTTTAATTTGATTTAAGATCATTTTATAATCAATAACTATTTTCTTATCTATTTTATATAGCTAGCAAGGAGTGTATCTTGTGACATAATATTTTCTCAGATTAAATGAACACAAAAATAAAATAAAAATTCATACTTAAAAATTTTCATACTCGTTATAAATATAAAAAAGAAAAAATATATAAACAATTCATATTCAATGAAGAAGGAAGATGAAAATATATGTTCATGCTATATTCACTCTAGTGCTCCATTTGATTGAAATCTCTTGCCACCAATACTTTACTTTCTCCGTTCATTTTTACTTACATATCTATCAAAAAAATAATTATTATCACGGTTATATTATCATATTATAAGTAAAAGTGAAAATCTATTTTTGAAATAGTGGACTTAACATCAAAATTAAAAATTCAATGGACTACCTTGATGCCCACTATTTTAGCAAAATTAGGAAGAAACTCCTTCGTTTGAGGATAAAAGAATAAAAGATGGAAAAACAAAGAAGAAATACCTTACCCCAATCATGTGCATTTTTTCTTATTTGTTCATTATTATCAGATTGTCAAGTAACAAAAATCGTAAATCTTGAAGAACTATCAGACTCAAAATATCTAGAATGCTCAAGTTTACCAAAACCATGTACTACATCAAACAATAACTAAAATCAAACTCAAAAATAGCAAGATTTACATTCCAGTGAACTAAGCGGCAATGGATGGCTTAAAAGCTACAGAGAAGTCTAGACCTCTTCTTATCCAAACTCTCTCTATGCCTTTCTCTTTGTTCCTTCAACCTTGAAGCAAGAAGCTTCTGATAATCAACTGCTTCGCCTTGGCAATTCTCTTCTTCTTGTCAGAAATTATTGCCCTCTTTCTTTGCAGAGTCAAGGGTGTCACAAGCCTCTGTATCTTAGGAGCTTTGCTCGAAATTTTCCTAGTTTTGGTAGTGAAACTTTTGAGGTAGGTGTTGACATATTTCCTGACATCGTCTTCCTTGGAAAGGTGAAATGACCCTCCAGGTCATTTTTGTGTTAATGCTTTCTTTAAGTCGTTTAGAGTGTTCCTGTAGAAACCCCATGTAATTTATGACATGCTGGCACTGACTATTAGGTCGCTTGGTCATTCGTTTGGGTTGTATGCCCGTTTCCCTGTTATGGAGCTTTCCGAACTTGAAAAGTTGATTTCAGACATAACCTCAGGTAAAGGACCTCAAAATATGATTCTAATGGTTCCATCAGCTCCGAAATGGCCAAATTAGGCTATAAGCATCATTGGCCCTAGTTCCGAGTCTTTCGGTGGGACTTTAGGGCCATTTGCCGCTTTAGCCTTCGAAATTTTGCTCATGTTTTACTTTGGTCAACATTCTTGGTAATCACGCTCGGATGAGAATTTCGTCAGCACGGTTAGTTGCGAAATGTTGAGTTTGATCTAGAATTACCATTCGTGTGCTTCCTAGGGCTTTCGATTTAATTTCGAGGCCCTTAGTGGGATCTTGCTAAAATGGCGCTTTGTGTGTGGGACCCACTTTTAGTCAAAACGACCTTTTATGGAAATTATGACTACGCCATTGAGTCTAGATCATCGAATTTGTTGGGGTTGCATATCTCGTTTGCGTACACGGGGTTCCGAACAAATCTGGAGTACCCCGTCAGAGTTTTTGGAAAGCTAAGTTTCAGCTGGTGCACAGGTGATGATGCAAACCCAATCTTTCTCCGCGATCGTGGCCTTGGCTTACCGTTCACGGAGGTGTGGGTCTTCCTTCTCCGCGTTTGCGGTCCTTGCTCTGTGTTCGCGGAGGTCTGAGTGTTCCTTCTCAGCGTTCATGGATAAGGTTCCGTGTTCGCGGAGGTGTGGATTCTTTCCCTCCCTGTTCGCGGGCCCCTGGCTACATTCGTGGAGATTGTTTTTCTTTCTCTCACTATTTGTGGGGCCCTGGCCACGTTCGCAGAGGTCTATATGGCTGGCAGTATATATATAAAGGCAGTCGTGACCTTGGAGAGAATAAGTTTTCAAATTGTCGTATATCCGTCGTTTTAGCTCTGATTTCGGTGATTCAAAGTCCGTTGTGTTCCAAATCTCGTTGGCTGTATGGATTATTTTCAGAGCGTGTCAGAAAGGCCCTGATTTTGGTGAATTTGCAGCATAACTGGCTGCATTTGTAGGATTTTTAGAGTTTTTGTTGGGTTTTGTTGTTGTTGTTGTTGCTTGGAGGTGTTCCAAGCCCCGAGAGGTGTTTCATTTTGGAATACAAGCTCGGGGGAGGATTTTGGACCTCTTCATGGAGTCAATTCTGGGATTTTCAGGGCGAGTCCCACATTTAATAATTTTAACTCCGAAGTTGGTCCGTCTCTGATTTAGTTGTTTTTAGTGTCTAAACAACCGTACTGATGCTGTGATTCTATTTTTCATAGTGTGGCAGCAATCTGAGGCCGTTCGGAAAGGAAAAGCTCTGGCAGAGTGATTTGGAGCGCACGTGGTCGGCCTTCTGGTAGATTACGGCTTACCTTCTTTTTAGATTGAGCTGAATTCCGTGAATGCATGCTAATTTGTGTGAATCGGGGGTGGGGAACTAGTATTTCTTCTCTTCTTCTCATAAATCTTGCCTTAGGGTTGATTTTCGAGCCGTTTTGGAGGTAGTACCAAATCATTAGAGGGATTATTTATGTGTTGTTGCATGCGGACTATCTGTTGGCTGTTTATTTTGTGTTGGATTATATTTTCTGAAATAGACTAGGGTAGGCTATCATTGCCTTAGACCCATGCACCTATTTTGCTTTGGTATGTATCCGATGTCGATTCGGATGGACTAGGTCCTTGTAGACAGGAATAGCAGACTTGAGTATGGTAGTATGAGCCTAGTTTGGGCTTTTGTATTGCTTGTGATCTTCTAGATTCTTTCCCCATTTCTGTGGTGCCGTTTCGTTGCCGGAGGCATTGTGTTTTCTTGGTTTGGGATGCTTCTGGATTGGTTATGTGGTTCGTCGTAGACGACGATCCATATTGGTTTTGTATTTAAGATTCTCTACGGAGTTGATATGCCTTGTGCTCTAGTCTAGCTAGGGCAGGGACCCCAAAGTGTTAGCCGGTTGGGCAATTGTATATGAGTTATTGAGGTCCTCTTCGGAGTCGACATTCCCCACGCACTCTTCTGTCTTGGGAAGGGCCCCAAGAGTGTTAGTTGGCTCACTCGTCTTGGTAGGGAGGGGCCCTAAGAGTGTTAGCCGATTGGGCAAATGTTAAGGCCTTTGGAGGAGTCGTTATGCCCTTGGCACTTTTCTGGCTCGGTAGGCCCCCGGGAGTTGCTAGTCGGTTGGGTGACCCATTTTTGAAGTCAGACTTATGACTAGGTTGAGTTGACTGGTTATTTCGATTGAGCTGGTTGGTGGTTTTGGTTCGCAGTTGGGTTTTCCTTCAGTCTCGTAGATTTTGGTTTTTTCGTATACTTGAAAGGCTTATGGGGGTCCGTTCGGGCTTAATTTAAACTTGTGCACGAGTGTACCTTCTGGTCTTATGGGTGTCCAGTTAGGTTTAGTTTAGATGTACTTAGATTTACTTTTGGTGCGCTCGTGTGCTTCTTTTCATAATCGCTTGACCTCTGTGATTGTAGATTCTATTCTATCAGTCTGTTTTTATCTTTCTTGCTGAGTTAGCCTATGATTCCTACTGGGTACCTATTCTATTGGTACTCATGCTACACTCTGCGTCTATTTTCGTGATGCAGGTCCGAGCACCAGTTATCAGGTCTGAGATCGAGCCTGCTGCAGTCTGTTCCGGAGGCTAGGGTGAGCACATGGCATTCTGAGATTACCTACCTCTTTCTATACTTATATTTTGGCTTTTCTTTTCCTTTTGAGACAGTGTTGTTTCGATGGTCCACTTTTGGGACTTGTACTCACTTTCTAATAGCTTTGTACATGTGTCTTCCAAGTTCTGGGGGGGTATCGTTTCTTGAATTTAGTTGGTTTCGCTTCTGCGTTTCCCTTATGTGTTCCTTTATTTAAGCTTTTGCTTAGTTGAGGTTAGTTTCCACCCTTAGTCACATTACTGTTAAGTTTCGGGATAGGGTTTGTCTTGCCTACTGACGGGTTGGTAGGCGCCATTATGGCTCGAGGAATCGAGTTGTGACAATTTGGTATCAGAGCGCCAGGTTCGTTGGTCTCACTTGTACGGAACTAGCATCTAGTAAAGTCATGTGGATTGGAGAGGATACATCCATGACTTATACTTGGGAGGATATAGGATATCCTTAGGGTTTTTTCATGTTTGTATTATTTTCGTGCGTTGATGTTCGATGGGCTTCATGAAATCTTATTTGTTTCACTCTGTCATAGGATGGCTCGCACGCGCGGTAGAGCGGCTGGGGGTAATGCACCTGGGCCCTTGGATAGAGCCCCAAATAGGGGTAGAGGCCGACCCCGAGGTCGAGGTAGGGCTGCGATGCCAGCCCGTGATAGAGTGAGGAATCTAGAGCCGGAGGCAGAGCCTTTGTTTGACCAAATTCCTCCTCAGCTGATGGGACTGAGATCAGCTCAATCATCACCCACACCAGCTGCTGCCCCTGACCTTCAGGCTATGCTTGTGCAGCACCAGTTCTAGAGCCAATGCTAGCAGTGCAGGGTCAGCGTGCCCGAGTGGTTCCAGAGATCCAGCAGTAGGGTCAGCCTGTAGTAGCGGCCCCAGAGGTTCAGCAGTCGCCAGCACCAGACGTCGTTCAGCCAGATGCCTTAGATGGGATCATGCCACTACGAGAGCAGAAGATGCTCAAGGTGTTATTGAGATTGTCACCGCCGAGGTTTTCTGGGGTTGTTGGGGAGGATGCCCACGCCCATGAGTTCATTACATCTTGTAGGGAGTGATTGCAGGCTCTGGGATAACGGTTTCATCCTACCAAGTGTTTCATCATGGGGTGCCCCGGTCTTGTTTGTAAGAAAGAAAGATGGTTCACTCCGTATGTGCATTGACTACCGTCAATTAAACAAGGTTACCGTTAAGAATAAGTATCCTCTTCCAAGAATAGATAACTTGTTTGATCAACTTCAAGGGGCTAGTTACTTCTCTAAGATCGACCTCCGTTCCAGTTATCACCAATTGAGGGTGAAAGAAGATGATATTCTGAAAATGGCTTTCCGGACTAGATATGGCCATTATGAATTCCTAGTGATGTCATTTGGGTTGACAAATGCTCTGGCCGCGTGTATCGATTTTCAGAATAGGGTGTTTAGGCAATATCTTGACATGTTTTTTATTGTGTTCATAGATGATATCTTGATTTACTCAAGGAGTGAAGATGAGCATGCCGATCATTTAAAGATTTTATTGCAAGTCCTCAAGGACCAACAACTCTTTTCAAAGTTTAGTAAATGTGAGTTTTGGCTAAGGTTCGTGGCTTTTCTTGGTCACATTGTCTCTGGTTAGGGTATTGAGGTATATCCTAAGATCACGGATGTGGTTAAGAATTGGCCTAGACCTCTATCACCTTCGGATATTCATAGTTTTTTGGGTTTAGCCGGTTATTATAGGAGGTTTGTTGAAGGGTTTTCTTTGATTGCTTCCCCATTGACGGCTTTGACTCAAAAGAAGGTTAAGTTCACTTGGTCCGAATAGTGTGAGAAGAGTTTTCAAGAGTTCAAAGATAGACTTACTTGGGTTCTGATATTGACTTTACCAGAAGGGTCCGATGGTTTTGTAGTTTATTGTTATGCCTCGAGAATTGTGCTAGGATGTGCTCTTATGCAAAATGGGAAAGTAATTGCTTGTGCTTCAAGGCAAATCAAGATTCATGAAAAGAACTATCCTCCTCATGACCTAGAATTAGCGGGGGATGTGTTTGATTTAAAGATTTGGAGACATTATTTGTATGGTGTGCATGTTGACATCTTCACCGACCATAAGAGTTTCCAATTTGTTCAAAGAAAAAGATCTAAATCTTCGCCAAAGGAGGTCGCTTGAGTTGTTAAAGGACTATGACATGAGTGCTCTCAATCACCCCGACAGGGCAAATGTGGTGGCAGATGCTCTTAGTCGGTTATCTATGGGTAGTGTTGGTCATATTGAGGATTGTAAGAAAGAGTTGATTCGTGATATTCATAGACTAGCTCGATTGGATGTTCAGTTGATTGATTCCACTAAATGTGGTGTTATGGTTCACAATGGTTCAGAATCATCCTTTGTGCATGATATAAAGGCTAAACAAGATCTTGATCCAAATTTGGTTGAGTTGAAGGAAGCGGTGCTCAAAACGTCTGTTGAGGCTTTCTCCCAAGGGGGAGATGGTGTGCTTCGATATCAAGGTCATTTGTGTGTTCCCGATGTAGATGACCTAAGAGGACAAATTTTATCGGAAGCCCATAGTTCTCGATATTCCATTCACCCAGGAGCTACCAAGATGTACCGTGATTTGCGGGAGGTCTATTGGTGGAATGGGATGAAGAAGGATATTGCGGAGTTTGTGGCTAAATGTCCAAATTGCCAACAAGTGAGAGTCGAGCACCTAAAGCCGGGTGGTTTGACCAAAAATATTATTATTCCTACTTTGAAGTGGGAAGATGTGAATATGGACTTTACTGTTGGTTTACCACGCACCCGGTGACAATATGATTCGATTTGTGTTATTGTGGATCGTATGACGAAATCAGCCCATTTCATTCCCGTCAAGGTTTATTATTCGGTGGAGGATTATGCAAAGTTGTACTTGAGGGAAATTGTTAGGTTGCATGGAGTGCCTTTATCCATTATCTCTGATCGTGGTGCATAATTTACTTCTCAATTTTGGAAATCTTTCCAAAAGGGTCTTGGTACTCGTGTTAAGCTTAGTACGGCCTTTCATCCCCAAACCGATGGGTAAGTGGAGCGTACTATCCAAACTTTTGAAGATATGTTGAGAGCTTGTGTAATTGATTTCAAGGGTAATTGGGATTATCATGCCTTTGATTTAATTTGCTTACAATAATAGCTACCCTTCTGGTATTGGCATGGCTCCGTTTGAGGCTCTCTATGGAAGGAGGTTTAGATCTCCTATAGGTTGGTTTGAAGTTTGGGAAGTTGCTTTGATAGGTCCCGAGTTGGTACATGAGGCCATGGAAAAAGTTCAACTTATTAGAGAAAGGTTGGAAACGGCTCAAAGTCGTCAAAAGTCCTATGGCGATGTTAGAAGGAGAGATTTAGAATTTGATGTTGATGATTGGGTTTGCTTGAAAATGTCACCCATGAAGGGTGTAATGAGATTCGAGATGAAAGGGAAGCTTAGTCCTAGTTATGTAGGCCCATATAAAATTTTGAGGCGTGTTGTAAGGTTGCTTATGAACTTGATTTGCCTAATGATTTGGCATCGGTGCATCCGGTTTTCCATGTCTCATTGTTGAAGAAATGTGTTGGTGATACGACGTCTATAGTGCCGTTGGAGAATCTTTGCATAAAGGATAGTGTTTCTTATGAAGAAGTTCCGGTTGAGATTTTAAAGGGGTCTTTTGGTCTTTTCACCCAAATGACTTATTTACTAACTTAAGTTGGCTTCCTTCATTCCCTAACACTATATAAGTCTATTCAATTCCAGAATCTACCCTTTCCAACCAGTTTGCAAATTTTCCCAAACCCTCCTCTCTCAAATATTCTCTCTCTAGAAGATAGAAGGAGAAGAAGAAGAGGGCAAGCTAGGGTTCAAGAAATAAAGATTCCTTCATCAAATTGCTTTAGGAATTGAGACCCTAAGGTATGATAGTGTTCATCTATGGAGCCCTTTTCTCCATGGAATCCCTAAAATCTCCAATTTTCAAGATAGAAGTCTTTAATTAAATTAGGGGTTTTCTTCCATGTCATGGGTTCCTTGCAATGATGATTGAATTGATTGATTTATGAACTTTGGATTATAAATTGAGTTAAATTTCATGAAATTAGATGAATCCCCATGAACCCTTGCCAATTCCCCCAATTTCAAAATTTTGATTTTGTTGGTGGGTTTAATTATGAAGTGATGAATGTTATGAATTCTCTATGAATCCATGTTGAGTTATGATTCCTAAGCTAAGACCTTTTCTGATGAGATTGTGAATGAACTTGAGATGATTTTATGAAAGTAAGCATGATCAATCAAAACTATGATTTTCTTCTATTATGTGGATTCCTTCAATTATGGATAAATTGCCTTGTTTAGGGTTTTCTAAGCATGAGTTTGCATTGAATTGCACGATTTAAGAGGAATTATGATGAGTCTGTGATCCCTATGATTTGTAAGTTATGAGCATGTTGAACTATGTGAAGATGAAGTTCATGAAATTATGCATATCTCTTATGAAGTAAATGATGAATTAAAGGTGCTTTAAGATTGGAGCATTAAAGTTTATGATATGTTGATGTTGTTGTTGAGTAGTGAAAGATATTCTCATATATTACTCATCCCGTGAATGTGAAAGGTTTCCTCACATGTAATGATTCATAACTTGTGGAAAAGTTTGCTCAACCAACTTTGAATTGATGATTAAGGAGCTATTCTAATGAAGGCACAAGAGGCGATTACCCATGTTCCCAAGTGTAGACAATAGGCGACTACCCATTTCTACTTATGATAATTGAGCTATGTCTAATCCGTGGAAACTACGCTTACCACCGAGTGGACAAGTGGCGATTACCCATATCCCATAAACTAGTGCCACCATAGGATAATGGTCTATGGTAGACACTAGCTAGTGGGTCCACATAAGCAATATGATAAGTACAGGGTCCTACCTTGGCAAGTAGGATGGCCCTCTCGGTGTGGGGTTACACACCGGATTCCGTGTTGATAGCTCACATTGTATATGTCGGTTAAGGCAACTTCCCATAAACAATGAACTAAAAGTGTTGTTATAATGTTCTCAAGTAAAGTAAAGATGCTTAGCTTGCTTTGACCATGGTTTATGCTTTATGCTTCCTATACTGTATCATGTTTTAGTTTGGTCATTGTATGTCATGAAAATGTCCCGCTTTAGAATGTTTTAAATGGTTTTTGCATTGCTATGATACTTGGTACTTGATTGTACTAACGCATACTCTTGCCTACATTGAATTGTTGATGTATCGCTTGGCGATTCACCATACACACATGGCTAGAGCTTAGTAGAAGAATTGTAAAGACTTGGTGAGTCCTCATCCATTTGAGGACATAGCCTATCTTTTCTTACTTCATATTCTTTCATTTTTGCATTGTATTGAGCTACGCCCCAAACCTTATTTTTCATCCTATGTTAGATTGGCTTTGGGATATGAGATGTAGACTTCCGCTATTTTCCTAACTTTCTTTGATATGATATTATCTTTTGAACTCTTCATTCTCTATTATCTTGTATGTATGTCTGCTAAGTGGATTGTATGAGGCCTTTCGGGGTCTTGTATGCAAAGTCATGTCTAGGGGGTAACTTGGGTCGTGACAAACTTGGTATTCAGAGTACAAGGTTTTAGAAAGATACTAGGATGTCTCATGAGCCGCATCAAGTAGAGTCTTGTTGATGAGTGTGAAGCATTTATGAATGTGAGGCTATAAGGCGTTTAAGAAACCTCACTTCTTTCATTACTCCTAAGTCGTGCCATAGAGTTTAACTCTATATGTCTCTCTCCTAATCCCTATCCTATGCATTTAAGGATATGGCGACCCGAAGAGCTTATGCTAGAAGAAATGCGGGAGAGAATGCGGATCAACAAGCTCTTCCTCAAGCTCCTCAAGTTCCGACCGACCCTTTGGCCGAACAAGTGACTAATGCAAAGTTTAGGGCTGGTTTTCAAGCATTGGCTCAAGCCAATAGAGAGGTTGTGGCTCCCACGAACCGAAATGTGGGTACGACGGCATCAAGGGTGAGGGACTTCACAAGAATGAACCCTCCGGAATTTCATGGTTCTTAGATTGAGGAAGATCCTCAAGAGTTTATCGATGAGGTCTACAAGGTGCTGATGATTATGGGTGTGACGCCAGAGAAAAAGGCGGAGTTTTCCACTTATCAACTTTAAGGTGTTGCTCAAGTTTGTTTCAACCAATGGAAGAGTGAGAGGGTAGTTAATGAGGGTCTTCTTGATTGGGAGAAATTCAAGGTTGCTTTCCTTGATAGGTTCATTCCCCTTGAGATGAGGGAGGCAAGGGTTCTTGAGTTTATCAACCTTCATCAAGGAAACATGAGTGTGAAAGAGTATGCTTTGAAGTTCACACAATTGTCTCGATATGCTCCTTCTATGGTTGCCGATCCTAGGGCAAGAATGTGTATGTTTTTTCGGGAGTGTCTGAAATGGTGGTGAAAGAGTTTCGTACCGCCATGCTTATCCATGATATGGATATTTCTCGTCTTATGGTTCATGCTCAACAAATAGAAGAGGAAAATCTTAAGGAAAGGTCTAGAGAGGCAAAGAGGGCTAAGACTGGTGATGATAATTTCTCACATCCAATGTCCGATGGACATGGTTGTTCATTGATTTCGACAAAGGTTCTCTGGTCAAGGTTCCTCCAATTCTCCTCCTAAGCCCAACAAGAATAGGGTGTCCAACCCTAAGCCTCAAGGAGGAAATGGTGGTGGTTTTTCATCTACTACTTGTGCTAAGTGTGGGAAAAAGCATGAGGGTAAAGGTCTAGCCGATTCTAATGCATGCTTTGGTTGTGGCAAGATGGATCACATGATAAGGGATTGTCCCTTAGTGGCTAAAAATGAAGGGGATAACCGTCGATGAACTCAACCTCAACATCTATCGAGTTCTAGTGGAAATTAAAAGCAAAACTAATTCTATACACTTCAAGCTCGTCATGAGAAAAGAGTTCTCTTGATGTGGTTACCGGTATGTTGAAAGTTTTTTACTTTGATATTTATGACTTGCTTGATCCCAGTGCTACTTTTTCTTTTGTGACGCCATATGTGGCTATGTGGTTTGATCATGTTCCGATGTGTTGTTAGATTCTTTTCATGTCTCTACTCCGATTGGTGAAACTATTATGGCTAAGAAAGTCTATAGAAATTGTCCCGTCTCCTTATCCCATAGAGTCACTCGTGTTTGATCTTGTAGAGCTTGATATGTTAGATTTTGATGTTATTCTTGGGATGGACTGGTTGCACTGTTGTTATGCTTCTATTGATTATAGGACCCGAATGGTCAAGTTTCAATTCCCGAATGAGCCTATCCTAGAGTGGAAGAAGGGAAATTCTTTGTTTAGAGGTCAATTTATTTCATGTCTAAAAGCTAGGAAGATGATTTCTAAGGGTTGCATATACCATCTTGTTAGGCTGAGGGATGTGGATTTCAAAACCCCTATTCTTGAGTCGGTCCCCATTGTTAATGAGTTTTCGAAAGTATTTCCCGATGATTTGCCTGGTATTTTTCTCGAAAGGGAAATAGACTTCGGAATTGACCTTCTCCCGGATACGCAACCTATCTATATTCCTCCTTACCGAATGGCTCTCGCAGAACTTAAGGGACTAAAGGAGCAATTAAAGGATTTGCTGGATAAGGGTTTCATCCGACCAAGTGTTTCTCCATGGGGTGCTCCGGTCTTGTTTGTAAGGAAGAAAGATGGCTTACTCCATATGTTCATTGACTACCGTAAATTAAACAAGGTTACCGTGAAGAATAAGTATCCTCTTCACAAAATAGATGACTTGTTTGATCAACTTCAAGGGTCTAGTTACTTCTCTAAGATCGACATCCATTCGGGTTATCACCAATTGAGGGTGAAAGAAGATGATATTCAGAAAATGGCTTTCGGACTAGATATGGCCATTATGAATTCCTAGTGATGTCGTTTGGGTTGACAAATGCTCCGTCCGCGTTTATAGATTTGATGAATAGGGTGTTTAGGCAATATCTGGACATGTTTGTGATTGTGTTCATAGATAATATCTTGATTTACTCAAGGAGTTAGGATGAGCATTCCGATCATTTAAGGATTGTATTGCAAATCCTCCAGGACCAACAACTCTTTGCGAAGTTTAGTAAATGTTAGTTTTGGCTAAGGTCCGGGGCTTTTCTTGGTCACATTGTCTCCTGTAAGGGTATTGAGGTAGATCCTAAGAAGACGGATGTGATTAAGAATTGGCCTAGACCTCTATCACCTTCGGATATTCGTAGTTTTTTGGGTTTAGCCGATTATTATAGGAGGTTTGTTGAAGGGTTTTCTTCGATTGCTTCCCCATTGATGGCTTTGACTCAAAATAAGGTTAAGTTCACTTGGTCCAAAGAGTGTGAGAAGTGTTTTCAAGAGTTGAAAGATAGACTTACCTCGGCTCTGATATTGACTTTGCCGGAAGGGTCCGATGGTTCTGTAGTTTATTATGATGTCTCGAGAATTTTGCTAGGATGTGTTCTTATCCAAAATGGGAAAGTTATTGCTTATGCTTCAAGGCAACTCAAGATTCATGAAAAGACCTATCCTACTCATGACCTAGAATTAGCGGCGGTTGTGTTAGCTTTAAAGATTTAGAGGCATTATTTGTATGGTGTGCATGTTGACATGTTTACCGACCGTAAGAGTTTGCAATATTTGTTCAAACAAAATGATCTACATCTTCGTCGAAGGAGGTGGCCTGAGTTGTTAAAGGACTATGACATGAGTGTTCTCTATCACCCTGGAAAGGCAAATGTGGTGGTGGAAGCTCTTAGTCGGTTATCTATGGGTAGTGTTGCTCATGTTGAGGTTGGTAAGAAAGAGTTGATTCGTGATATTCATAGTCTTGCCCGATTGGGTGTTCTGTTGATTGATTCCACTAAAGATGGTGTTATGGTTCACAATGGTTCCGAATTGTCCTTTGTGCATGATGTAAAGGCTAAACAAGATCTTGATCCAAATTTGGTTGAGTTGAAGGAAGCGGTGCTCAAAAAGTCCATTGAGAATTTCTCCCAAGGGGGAGATGGTGTGCTTCGATTTCAAGGTCGTTTGTGTGTTCCCGATGTAGATAACCTAAGAGGACAAATTTTATCGGAAGTCCATAGTTCTCTATATTCCATTCACCCGGGACCTACCAAGATGTAACGTGATTTGCGGGAGGTCTATTGGTGGAATGGGATGAAGAAGAATATTGCGTAGTTTGTGGCTAAATGTTCTAATTGCCAACAAGTGAAAGCCGAGCACCAAAAACTGGGAGGTTTGACCCAAGATATTAGTATTCCTACTTGGAAGTGGGAAGATGTGAATATGGACTTTATTGTTGGTTTACCACGCACCTAGTGACAATATGATTCAATTTGGGTTATTCTGGATAGTATGACGAAATCAGCCCATTTCATTCCCGTCAAAGCTTCTTATTCGGCGGAGGATTACGCTAAGTTGTGCTTGAGGGAAATGGTTAGGTTGCATGGAGTGCCTTTATCCATTATATCCAATCGTGGTACACAATTACTTCTCAATTTTTGAAATCTTTCCAAAAGGATCTTGTTACTCGTGTTAATCTTAGTATAACCTATCATCCTTAAACTGATGGGCAAACGGAGCGTACTATCCAAACTTTTGAAGATATGTTGAGAGCTTGTGTAATTTATTTAAAGGGTAACGGGAGCTACCAAGATAAATTGTGATTTACGGGAGGTCTATTGGTTGTATGGGATGAAGAGGGATATTGCGGACTTTGTGGCTAAATGACCTAATTGCCAACAAGTGAAAGTTGAGCACCAAAAGCCGGGAGGCTTTACCCAAGATATTAGTATTCCTACTTGGAAGTGGGAAGATGTGTATATGGACTTTATTGCTTGTTTACCATGCAACCGGTGACAATATGATTCGATTTGGGTTATTTTTGATCGTATGACGAAATCAGCCCATTTCATTCCCGTCAAGGTTTCTTATTCAGTGGAGGATTATGCTAACTTGTACTTGAGGGAAATAGTTTGGTTGCATGGAGTGCCTTTATCCATTATCTCCGATCGTGGTGCACAATTTACTTCTCCATTTTGGAAATCTTTCCAAAAGGGTCTTGGTACTCATTTAAGCTTAGTATGTCCTTTCATCCCCAAATCGATGGGCAAGCGGAGCGTACTACCAAGACTTTTGAAGATATGTTGAGAGCTTGCGTAATTGATTTCAAGGGTAATTCGGATGATCATATGCCTTTGATTGAATTTCCTTATAATAATAGCTACCATTCTAGTATTGGCATGGCTCCGTTTGAGGCTCTCTATAGAAGGAGGTGTAGATATCCTATAGGTTTGTTTGAAGTTGGGGAAGTTGATTTGATAGGTCTCGAGTTGGTACAAGAGGCCATGTAAAAAGTTTGACTTATTAGAGAGAGGTTGAAAATTGTTCAAAGTCAACAAAAGTCCTATGCTGATGTTAGAAGGAGAGATTTAGAATTCTATATTGATGATTGGGTTTACTTGAAAATTTCACCCATGAAGGGTGTAATGAGATTCGGGAAGAAAGGGAATCTTAGTCCCCATTATGTAGGCCCATATCAAATTTTGAGGTGTGTTGGTAAGGTTGCTTATGAACTTGATTTGCCTAATGAGTTGGCATCGGTGCATCCGGTTTTCCATATCTCATTTTTGAAGAAATGTTTTGGTGATCCGACGTCTATAGTGTCATTGGAGAATTTTGGCATAAAGGATAGTCTTTCTTATGAAAAGTTCCGGTTGAGATTTTAGACAGGCAAGTCCGGAAGTTAAGAAATAAAGAAGTTGCTTCCGTGAAAGTTCTTTGAAGGAATCAATTAGTTGAGGGTGCTACTTTGGAGGCCGAGACCGATATGATGTCCCGATATCCTCATCTCTTTCCATCCGATCCTACTCTAACTTGAGGTATCTAGTTCCTCATGGTTCATTCTTTGGTTTCATGTATCTTAGTTATTTCCATGATTCCTTGATTATGCAAGTTCATGAAGAGTTTAAATTTTGAGGAAATGAGCTAGCCTGATTGATTTATCTATGATTATGTGCATTGAGTATGAGTTGCATAAAGTCTTCATGAAATGATGTGTTGAACATGCTTTAGCTTGGAGTTGATGTTTTGTTCCTCAGATATGTGCATTTTTGTGATTGCATTCTAGGTTTGGTTGTTAGCTCTTGTTTCTTGCCCTTTTTATGATGTCTTGATTCTCATTCGAGGACGAATGTTCCCAAGGGGAAGATAATGTAATACCCCGGATTCAAAGGGTGGAATTTTTAAAACTTTTTTGGGTTCTGGTGCCTATGACAGAGGCCACCTACGAGCCGTAGGTGGCAAGCCAAAGTTTTAAAAATGACAAGTTTCAGAACCCCAATGACGGCCTGCCAAGATGGCCCATCGTCCATTGTACGAACCGTAGATTTTTCTCGTAGGTCTCCTCAAGACTTAGTAAAATTCTTAAGCCATAAGTTCAAACCTACGGTTGCCGTACACGATCCGTCGATTGACCTACGAGACGTACATTTCACTCGTCGTTGCAGGGTCAAAACTGATAGTCTCTGAACCTACCTAATGAAGGACTGGATGGGTCGTAGGTCTGACCTACGGATCATAGGTAGGGGCTCGACAGCTATTTTAAAGGGGTCTTTTGTCTTTTCACCCAAATGACCTATTTACTAACTTAAGTCGGTTTCCTTAATTCCCTAACACCATATAGGTCTATTCAATCCTAAAATCTACCCTTTCCAACCACTTTGAAAATTTCCCCAAACCCTCCTTTCTCAAATATTCTCTCTCTAGAAGATAGAAGGAGAAGAAGAAGAGGGCAAGCTAGGGTTCAAGAAATCAAGCTTCCTTCATCAAATTGCTAAAGGAATTGAGACCCTTAGGTATGAAAGCGTTCATATATGGAGCCCTTTCCTCCATGGAATCCCTAAAATCTCAAATTTTCAAGATAGAAGTCTTCAATTAAACTAGGAGTTTTCTTCCATGTCATGGGTTCCTTGCAATGATGATTGAATTGATTGATTTATGAACTTTTGAGTATAAATTGGGTTGAAATTCATGAAATTAGATAAATCCCCATGAACCCATGCCAATTCCCCCAATTTTAAAATTTTGCTTTTGTTGGTGGGTTGAATTATGAAGTGATGAATGTTATGAAATCTCTATGAATCCTTGTTGAATTATGATTCCTAAGCTAAGACTTTTTATGATGAGATTATCAATGAACTAAAGATGATTTTATGAAAGTAAGCATGATCAATCAAAACTATGATTTTCTTCTATTATGTGGGTTCCTTCAATTATGAATAAATTGCCTTGTTTATGGTTTTCTAAGCATGACTTTACATTGAATTACATGATTTAAGAGGAATTCTCATGAGTCTTTGTGAACCCTATGATTTGTAAGTTATGAGCATGATAAATTATGTGAAGATGAAGTTCATGAAATTATGCAAGTCTCTTATTAAGTAAATGATGAATTGAAGGTGCTTTAAGATTAAAGCATAAAACTTTATGATATGTTGATGTTGTTGTTGAGTGGTTAAAGGAATTCTCATATATTACTCAACCCATGACTGTAAAACGTTTCCTCACATGTAATGATTCATAACTTGTTGAAAGGTTTTCTCAACTAACTTTGAATTGATGATTAAGGATCTATTCTACTGAAGGGACAAGAGGCGATCACCCATGTTCCCTAGTGTAGACAAGAGGCGACTACCCATGTCTACTTATGATAATTGAACTATGTCTAATCCGTGGGAAATATGCTTAGCACCGAGTGGACAAGTGGCGATTACCCATGTCCCATAAACTATGTGCCACCATAGGATAATGGTCTATGATAGACACTAGCTAGTGGATCCACATACGCTATATGATAAGTAAAGGGTCCTACCTTGGCAATTAGGATGGCCCTATCGGTGTGGGGTTATAAACTGGATTCCATATTGATAGTTCACATGGTCTTATATGTCAGATAAGGCAACTTCCCACAAACAATGAACTAAAACTGTTGTTATAATGTTCTACAGTAAAGTAAAGATGCTTAGCTTGCTTTGACCATGGATTATGATTTATGCTTCTTATACTTTATCATGTTTTAGCTTAGTCATTGCATGTCATGAAAATGTCTCGCTTTAGAATGTTTTAAATGTTTTGTGCATTGCTATCATACTTGGTACTTGATTGTACTAACACATACTCTTGCCCACATTGACTTGTTGATGTAGGGCTTGGTGATTCACCATCAACTCGTGGCTAGAGCTTAGTAGAAGAATTGTGAAGACTTGGTGAGTCCTCATCCATTCGAGGCCATAGTCTAGTCGTTACTTAATTTCTTGTACTTTAATTTTTGTATTGTATTGGGCTACGCCCCAAACCTTATTTTTCATCCCTATGTTAAATTATGCTTTGGGACATGAGATGTAAACTTCCGCTATTTCCCTAACAAGCTTTGACATGACATTATCTTTTGAACTCTTAATTCTCTATGATCTTGTCATGTCCCATAAACTATGTGCCACCATAGGATAATGGTCTATGATAGACACTAGCTAGTGGATCCACATAAGCTATATGAAAAGTACAGGGTCCTACCTTGGCAAGTAGGATGGCCCTATCGGTGTGGGGTTATATACCGGATTCCATGTTGACAGCTCACATGGTCTTATATGTCGGTTAAGGCTACTTCCCACAAACAATGAACTAAAAGGGTTGTTATAATGTTCTAAAGTAAAGTAAAAATGCTTAGCTTGCTTTGACCATGGTTTATGCTTTATGCTTCTTATACTTTGTCATATTTTAGCTTGGTCATTGCATGTCATGAAAATGTCCCACTTTAGCATGCTTGAAATATTTTGTGCATTGCTATAATACTTGGTACTTGATTGTACTAACACATACTATTGCCTACATTGTCTTGTTGATGTAGGGCTTTGCGATTCACCATCCACTCATGGCTATAGCTTAGTAGAAGAATTGTGAAGACTTGGCGAGTCCTAATCCATTCGAGGACATAGCCTAGTTGTTTCTTACTTTTATGTTCTTTCATTTTTGCATTGTATTGGGCTATTCCCCAAACCTTATTTTTCATCCCTACGTTATATTGGCTTTGAGACATGAGGTGTAGACTTCCGCTATTTTCCTAACAAGCTTCGAAATGACATTATCTTTTGAACACTTAATTCTCTATGATCTTGTATGTATGTATGTTAAGTGGCTTTTATGAGGCCTTTCGGGGTCTTGTACGCCATGTCACGTCTAGGGGGTACCTTGGGTCCTCACAGATTACAGGCAACTGAATAAGGTGATGATGAGGAACCATTACCACATGCCTCGTATCGATGTTATGTTCGACTAGCTTCAGAGTGCCGCAGTGTTTTCTAAGATTGACTTGAGATCCGGCTACAACCAGTTGAGGGTTAGAGCAGCGGACATCCCTAAGACAACATTAAGGACTCGTTACGTCCATTATGTGTTCCTGGTGATGTCTTTTGGGTTGACTAATGCTCCTGCCGATTTCATGGACTTGATGACTCACGTATTCAAGCCGTATCTGAACTCATTTGTGTAACACCTCGGATTCCAAAAGAACAAACAAGTTCGTTTTATGAAGTTGAAGTGACCCACGACTTGACCTACTGGCCGTTGGTGGACCTACCAACCGTAGGTCATGTGGCGGGAGGAACCGTTGATGCTACTGCCTATGGTATGAAATTGAAAAAACAAAATGCTAAGGAGTGACCTAACATTTGGACCTACTAACCGTCGTTTGACTTACCAATCGTAGGTAAAGAAGGGGTGGGAGTCATAGGTAATTCTATTTAGAGGGTAAAAATTTAATAATTTTTGGGGCATTGGCAGTAGGACCACGGTTGGTCACCTACGGGCAGTAGGTTAACCTACCAACCATAGGTTACTATAGTAAGTGAGGGGTTCCGAGATTTTTTTTAAGGGACCATTTGGTCTTTTCACGTAATGGCTTATTTACTAATCTAGGTCGGTTCCCTTCATCTCCTAACGCTATATAAACCTTTTTAATCAAAAAATCTACCCTTCCAAGTTCACTTTACAAGTTTCCCCAAACTTTCCTCTGTCAAATATTTGTCTCTCTAGAAGTTAGAAGAAGAAGAATAAGAGGGCAAGCTAGGGTTCAAGAAATCAAATTTTCTACATCAATTTCTTAAGCAAAACTGAACACTAAGGTATGATAGTCTTCATCCATGGAGACCTTTCCTCCATGGAATCCCTAAAATCTCTAATTTTCAAGTTAGATATTCCTAGTTGAATTAAGGGTTTTCTTCCATGTCATGGGTTCTTTGCAAGGTTGCTTCAATTGATTGTTTTATGAACTTTGAAGTATAAGTTTAGTTGAATTTCATGAATTTAGATGAATCCCCATGAACCCATGCCTTTTTCCTTAAACTTTGAAATTTTGAATGTATGGATGGGTTGAATTGTGAAGACATGAATTTCATCAAGTTTATATGAACCTATGTATGGATTATGATTCCTAAGCTAAGACTTTTCATGATGAGATTATGAATGACCTAATGATGATTTTATGGAAGTAAGCATGTTCAATCAAAAACTATGATTTTCCTCTATGATGTGGGTTCCTTCAATTATGATCCAATTGCCTTGTTTATGGTTTTCTAAGCATGAGTTTGCATTGAATTGCATGATTTAAGAGGAATTCTCATGAAACCATGTGAACTCTATGATTTGTACGTTATGAGCATGATGAACTAAGTAAAGGTGAAATTTATGAAATCATGCATGTCTCTTATGAAGCTAATGATGAATTAAGGGTGCTTTGAGATTGAAGCTTCAAAGTTTATGATATGTTGATGTTGTGGTTGATTTGTGAAAGGGTTTCTCACGTAATACTTAAACTATGAATTAGAAACAAACAAGAAGCAATTACCCATGTTTCTTAAGGAGCTATTCTAATGAAGGGACAAGAGGCGATCACCCTTGTTCCCTAATGTATACAAGAGGCGCTCACCAATGCCTACTAATAATGAACTTATAACTAATGATAGACAAGAGGCGATTACCCATGTCTACTTATGATAATTTAACTATGTCTACTCTGTAGGAATTATGCTTAGCACCAAGTGGACAAGTGGCAATTACCCATGTCCCATAAACTATGTGCCACCATAGGATGATGGTCTATGATAGACACTATCTAGTGGATCCACGTAAGCTAGAAGCTTATGGTCTTACCTTTGCAAGTAGGGAAAACTTTTTCGTTGTAGGGGGAACACCAGATTCCATGTTATAGCTCGCATGGTCTATGTCGATTAAGGCTCACTTCCCACAATAATGACCTAAAACGACTCTCAAGATATCTCACAAGTGTTTTAAATATGTTTAGCTTGTATTGACTATGATTTATGACTTATGTTTCTAACCTTTTTCATGTTTTGGCTTGGTCATTGTATGTCATGAAAATATCCCATTTTAGCATGTTTTAAATGTTTTTGTGCATTGCTATCAAACTTGGTACTTAATTGTACTAACGCATACTCTTGCCTACATTGACTTGTGAATGTAGGGCTTTGCCATTCTGCATCTATTCGTGGCTAAAGCTTAGTAGAAGGACTATTAAAAACTTGGTGAGTCCTCATTCATTCGAGGACATAGTCTTTTTGTTCTTACTTTTATGTTCCTTTTCTTTGACATTGTATTGGGTTACGTCCCAAACATTCTTTCTCATTCTTATATTAGATTGGTTTTGAGACATTTAATGTAGACTTCCGCTATTTTCTTAAAAGCTTCTGTTATGACATTATCTTTTGAACTATTGAATTTTTATGATCTTGTATGTATGTATGCTATGTGGCTTGTGTGAGGCCTTTCGGGGTCTTGTATGCCATATCACATCTATGGGGTGCCTTGGGTCGTGACACTTTGTCATAATCTTCATTGATGATATCTTGGTATACTCGCGGAGCCATAGTGAGTATGAGCAGCATTTGAGGATAGTGCTCCAGACATTGAGAGATCATTGACTTTATGCAAAGTTCTCAAAGTGCGACTTTTGTCTTGAGTCTGTAGAATTCTTGGGGCACGTGGTGTCCAAGGATGGCATTATGGTGGATCCAGTGAACATTGAGGTTATTCGTGATTGGGCTAGGCCCACCTCTATGACTGAGATTCAGAGCTTCGTCGGATTGGTAGGGTAATATAGGCGCTTTGTTGAGGGTTTCTCTTCTATAACGATGCCTCTGACTCGGTTGGCTCTCCATGATGTTCCCTTTGTGTGGTCAGAGGAATGTAAGAGGAGCTTTCTGAGGCTTAAGGAGTTGCTTACCACTGCTCATATATGTATTGTTCCAGTTGAGAGCGAGGGCTTCACGGTATACTGTGACGCATCCGGTGTTGGTTTGGGTTGTGTTTTGATGCAGCATGGATGGGTCATCGCTTATGCGTCGAGGCAGTTTAAGTTGCATGACCACAACTACCCTACACATGATTTGGAGTTGGTGGCGGTAGTTTTTGCACTTAAGATCTGGAGGTATTACCTATATGGAGTTCATTGTGATATCTACACTGTTCATAAGAGCCTTCAATAAATTATGACCTAGAGGGATCTTAATTCAAGGCAGCGCCATTGGATTGAGCTCCTGAAGGACTATGATCTTTCTATTCTCTACCATCCGGGCTAGGCGAATGTTGTAGCGGATGCCTTAAGCCGGTAGGCAGTGAGTATGGGTAGTCTTGCCTTCCTTTTGGTTTCGGAGCGACCCTTGGCTTTTGAAATTTAGTCCCTAGCCAACTAGATGATCAGACTTGATGTTTCAGATATCAGTCGAGTGTTCGCCTATGCGGGAGTTCAGTCATCTTTCCTAGATCAGATCCGTGGCCGTTAGTTCGAGAATGAGTCTTTAGTGGCACTCCGAGATAGAGTATTGGCAGGTGATATCGGGCAGACTAAATTAGACTCGGATGGGGTTTTGAGATTTTCTAGCCATTTGTGTGTTTCGAGAGTTGGAGATTTGATTCAGCAGATCCTTAGTGAGGCCCATTACTCCAGGTATTGTATCCATCCGGGCACTGCTAAGATTTATCATGATTTGAGCCAGGACTACTGGTTGAGAGGTATGAGGAGGGACATCTCAGATAATATATCTCATTGCTTGTGTGGTCATTAGGTGAAGGCCGAGCATTTGAGGTCTGGAGGTGAGTTGCAGAGATTACCCATTCCTGAGTGGAAGTCGGAGCATATCAACATGGATTTCATTGTGGGCTTGCCTCGTACTTCAAAAGGTATTGACAACATTGGGGTCATCATGGATCGATTGACCAAGTCAGCACACTTCCTTCCAGTTCATACTTCCTTCAGTGCGGAGAGGTTGGCTCATATTTATATCCGGGAGGTGGTTCGTCTTCATGGTGTGCCTGTTTATATCATTTCAAACAGGGGTTCACATTTCACTTCTAGCTTTTGGAGGGTATTTTAGGAGGAGTTGGGCACCCGTGTTGACCTTAGCACAGCATTCCACCTGCAGACCAATGGCCAATCAGAGCATAGTATTCAGGTCCTTGAGGATATGTTGTGGGCCTATGTTATGGACTTTAGAGGTTAGTGGGACCAGTTCTTGCCCTAGGTGGAGTTTGCGTACAACAACAACTACCACACTAGCATTTAGATGGCCTCGTTTGAGGCTCTATATGGTAGGCTTTATCGCACTCTTGTTAGATGGTTTGAGTCTATGGAGCCTAGGTCGCGTGGTACATACTTGTTTCGGGAGGCCCTAGTGCATGTGAGGATGGTTCAGGATTTGCTTAAGATAGGTCAGAGAAGACAACAGAGTTAGGTGGATCGCAGAAGACGACCACTGAGATTTGCCATTGGTGATAGAGTATTCCTCCGAGTATCGCCCATGAAGGGCGTGACGAGATTTTGGAGGCAGGGCTAGCTTAGCCCCTGGCATATTGGGACTTTTTAGATTTTGAGAACAGTTGGTGAGGTGGCCTGTGAGTTAGCTTTATCTCCAGCATTCTCAGCCATTCATCCAGTTTTCCATGTTTCGATGCTGCTGTGGTATGTTCCAGATGAGTCTCATGTGCTCCAGTATGATGACATTGAGTTGGATAATCGCCTGACCTATATTGAGGAGCCAATTGCTATTTTGGCTAGAGAAGTGAGGCAGCTAAGGTCTAGATCTATTCTTGTGGTTATGGTCCGTTTGAGGCATCGACAAGTCGAGGAGTCTACCTGGGAGACCGAGCGGGTTATGCAGGAGCACTTCTCTAGCTTATTTGTGCCCTGAGGTACTTCTTGACTCTTACTTTCACGAATGAATTTCTTTTAGTAGTGGATGTTGTAATGACCCTCCAGGATATTTTTGTGTTAATGACTCTTTTCCATCGTTTAGAGCCTTCATGTAGCGACCCCAAGTCATTTATGACTTGTTGGCACTGACAGTTTGGTCGCCTTGCCGTTCGTTTAGGTTGTATGCCCGTTTCCCTATTTTGGAGCTTTTGGAACTTGAACAATTAATTTCGGTCATAACCTCATGTAAACGACCTCAGAATATGATTTTGACGGTTCCATCATCTCCAGAACGACCAAATTAGGTTAGAAGCACCATTGGCTTGAGTCCCGAGGCTTCCGTTCTCACTTTAGGGCCATTTGCTGCTTTAGCCTTCAAAATTTTGCTCAAGTTTGACTGTGGCAAACATTCTTTGTAAACGCACTTGGATGAGAATTGTGTCAACGTGGTTTGTTCAGGAATGCCGAGTTTGGTCTAGAATGACCCTTCGTTTGCTTATCCGGGCTTCCGATCTAATTCTGAGGCCCTCAGTGGGATTTTGCTAAAATGCACTTTAGGTGTGGGACCCATTTTTTGTCGAAACAACCTCGTATGGAAATTCAACTGCGCCATTGAGTCTGGAACATCAAATTTGATGGGGTAGCATATCTCGCTTGCGTGTACGGGGTTCTGAATGAATCTCGAGCACCCTGTCGGAGTTTTTGGGAAGCCAAGTTTCAGGTGGTGCACAACTGATGTTGCAAACCAATTCCTTCTCCGCGTTCGCGAGCCAGTCTCTGCGTTCGTGAAGGTGTGTGTCTTCCTTCTCCGCGTTCGAGGAGGTCTGAGTGTTCCTTCTCCGCTTTCGAGGATAAGGTTCCGCATTCGCGGAGGTGTGGATTTTTTCCCTCCACATTCCCGGGCCGCTGGTCGCATTCTTGGAGGTTCGTTTGCTTTCCCTCCTCATTTGCAGGGCCCTGGCTGCGTTTGCGGTGATCTGTGTGGCTGGCAGTATATATAAAAAGGCAGTCGCGACATTGGAGAGAATAAGTTTTCAAATTGTTGTATGTCCCTCGTTATGGCTTGGATTTCAGTGATTCAAAGTCCGGTGTGTTCAAAATCTCATTGGCGGTGTGGGTTTCTGCTTGGAGAGTGTCGAAAAGGATCTGATTTTTGTGAATTTGCATCGTAAGTGGTTGCCACTGTGGCATATTTAGAGCTTTAGTTGGGTTTTGTTGTTGTTGTAGCTTGGAGGTGTTCCGAGCACCGAGAAGTGTTCCATTTTGGTGCACAAGCTCGGGGGAGGGTTTAGGACCTCTTAACAGAGTCAATTCTAGGATTTATAGGGTGGGTTCCATATTTCCCAAATTTGAGTCTAAAGTTGGTTCGTCTCCGATTTTGTTGTTTTTAGTGTCTAAACGGCCGTACTGATGCTGTGATTTGATTTTTTTTAGCATGGAAGTAATCTGAGGCCGTTCTAAACAAAAAAGCTTCGGCAGGGTGATTTGGAGCGTGCGCGGTTGGCCTTCTGATAAGTTATGGCTTCCCTTCTTTTTAGATTTTGCTGGATTGCGTGAACGCATGCTAATTTGTGTGAATCGGGGATGTGGAACAAGTATTTCTTTTCTTCTTCTTAGAAATATTGCCTTAGGGTTAATTTTCAGGCTGTTTTCGGGATAGTACCATGTCATTGGAGGGATTAATTATGTGTTGTTGCATGCGGACTATCTGTTGGCTATTTATTTTGTGTTGGATTATATTTTCGGCCTTAGACTAGGTTAGGCTAGCATTGCCTTAGACCCATGATCCTGTTTTGCTTTGGTATGTATCCGACGTCAATTCTGATGGATTAGGTCCTTGTAGAACGGAATATCCGACTTGTGTCTGGTAGTATGAGCCTAGTTTAGTCTTTTGTATTGCTTTTGATCTTCTGGATTCTCCCCCCATTTTTGTGGTGCCGTTTCATTGTCGGAGGTATTGTGTTTTCTTGGTTTTGGATACTTCTAGATAGTTTCTGTGGTTATGTGGTCGTTGGTGGACGGCGATCCATATTGGTTTTGTATTTGAGATCCTCTACGGAGTTGATATGCCTTGCGCACTCATCTGGCTAAACAAGGGCCCCCGGAGTGTTAGCTGGTGCACTCTTCTGGCTAGGGCAGGGCCCCTGGAGTGTTTGTCCGCTGGGCAATTGAATATGAGTTATTGAGGTCCTCTACGGAGTCGACATGTCCCGCGCACTCGTTTTGCTAGGGCAGGGCTCACGAAGTGTTAGCTGGCTTACTCGTCTAGCTAGGGTAGGTCCCCGGGAGTGTTAGCTAATTGGGCAATTGGATATTAGGGCCTTTGGAGGAGTCGTTATGCCCTTGGCACTCTGCTGGCTTGGTAGGCCCCCCAGGAGTTGCCTGACGGTTGTGCAGCCCATTTTTGAAGTCAGACTTATGACTAGGTTTAGTTGGCTCGTTATTTGGATTGAGTTAGTTGGTGATTTCAGTTTGCAGTAGGGTTTTCCTTCGATCTCGTAGATTTAGCTTTTTCCATGTACCTGCCGGGCTTATAGGGGTTCGTTCGGGTTTTATTTAAACTTGTGAATGTGTGTACCTTCTGGGCCATGGGGGTGTAGTTAGGTTTAGTTTAGTTGTACTTACATTTACTTTCGGTGCGCTCGTGTGCTTCTTTTCATATTCGCTTGACCTCTGTGACTATAGATTCTACCCTTTCAGTTTGCTTTTATCTTTCTTGCTCAGTCGGCCTATGATGCCTACTGGGTACCTTTTGTAATGATACTCATGCTATAGTCTGTATCTATTTTCGTGATGTAGGTCCGAGCACCAGTTATCAGCATTGAGATCGAGCCTTCTGCAGCCTGTTGCGGAGGCGAGGTTGAGCAGATGACGTTCTGAGATTACCTTCTGCCTCCTTCTGTACTTATATTTTGGCTTGTCTTTTGCTTTTGAGACAGTCTTATTTCGGTGGTCTACTTTTGGGACTTATACTCATTTTGTTGTAGCTCTATACATGTGACATCCAGGTTCTGGTAGGTATCATTTGTTCTATATAAATGTATCGCTTCCGCCTTTCCCTTATGTGTTCCTTTATTTATGCTTCCGCTTAGTTGAGGTTAATTTCCACCCTTAGTCTCATTATTGTTAAGTTCCGAGATAGGGTTTGGCTTGCCTACTGGCAGGTTGGTAGGCGCCATCATGGCTAGAAGAATCAGATCGTGCCAAAATGTTAAAGAGCTTTCTGATCTTTGAAGCTCTGTGGGTCGTCTCATCCTTTGTTTCTCAGTATCAGTAACTCCAGGCAGATCATTCTCACCCTTTTTCATGATAAAAAGATTCAGAACAGAAAGATCACGGCTAACAATGCATCCACAGAGAGATTTCCTTCTGCGCTAACCATGTCTCCTACCATATCCCCAGAAACAAGGAATACATCGGTGCAGCAAAAGGAGAACACGGCCAGGAATTAAAACTCCCTGCTTCATGGGAAAACCTTGCTTGTCACATCCTCCCATGATCTTAAAGACATAACCCATGAACTCACCTCCTGGGAGATCCTTTTGTAAAAAAAGGATCGAAGTTTCTTGTCATCATCAATCTCAAGCTCTTCTGGCAACCAGTGGTCGGATTGGCAATGTTGAACTTCATCTTCGAAAGGCGACGAAGATGAAAATGAAGAACAAGTACGTGCCTTTCTCTTCTTCTCTTTCAGGAATTAATAAAATAAATAAATAAAATAAATTGAGTATTTTATTTGGGGGTACTATAGTAATTCAACATTCATGTTCGAGAGTTTATTCTTTTAAGGTAGTATAGATATAGATAGATAGATAGATAGATATATAGTACTATATATATTATAAGATGATAAGTAATAATTTACATAATAAAAATGTCAATATTACGTCTTTATGCTAATATAAATAAAAAATATAGAATTATAATTAATTTAATAAATGCAAAACTTGAAATAAGATGATGATAAATCCAATGTTTAGCAAAAAGAGATAAAACAATAATAATTCCAAACATAAAACATTTAATTTTATTAGTATGTATAGAAATGTAAAAACGATGATAACAATACTAATGATAAATAGTCTTAGTAGTAAAAATAGTCATGAAAATTATATAATTTGATATGTTATTAATTTAGAAGCTCGAAAAAAATGAATTAGAAGAAATGAGGGTCAATATTGGGTGTTTACAATGGCGTTGGAAAGAGAAATCATAGACCGTTAATTTTTATTAAAGGGGTTGTCACGCCCCGAGCCTACGCCCTGGACGTGGCCGGCACTCGAGAACCATAGCTGGTCCCCAAGCAAGCCCTTGGCTTGGGTGACTTCTTAGCGGAAGACTTACTCAAGTAATGGTAGGCTCAAAATAGAATTAAATCAGTTAAACTCAAATACTCATCTTATAAAGTGTGGAAAATACTCAATAGAAATACTTATAGTTTGTAAAACAACTCAAAAGAACATAAATATTGAGAGACACCTCGACTCTGTCTATCTATGAAGCCTCTACTATTAAAGAAGGATGTCGGGACAAAACCCACGGTATCTCAAAATTACAAACCAGAAAGTAAATGTGAAGTCCTTAGAAATGCAAGGAGGCTCACCAAAAGCTAGCTGAAGTGTATAGTGAACTCAACGAAGCGCCTGTCGATGATCCTTAACACCTGTCTCTGGATCATAAGAAGATATAGGTTGAATGACATCAGTACATTGAATGTACGAGTATGTAATATGACTGAATAAACAAATAATTTCACTAAAGGACAAAAAGAATCTCAACCGAATCAATACATAAATATGGTGTGAAAATCATTTAGGCTTGAAAATAAGATATGCAATAAAAGCAATATGAAAATAATACACTTTACTATGTGGGGAGTTTCTATAACCGACAACAATTACTATGAGTCTAGCAATGATACAAAGTTTTACCCACGTTGCAAGGGCCATCCTATACTTTACCGCGGTATAGGATGCTACTATAACTATGGATCCATCTAATAGGCCTTCTCAGAAGCAGTGAGGAGTCACACGATAAATGGTTGCAATCCTATCCTATGATCGCTACATAGTTTTATGGGACTTGAGTAAACAATATACTCTTACCCAATTTGGTGCTCGATACTACTCCCAAAATATTCAATATCCTTTATGCTCAATCACCCTTTACGAAGAAAGGGACTATTATTTTATTTTACTTTTCACTTTGCTTCACTGAAGTACTTTTCAGAAACATCAATCATACTCTTTCTTTTTATCAATTGTCAAATTGTACATATGAAACCTTTTGATTCTATAAAAAAAATCTTTTCGAAACATGCATTTAAAACGTTATGACACATTTGGAACCATTAAAGTTCCCTTAAAACTCTTAAATTAACATGTATTAAGGTTGTAGTCATGAAAATTATATCTGAAATAATATTGTGATCTGATCATCGATGGCATGAGAAGTCATACTGCATAAACATTGATGGCGTATCTGAATTCCATACTACTTAATCATTGATGACATACTCAACTATCATACTAATCATGAATCACATTTCTTTTCTCAATGTGAAAATTGTGCTTTTGAACTATTTGTGTTCCCTTAAACTTTTCTCAAAAGTTACTTTAAATACTCTTGAACTCACTTTAAAATTCAAAAATCAATGAATGGAAATAAATGCACAAAGGTCTTCAATAAAATATAATCAACTAGGGTTCATGTGAAATAAAAGCATGAACAACAACGCAGTAATTTCATAATTAGTAAATCATAACTCGGAATAAGGATACAATGCAAATTTAAAATTTCATGGATCTTTGAGTAGAATATTGGATTTATTTCTTACTGAATGAGTTTAGATGTAGGGCGTGAGGAAGAACTATTCCAACACTATGAATAACATTACATACCTAGAAAAACAAGGTTCTTGAAGAATCTTGAAAAAGAACTTGATAGGAAAACTTGAAGCCCTAGCTTGAAGAAGGACGATCAAGAAAACCTTTCCTGAGATTCTTGAATTAGTTTCTTGAAACTCTATGACCAAGAATTATGATTTTCATTAATGGTTCATAATTGTATGAAGGAATTTGAGTTTGAAAGAATGTAATTCTTGGAGAAGGACTTACCTTGAATAAGAATCTTGAAAAAGATTGAGAGAATCTTGAATGGAAGTCCTATTCTTTGATTTTTTTCTTAGGGTTTTGCTTAGGGTTTGAGAGAGAACAGAATGGGGATTAAGAGATGAAACCCTTATTTGTTTGGTTATGATATTAGTCAAGAAATTTTTTTAGGTTTTCCTAGAGGTAAAAAGACAAAAATGACCCTTTTATAATGTTTTTCCGCCAGCTAATTCATCATTGCATGTATCAGGTTACTAAAATGATCATAACTATTTACTTGAAAATTTGATTGACGAAAACGCTAAGTAGTTGGAAAGAAGATTAAAATGCCTTTAATTTGATAGGTTATGGGCCACGTAACTCTTTATATTCTAAGGGATAATGGTTATTTGAAGTTCAACCAAGAAGAATCTTATATCAAAACTTAATTGGTAAGGAACCTTTCAACTCATATTTGTGCTAGAGGATTTTTGTGACCTTAATTCATCTCCAAATTTTTTCTCACTCTAAAGAATTGACCTTAACACCTAAGCATAATTTAAGAATCACCCGACACGACCTTATACATAAATGAAGAATAGTTTGCATCTAAACTTGGAAAATTTTGGGGTGTATCAGGGGTATCCATTTTCACAATCTCTTCATTCAGAAAACAAGTACTTACAGGTGTCAATTACTTATTTTAGACTGTCCTATGTTCTCCTGATTTTCTACCTAATCACAAAAACAAATAAAACAAAATAAACTACCTAAATATGTCGGTTAAACATAAATACACTACACCCTTGAGAAAAGAAACACGGCAACAAAATCTTTTGGGTGGACACCAAGAAACAAGTACATCCCACCCCTATAAAAATGCTAATGCATTATCCTCAATGTATTCAAATAAAAATAAGGGAAGAAGGACAATACTTGTGGTACCCTAGGAACAGTGTCTGGTGTTAATGTGGGTCTGCAGATGCATCCCCAATAGTTTCCTCTGCAACAAACTATCGAACCTCCTCCTCCAATAGTCTCAACTCATCGAGGTACACTCTATGGGTAACATGAAACTCTCTCTATATCCTCTTGAGCGCCCAATGTGGATCGCTCTCATTGAATTCATCATTTGTCCTCTTTCGCTTCCCCTCACCAATAAGAAGCTCATCATTAGCAAACAAGTCAAACAACTGAGATAGATCCTCATGCATGCTATGCATCTTTCGGGTCTTGATGACTAGAAAATGTAATTAGGGATGGCCATGGGGTGGTGCGGGGTAGTGGTGGGGCGGGTTGAGCTTAACCCGTAAAATTTTTAATCCGGCCACTTCGCCTTGCTAACAACTTTTTTCATTTTCAACCCACTCCACCCCATCCCATCCCGCATGAACCCGCTCTGCATAATTTTTCTAGTTATTATTATACTAAAAATAAAATCATTTTTTCATTAAGTTGTATTAATTTAATAGATAATGACTTAAAATTTATTATTTAGAGGTCAATTGGGAAACATATAAGAAATTATATTATATTTTATAATTTTGATTTAATATCTTAAATATTTTAGTAGCTTTAAAGAAATTATCTTAATAAATAATGCTTTATCACTCTTATAACATGTAAAAAGTTAAAATTAACTTTGAACCCCCATAAAATCACATATATCTGCAACCTGCCCTGTCCTGCATTAGTTTTTTTAAAAACCCACTTCAACCCGCCCCGCATCCCTCCCACCCCGCACAAACATAAACACACCCCGCCCCGCATAACCTTAAAGCCACCCCGCCTCGCCCCATTGCCATCCCTAAATGGCATGTAGCCAACACAACAACATCGATTCATACTAGAGTGAGCTCTCTATATATCTGGACTTATAGTATTGTCAACCTCTCATTAAAACACTCCTTCATACCTTCCATCCAAATATGTAAGTCCTGCATTGTCTGAGTGAGTGACTCTCTCTAGGCCTCAGATGCCTCTATAGCCAACTTAACCCACAACTTGAGCTACTTCGTCAACTGACATAACTACCACTCTGTGTGGTAGTCCTCTTGGCCAGGATGGTGATGAAGTCTTTAGAAATTATAACCATGGATGAAGAGGTCGTCGGTTGTGGAAGCGGTGTAGTAATGGCAACAACAGGTACTGTGTTAGTGGCTGCAGACTGCAACATAAGTAAACGCAGCTTCAATGGCTAAAGTGTCAGTCTCTAATATTGTCACTGTTGTTAGCCTAACCTCAAGCTCAATAGGAGTGGGCATATCCATCTGCTCACCACCCTCAATGGTCTCTACAAATAAAGTAGCTCCCAATAAACTCGAAGCCTGAGCTCTCGACCTTGTGACTAGATTTGCCTTGTCATGAATTTAATTGATGTTCTACACCCATGTCATGAGGACTCACCACACAAAGCAAAAATCAAGCACAAAAAGGAAATGCTCATTCTATCTTTCATGGCATGCTACTGAATATCTTCAACAATATAACGAGCTATATTTAGAGCATATTCAGAGTCACTATGTTATCATTGTTGGTTGATCATTGCTATCACACTAGCAATCTACTTGAATAACCTAAGACTCTCTCACTGCCATCTTCTTCACATCTCTCACTACTTCAGCCCTATATTCATACTCTGCAATATTCTCCGTGGCCTAAGACAGAGGGCCAAATATAAAGTACTGAATATTGAGATCAGAGATATCAACCCACCTACCTCAAACTGGTACAGTAATCTAGGTAGGTTGCTTCTTTTCACTTTGTTCTTTTGGAGTCTGATTTTTTATTGTTGTTGCGTATGCATCATAAAACTTCTTCACTATCTAACTGAGCTGGTACATAATGTAGCTGTCAAATAAGGCTTTGATCTCAAGTAGCTCACTAATCTCGACAGTACATATCTACGACTCCTTATATATGCTTTACTTTATGTTTCCCTTGTCAATCAGGGTCAGGTACCAGTGCATATCCTCCCTCAACTGGCTGATTTGCCCCTGATTTCAGCATATCTCCTCCTTCGGAAGAGGTAGTCTAGGCCTGGGAACTCACCTCACGATTCACAGAATCTAAACCTATCATCATGTGTCGATCTGAAGGAGCCCTATCCCTCTTTAATCTAGGTAATGGTGGTATGTGCTTCGCTATGACTTTTTCTCTTATTCTCAGCATTTAGATTGAGGCATGAGTTATGGTGTTCTTAGAGGAATCATAGTGTGGGAGACAAGGTTAGATCCAAACGAACAAAAAATTAAAAATAGAAAAACTAAGTGTCAGGCAGGTTGTAGGTAGACTTGTACATAAGAATAAGTTGCCGTTAAAATCATAATGGTCCAAATTATTCATGTAAAAAACATTTTAGCAATTTTTTGTGTTTTTATGATAAAGTTTTGGGGTAACTGATCTATAAAATTATGTTCGCAAGGATTTCTAGGACTGAAACTTTCTATAATTGAATATTTTTTTAAGATGTACAACTCCTTTTACGTTACATCATAATTATCCTTTTTAATGCTATTATATATATATATATATATATATATATATATATTGATTTAAAGCATTTGTCTTTCACTAGTGTTATGAAATCAGTTGCATTCACACAAATACCTTTTTTATGTAACTATTTAATATGTTTAACATGGAATTATCGTACAATGCATGTTCGTAGAAATAAGTATATAATGAACTCACGAATTTCAAAATGTAAAATGTTTACGACAAAAATATAATTAAAATGTTGATTGACTTTTATACCCTTAAAATCTAAATTATTTGTTCAAAGCGATAAAACATTTTGGATAAAAATTTATATTTAGTTTTACCTAATAATTTGAATCCAAATAAAATTTTGCCTACTGGATTAAATTCTTGATCTATTAGTCATGAATTTGATACTAATTAAAATTCATCACATGGTGAGACTTCTATAAGAAAAATGTTGTAACGTTTAATATTAAATTAAGCAAAGGCATGCATATGCCTCTATGCGGAGGTAGAAATTTATACGTTTATTTATTTGATACTATTTTGTTTAATTAATTTTCTAAACATGTTTTATTAGTTTTTTTCCCTTTTATTCATATTGTTAACTATTATTAAAAAAATAAAAATGAAAATAATGTTTAGGTGTTAGCTCTCTTTATTGTTGTCGATGGACACAAGCTTTTCGATCATGGTCGTTTATATGATTTAAAGTAATAGTGAATTGTCACGACCCAATTTCTCAAGTCATGATGGCACCTACTACAACCCACTAGTAGGTAAGCCTAACCCTTACCCCAGAGCCATAAGCAACAGACTACCAAGCGGAAACCAATAATAAGAAGTAAGAGCTTAAAGAAAAGCAGAGAAAGGAAAATCAACAAAACCATACAGGAACCATCCCAAGACCTGGTATCAGTTAGTAGATGAGCATCTAATCCAAAATAGAAGTACAACGCTTTCACAATTACAAGACAAGTATAGGCTATCTCTGAATGCAATATAAAGACTAAGCCTACCCAAAACAGACGGAAACTTGTAGCTCTAGACGTTAGGAGCTCACGCAAAACTCTGAAATCCCAAACTGCTCCGCACGACTCCAAATCAACGGCGACAACTCAACTGCAATCAACAAGGGGCAGAAGTGTAGTATGAGTACAAAAAAGGTTACTCTGCAGGCATCGACCGACTGAGCTCAAAAGACAGCACAAGCATAAACAACAAGTAATAAGGAAAGCATGGCTCAAGTAACTAAACAAGAGATACTAAAGTAGCAAGGAAATAAAGGATAGAAATAGGAAACAAGGAGTAAGAAGTCAAGTCAAGGACGTACCTGGATCGCAAACAAACAACCTAATCGCAAGCAACTAAGATACCAAGTCAACTACCTAGTGTCACAAGCACCCACAACTATAATTGTAAAGTAAAAACCTACTAGGTAACAATAAAACAATAACAGAGAATAGACCCCCATAAGACTAGAAGGTACAAATAGCAAACAAAACCCAACCGGCCCCCATAAACCAGAGGGTACAAACAACAAACAAGTATACTGGTGATAGGCAATGCATATGAAAGCAGGGTGAGCAGCAGAACCATTAGTGACCATTCGAAACTATAACCATAGGACTCCATTCAACTCCAAGCCCCAGCTAGCAAGAGAGACAATCAACTCAACCAGTCAACTCCTAGCCTCGCTAGCAAGAGTGACTATCAACCCTAGCCGCTCAGCCATACAATCCACTCCCAAGGGCGTCAACCGCCAAGCTAGCAAGAGTGCCTTGCTGGAATGTGAACTTCATAGAGGATCTAAGATATCAAGGCCGCCCAACCAGCCAGCCCACTCCCAAGGGCGTCAGCCGCCCAACTAGAAAGAGTACTCGGGGGCGTATCGATTGAAAAGAGGATCTCAAGTATCAAGGCCGCCTAGTGAGCCAGTCCACTCCTAGGGGCGTAAGCTGCCCAGCTAGCAAAAGAGACCCGGAGGCATAAGTAAAATCAAAAGTATGCAAGAAGGGCGTCGACACACCTAGTAGTCAAGTGAAAACTGAGCATATCCCTGATGCCTCTAATACCTCAAGTAGGAAAGGAGCATGTCCCTAACGCCTAGTAATCTCAAAATTTAGTAAATCAGGTGATCCAGATGGTACTACTCCCATTAAAACAAGTTTAGAATAAAAATCGAGTAAAATAGTATCTCATCATGAATGATAAATATATCCATGCATGGGCTTGGATCGTACCACAAAATCTATGAAAATGAGCAAACAATGCAATGCATGACATTATCAGTGTTCAAACGAGGCAGTCAAAATCAAATAATTATACAGCCAATGAAACCACCCTACCAAAGCAGAGAGTACTAACCTGGGATCCAACTTGTCCTTGCATACAGCCTCGGGCCCAGTTGTATAATCATAAGCTCAATAAGGTTACAAGATAACCACCGCTATTCAACAAGAAAAGGGATAAAAAAGAGATTTCAAATCAATAAAAGAGGGAGCAAACTCAAGGAACAACGCCCTACCCCAATCAAACCACTCCAGTCCCAGACTGTGCACAGTTAGAACCATCCCACAGCTACGACGAGCCACCAAGGTCACAAGCATCAGCACAAGGAGAATAACCCAAAACAAGCTCTAAATGGAGCAAATCATAACTACGAGGCGATAAAATAAAACCTAAAGCATCTAATGTCCAGCCTAGTCTAAGGTTACCCCAAATGAATCGTTACAAGTATAAGCAAAATCATCAACACCACAAGCAAAGCCACACTCTAAACTAAGGATCCCAACACCCACAATAAGCCCAAGGCTCCTACGGAATAAAGAAACGATGGAATAACAAGAGAAAGGCAAAATACCCGACAAATACCATCCGAAATTACATGAAATCTATAATAGGCATTATCTATGAAGCTCAATCAAGAAACTAGACCAAAGCCTACCTCAAAGCCGAACACAAGCAGTTCAAATCAATCACACACGAGCTATCCGCATCTGAAACACTTCTGTACACCGCCAAACTATCAAATTAGGAATCACAACGTCATTACGAACGTCCTGACACTAAAATCACAATAATTGAAAATGGACCCAAAATTGAGTCAAAATAGGAATGTGGGACCCACCCCGGGAGTTCCAAAATTGATTCCGTCACAAAGTTCTAAATAGCCCAAGGAGCTTATACCTCGAAAACGTGCATAATCTGAGATAAAAAATGGGCTAAAATTGTCCATGCAACAAAACAATGGAAAAACACAATTAAAGGACTTGGACAGCCCCTTCTGGGCAAAAATTACCTCAATACACCGACTTTCATGCTTCCCCGATCAGTCCCACATGTAGCCACATCAATTTCAAACGAAACACAACTTGAATCACCAAAAACGGAGCTTCTTAGCTCGATATATCGATGTTTTAAAATGAGGGCTGAAATTGATATTTTGTTATTTAAATTGCAGGGATTCTAGTCGCTAAAAGCTATATCCGGTCGCTAAAGAACTGAATTCTTGTCGCTAAAGGTATACACCAGCAACAACAGATTTTTCTATTTTTTTCAAAGTCTCAAAACGAACCCTAAGAATTTGCGCGAGACCCGATAAAAATAAACTAGATATGCTACCCCACTAAATTCAACATTCAAAACTCAATGGAACAATCGAAACTTCCATCCGAGGTCATTTTGATGCAATGTGGGCCCACACCCAAGTTTCGTTTTAAGCATAAAACCACATGAAGGCTCAAAATGAGATCGGAAGCCTAGGGAACCGCATGAAATGTCATTCTAGACTAAACTCAAGATTCCAAAGCTAATTGCATCGACAAAATTCTCATTCGAGTAGGTTTACCAAGAATGTTGACGACAGTCAACCCTTGGCTTAAGCTTTTATGTTAAAATGCCTAATGATACAAACTCACACCAGAAGTCTCGGGGCCCAAACAAATCATACCCTAGCCTAAAATGGCCCTTCCAGAGCTGATGAAACCGTCAGATTTTCCTTCAGAAGCCATCTTCCTTAACTTTTGACAGAAGTCAACCGTTAAAGTTTCAAAGGCACTAAAATACGAAAACTTGCACAAAATCAAAATGAACGACTCAACGACCAAACTTTCATTCCCACCAAGTTATAAATGACTTGTGGTAACTACATGAAAGCTATAAACTCTGAAAAGATAAGAAAATGAAGAAAATAAACTGGAGGGTCATTACAACATCCACTACTATTTGGACTTTCATCCGCGAAAGTAAAAGGATAGACACGGCCTAAAGGCAAAAAAAGACGAGGATACTGAGTCTACATGATCTGCCAGACCCTCAGACAACCTCTCTAATCGAACAATGCCACCACAGAACTCAGGCTAAGAGGAAAATCCTCAAATTTACTTCAAAACTCTAAAAACTCCTCCAAATCCATTTTTGACTCCAACTTTCACCCAACTGAACTGAACTCAACTTGCTTGAAAGCACCAAACTCATCTGAAAAGACAAACAGCACACCAAAACAACATAATTTAGCAAACGTAGAACCATGGTAGATGCAACCTAACTAACAAATCGAAAAACTAACCTTATGCTCCACCTCTAATATATTCTAACCACAAAGAGCATTTTGTCGATCTTTAGAAATCCTTAACATCTCCAACACCAATTGAAACCTTCCTACAAGCCTACACAACATCAACCTTATAAGAACAGCAGGCTTCTCCTGAACATCAGGAATGGCATCTATCTAGACAAGGAACTTAGCCCAAGGTAAAACCACTAAATCTAATTCTAACCCTTAAAACCAACAACCCGTCTTAAACACAACCTTCTAAATCTAACCACACTAATCCAAAAGAAGACCATCCTGCGCATGACAAGGTAGCAATGAGCCCTACTCTAGCGACCTACTCCAACCAAAGGAACTACTAAAACATTGACACCACGGGCTCATAAGCTGCTCTGCCACCAGAAATTTGAGACAAACACCCCATCCTAATGGAAACCAAGCCGAAAAGTGACGTATTAACATAGTGAAATGGCCGGTGCTTGCCCAAGGGTACCAACCCTATCATGAACCATGCAAGCTGTCAAATATGATAAAAGCAACCCACGCATCCTAAATTAAAGCAAACTAAAAAATGAATTACCATGATCCCATCTTGAAGATGAATCTTCTTAGCATGTTTCCATTTCCCAATAGGGCTAAGGCCTGCAATAAACAATAAACACCACCTTTTTTACTATAAATCATTCACAGGTCTCGAGGGCTATGAACACAGCAACAAAGAACTAACACAATGGATAGTCCAGGCATAACAAGGGATCACACCTCTAACTTCCAGCTAGCCATAACCAACCTCCAAGACCAAAAGAAGCAGACGAATCCAAAAGACCGAAAGAGCAAAAACACAACTCCGCATTCGAGAAAAGACTAAGGAAAAAGGGAGAAAGAAACAAAAATGGACTACCACAACTAAAGACGGCTAACTACCCAACACACAACTAAAAGAACTAGCATTCTCCCAACTACTACTCAAAAGGGACAACTCACAATTAAGCCAACTAGGCCCTACAACATACAAATTGAAAATTGTGCAAAGCTGGTCTAGTCACATATCAAACAAGGATCGGCATCACAGCAAAAGCACACAACAAGGGTGGCAAAAAGGGAAACCATCAATCCCAAGGCCACAACTACAAAAGGGCTATCAAGGCAAAGGCACGAGGAGTTACTCAACCACTACTCCCAAATGAAGCAACACAACCTAGCCCATCCCTTACTAAAACAAATCAACAATAGGGAAAAAAAACACGTAAAGAATCCTCAAATCAAACTGCCACAACAAGCCAGCCATAAGTAATAAGCAAAATACACCCAAATAGCATAAAAACCCCAAATCACACAAAATAAGAACCAACGAGATAAACCATAGAATAACATCCAAAGAAGGGAAACTTGAACCCTCGACCTCAGACTAGCCTGCAGAAGCATAGAATGGACCGTGTCCGACCTTAATAAGAGCACTTGATGTAGTAATGGCAAGACCGAAGGCACCATCTATCATGACCAAAAGTACACCCTAGACATGACATGGCATACAAGACCCCGAAAGGCTCCATAAAATCCACTTAGCATACATTATACAAGATAATAGTAGTTAAGAGTTTCAAAGACAATTTAAGTCATCTAGAGTTGACAGAAAGTAGCAGAAGTCTAACATAGTGTTAAAGCAATCTAATACATCAATAGAATGAAAGTGGGACGTAACCCATACAAGTTCTAAAATGAAATGACATAAAACTGTAAATGTGGCATTGTCTTCGAAGTATGAGGACTCACCAAGTCTTCTTAATCATGATACCACGATCTAGCCACAAATGGATGGAGAAGAGTTGGATCCTACACCTACAAGAACATGTAGGCAAGAGTATGCATTAGTACAAAGAATGTACAAGTATGATAACTATGCATAAAGATTACAAAATCATGGCAAAAAGGGGCTATGCATAATATATAATGACCAAGTTAATTCATATGACGACATGATGGAAAACATGAGTTAAAACCATGGTCAATGCAATGAAATCATCTTAAAACAACACATACTTGAATTACCTCTTTAGGAAAATAACCTCAGTTCATTATGTGGGGAATGAACCTTAACCAACATAGACCATGTGAGCTATAACATTGAATCTGGTATCTACCCCACACCAAAAAGAGGTGTCCTTACTTTCCAAGGTAAGAACCATAATTTCTAGCCTAAGTGGATCCACTAGCTAATGTTTATTTAAGAATATCAACCTATGGTTGCACATAGTTTATGAGATAAGGAGATTGCTACTAGAATCCTTGCATCTACTACGTGAGAGCTTCTATCTCAATATCCTCTCGGTGCTAAGCATAATTCCCATGAATTAATTGTATGTCTTGACTTATCTTGTCATTAGAAGACATGGGTTATCAACTCTTTTCTTATCATTAGAATAGCTGCTTAATCTTGATTAAATGTTTAGTTGAGAAAACCTTTCAACCCTTATGAATCCTTCAAGTGAGAATATCCTTTCACATTTATGATTTGAGTTATATGTGAGAAAAAACCTTTTTCACAACACAACAACAACAACATTGATGCTTCACTCTCAAAGCAATTTTTAAATCATTTATCTCAATTTCATAAAGAACATGCATATCTTCATAAATTCATCTTTCATAGTTCAAAACCTCATTATAAGATCAAAGTGTAGAAATCATAGATCATGCATGGGTTTATGGTAATTCAACTTCAAATCATGCAATTAACTCAATTCATGCATAAAAAGACTAAAATCAATCAATTAGATCATAAGTTGAAAGAACCCATAAGATAGGAGAAAATTCTAACTTCAATTGGAGAATATAACTTTACAAATTTAGAGAATTTAGGAACCCTATGGAGGAAAGGACTCCATAGGTGAAAGGCATCATACCTTGATGCCAAAAGCTTGAAATTAATAGTGAATTTAGGAGACTTGATCTTGAAACCCAGATCTTCTTCTTTTTCGTCAAGCCTCTAGAGAGAGAAATAGTTGGGGAAAACATTGGAGGGAGTTTGAAAGTGATTAGAATGACTAGAATTAGGTTGACAAGTCTTATATAGGTCTTAGGATTAGGAATAAACAAACTCAGATTAGGAATAGATCAATTAGGGAAAGACCAAAAAGCCCTTAAAATAACTGTCAGACCTCCATCTACGGTTTCGACCGATGGTCCGTAGGTCCATCTACGGACCGTCCTAACCAATCGTAGAAAGATTCAGAGACTACTGATTTTTGACTTCAAACAACGGAACCCTTGAACGGTTCGTAGATCCATTGACGGACCGTACATAGCCACTGTAAACTTCAATTTGAGGCTGGAAATTTGACCAAGTATGGGAGAGACCTACGAGACCTATCTACGACTTATACAACGAATGACGGGCCATCCTGGCGAGCCGTCAAAGAGGTTCTGAAACATGACATTTCTAATTAAATTTACCTTGCCATCTGCAGTTCCTACCTACGACCCATAAGTAGACCTACAGTCCGTAGATGGCTTCTGTCAGTACTAGCACCAGTTCTGAAAAAACTAGAAATTTTCCTACATTCCGAATCCGAGGTGTTACAATATCTCTCCCTTGGAAACATTCATCCTCGAATGGGAATTAAGACAGCGTAAGAAGGGTAGGAACTAAACCTAAGAGCCCAACATTAATGCAATCACATAAATGCACATATCCAAGGAGAAAACATCAACTCCAAGCTAAAGCATATTCAAAACATCATTTCATCAAGTCTACATGCAACTGATACTCAAATTCACATAACTTGAAGAAATCAATAAAGTTAACTTATTTTCTCAAAAATTAAGCTTTTCATGAGCACACATAAATAAGGAAATCATGGGAACATCTAGGACACCTGAGACCAAAAGAGTGAACCATGAGGAACAAAATACCTCAAGCTAGAATAGGAGCAAAGGGGAAAAGATGAGAATAACGAGACATCATATCGGCCTCGGCCTTCCAAGTAGCACCCTAAACTAACTGATTCCTCCAAAGAACTTTTACAGAAGCAACTTATTTATTTCTCAACTTCCGAACTTGCCGCTCCAAAATCTCAACCGAAACTTCTTCATAAGAAAGACTTTCTTTTATACCAAGACTCTCCAATGGCACTATAGATGTCGAATCACCAACACATTTCTTCAATAAGGAGACATGGAAAATTGAATGAATCGATTCTAAATCAATAGGCAAATCAAGTTCATAAGCAACCTTACCAATATGCCTCAAAATCTAATATGAGCCCACATTATGGGGATTAAGCTTCCCTTTCTTTCGAAACGTCATTACAACCTTCATGGGGTTAGATTTTCAAGTAAACCTAATCTTTTACATCAAATTCTAGATCTCTTCTTCTAACATCGGCTTAGGACCTTTGTCTACTCTGACACATATTCAACCTCTCTCTAATAAGCAAAACTTTCTCCATAGCCTCATGTACTAATTTGGAAACTATTAAGGCAACTTCTCACAATTCAAACCAACCTATAGGAGATCTACATCTCCTACATTAAAGAGATTCAAATGGAACCATACCAATAATTGAGTACGCTCTTAACATATATTCCAAAGTTTTGATAGTACGCTCTTCTTGCCCATCAGTTTGAGGATGAAAGGCTGTACTAAGCTTAATATGGGTACCAAGGCCCTTTTAGAAAGATTTTCAAAACTAAGAAGTGATTTGAGTACCACGGTCAGATATAATTGATATTGGCACTCCATGCAACTTAACCATATCCCTTAGGTACAACTTCGCATGATCTTCCACTGAATAAGAAACCTTGACAGGAATGAAATGAGCTGGTTTCGTCATACGATCCACAATAACCTAAATCGAGTCATGTTGTCGTTGGGTGCATGGTAAACCAACAATAAAATCCATATTCAGATCTTGGGACAAACCTCCCTACTTTTGATGCTTGACTTTCACTTGTTGACAATTAGTACACTTAGCCACAAATTCCACAATGTCTTTCTTCATCTCGTTCCACCAATAGACCTCCCGCAAGTCACAATAGATATTGGTGGCTCCCGGAGGAATGGAATATCGAGAACTATGGGCTTCTGATAAAATTTGCTTCCTCATATTATCAACATTGGGAACACAGAAATGACCTTGATATCGGAGTACATAATCCCCCTTGGGAAAAAGCCTCAATGGACTTTTAAAGCACCGCTTCCTTCAATTCTGTCAAAATTGGATCAAGATTTAGCTTCGCTTTCACAACCGACACGTAGGATTATTCTGAACCATTCTGAACAACCACCCCTCCTTTAGTGAATTCAACCAATTGAACACCCAATCGTACCAATATATGAACATCTCTAACCAACTCCTTCTTACCATCCTAAACATGCGCAACACGACCCATTGATAGCCGACTAAGAGCATCCACCACCACGTTCGCCTTGCCAGGGTGATAGAGGACACTAATGTCATAGTCCTTTAGTAACTCAAGCCACCTTGTTTGGTGAATATTTAGATCCTTTTGCTTGAATACATATTGCAAAATTTTGTGGTCGGTAAAGACATCCACAGTAACACCATACAAGGATAGTTCTTGTCATGGATCTTAAGTTACCTCGAGGCATAGGCAATGACTTTCCCATTTTGCATAATGACACATCCTAACCTAATACGTGCAGCGTCACAATAAACCTCAAACCCATCAGACCCTTCCGGTAAAGTCAATATTGGAGCGGAGGTAAGCTTATCTTTCAATTCTTTGAAACTCTCCTTACATGCTACAAACCATACACACATAACTTTATTTTGGGTCAATATCATCAATGGAGAGGCAATCATAGAAAACCCCTCAAAAAACCTTCTATAGTAACAACAAAAAACAAGAAACTTTGAATATTTGAAGGGGATAGAGGTCTAGGACAACTCTTAGCCTCATCTATCTTCTTAGGATCTACCTCAATACCCTTTCCAAAAACAATTTGACCAAGAAATTCCACGGACCTCAACCAAAACTCGCATTTAATAAACTTTGCAAAGAGTCAGTGATCATTGAGAACTTGCAAAAGAATTCTCAAATGAGTTGTATGCTCATCCTCACTCCTAGAGTAAATCAAAATATCATCAATAAACACGATCACAAACATATCTAGGTATTGTCTAAACACTCTATTCATCAAATCGATAAATGTGGCCGAAGCATTTGTCAAACCAAACGACATTACTAAGAAATCGTAATTACCATACCTAATCTGAAAAGCTGTCTTCGGAATGTCATCTTCCTTCACCCTCAATTGGTGATAGCCCAACCGAAGGTCAATCTTAGAGAAGTAGCTTGCTCCTTGAAGTAGATCAAAACAATTATCTATCCTTGGGATATGATACTTATTCTTAGTAGTAACCTTATTCGTTTGGTGGTAGTCAATATACATATGAAGTGAACCTCTTTCTTTCAAACAAACAAAATTGGAGCACCCCATGGAGAGATACTCGGTCAGATAAAGCCCTTATCCAACAAATCTTTCAATTTCTCTTTCAACTCTTTATGTTCTGCTAGAGCCATTTGGTAAGGAGGAATAGAGATAGGTTGCATATATGGGAGAGGGTCGATATCAAATTCTATTTCCCTTTCAGGAGGAAAACTGGGTAAATCATCGGGAAACACTTCTAGAAACTCATAAATAACGGGGACCTACTCGAAGGTAGGGGTTTAAGAATCCATATCCCTAACCTGAAATAGATGGTATATGCAACCCTTAGAAATCATCTTTCTAGCTTTAAGTCAAGAAACACACTGACTCTTAGGCATATAATTTCTCCCTTTCCACTCTAGAATGGGTTTGTTTGGAAATTGAAACTTGACTACTCGGGTTCTAAAATCAACAGAAGCATAGCATTAATGCAACAAATCCATCCCAAGAATAACATTGAAATCTAACATATCAAGTTCTACAAGATCAACATGAGTGACTCTGTGAGATAAGGAGATGGGACAATATCTATTGACTCTTTTAGACATGATAGATTCACCAATAGGACTAGAGATGGAAAAAGGATCTAACAACACATCCGGTAGAATATCAAACCTCCTAGCCACATATGGCCTCAAAAAAGATAAAGTAGCACCGGGATCAAGCAAAGCATAAACATTAAGTTGAAAGACTTTCAACATACCAGTAACTACATCGGGAGAACCCTCTTGATCATGTCGAGTTTGGAGTGCATAGAACCGATTTTGCTTTGGAGCATTTGAACCCGAACACTAGGCGGAGGTTGTCTACCTTCTCTTCCCTTAGCCGTAAGTGATGGACAATTCCTTATCTTATGACCACACTTACAACAACCAAAACAACCATTCATACTGGCTAAGCATTTACCCTCATGTTTCCTTCCACATTTAGCACAAGTAGTCCATTAAAATCCACCACCGTTCCTCCTTGATGCTTAGGGTTTGACACCCTATCTTTGTTGAACTTAGGAGGATCATTGGAGGAACCTTGACTGAAAAACCTTTGTTAAAACTTAGAATTACCATGTCCATCGGACCTCGTGCAGGAAAAGTCACCATCATCGGTCTTAGCCCTCTTCACCTCCCTAGAGTATTCCTTAACTTTCTCCTCTTCTATTTGCTGAGCATGTACCATTAGATGAGAAATTTCCATATCGTTGATATGCATAGTGGTACTGTATTCCGTGACAACCATATCGGACACCCCCAAAAGCAACTTACTCATCCTTGCCATATGACCGCCAACCATAGTAGGAGCATACCTAGACAATTGTGTGAACTTCAAAGCATACTCCTTCACACTCATGTTTCCTTGACGAAGGTTGATGAACTCAAGCACCTTTGCCTCCCACATCTCAAGGGAATAGAACCTATCAAGGAAAGAAACCTTAAACTTCTCCCAATCAATAGGACCCGCATCAACCACCCTCTCTTCTTTCCATTGATTGAACCAAACTTGAGCAACACCCTTAAGTTGATAAGTGGCCAATTCCACCTTTTCCTCTGGCATCACACCCATGATTATAAATACCTTATACACCTCATCAATAAACTCTTAAGGATTTTCCTCAACCTTAGAAGCATGAATCTTCGGAGGACTCATTCTAGTGAAGTCTCTCAATCTAGATGACGTCGTACCAACATTTGGGTTCATGGGGACCACAACCTTCCTATTGGCCTGAGACGTCATGGCTTGGACCAACACTTGAAAAGTAGCCCTAAATTCTACATTACTTACTTTCTTGGCCAAGGGGTCGATCGGAACTTGAGGAGTTTCTTGTTCCACGTTCTCTCTCACATTCCTCCTAGCATATGCCCTTGAAGTGGCCATATCCTGAAAAGCATCGAATAGGAATTAGGAGAGAGAGACATATAGAGTTAAACTCTATCGCACAACTTTAGAGTGATGAAAGAAGTGGAGTTTTCTAAACATCGTATAGCCTCTCATTCATTAGTGTGGCGCGCTTCACACTCATGAATAATGCTCTACTCGACGTGGCTTATGAGACATCCTAGAACCTTTCTAAAATCATGTTGTCTGAATACCTAGTTTGTCATGACCTAAAGTACTCCCTAGACGTGAGATGGCGTACAACACGCCGAAAGGCCCCATAAAAGCTACTTAGCATACATCATACAAGATAATAATAGTTAAGAGTTTCGAAGACAATTTAAGTCATCCAGAGTTGACAAAAAGTAGAAGAAGTCTAACATAGTCTCAAAGCCATCTAATACATCAATAGAATGAAAGTGGAACGTAACCCATACAAGTTCTAAAATGAAATGACATAAAACTGAAAATGTGGCATTGTCCTCAAAGTATGAGGACTTACCAAGTCTACTTAATCATGATACCACGATCTAGCAACGAAAGGATGGAGAAGAGCCGGATCCTACATTAACAAGAACAAGTAGGCAAGAGAATGCGTTAGTATAAAGAATCTACCAAGTATGATAACTATATATAAAGATTATAAAATAATGCAAAAAAAGGGGCTATGCATAAGATACAATGAAAAAGTTAAATCATATGATTACATGATGGAAACATGAGTTAAAACCAAGGTCAATACAAGGAAATCATCTTAAAACAACACATACTTGAATTACCTCTTTAGGAAAATAACCTTAGTTCATTTTTTTGGGAATGAGCCTTAAATGACACCGACCATATGAGATATAACATGGAATCTAGTGTCTACCCCACACCAAAAAGAGATGTCCTTACTTGCTGTCACGACCCAAGCCTAGGGCCTAGATGTGACCGGCGAATGGGGAACCCGAAGGAACCCCAAACAAGCCTCATAGCGTATCATTACACATCCTTGGTCGCGGAAGCAATTAAATGACCATAAGCGATAAGCATAGTCAAGGGGAAATCGGGACTAAGGGAGCAAGAAGAAAAAAATGAAATGATACATAAATACCATAGATGAGTCAAGCTCAAGCATAATACACAACTTGTCCAACACCACCTCTAAACATGAGTACTTAGCGGGGCCAAGACAAACTACCGGGCTCACCCTCATAGTCAAAACATAACTAGAAAGGAAAAGTTTTATACATAGCAAAAGATCATGAGCAACGTCCCCGAAATGGAGGACTCACCAATAACCACTATAGAAATCGTACTAGCCACGCGGAGGAGGATGGTCAAGCGGTGCTCCGGTCCCTACATGGTGACATCATGTAGGCATAGAGTATGCGTTAGTACATTTGAATGTACTAAGTATATGGGATGCAATGCAAGGCTACATTAGATGGACATCATAGGAAAAATGCGTTATCATACCCAATAGATAGCATATTAATAAAATAATATGTATAATGATGCTTACATAAAAATCATATTTAATGGGACGTAGTACATGTGTGGCGAGTGACCATCAATATAGTATTTCCAAGGCCTACCACCCCTTGGAGAGGCGAAAGAGGTACAAACCCCTCAATATGGTTACACGGGCCTACCACCCCCCGTGCTAGGGACCAAGGTACAAACCCCTCGATATGGTTACACGGGCCTACCACCCCCCGTGCTAGGGACCAAGGTACAAACCCCTCGATATAATTACACGGGCCTACCACCCCCCATGCTAGGGAACAAGGTACCAACCCCTCGATATGGTTATACGGGCCTACTACCCCCCGTACTAGGCAACCAAGGTACAAACCCCTCGATATGGTTATACGGGCCTACTACCCCCCGTACTAGGCATGGTCGACTCACAACACTTATTTAGAGAAAAACATATACATGTGTCCATTTCATCATCAGTTCAGTAATTACATAACCATCCGTCTCATAGGACGTACCTTGGACCTTCCCTTTCCTAAGAATTCTATAAATGGGCATTTTATCAAACACATGGTGGGCAATTATTCATGTAAATGAAATCATGTATTTCAAGAATACTAAGATCCAACCAATTCCAAAAATCCATATAAATCAGCCCCACCAACAACATACATATATATATCAACCTTCATAATTTTGATCATGGAAGCATGTAAACCATAAACATCACATAAAAATTCCATTTCATGATAATATGCAAAAAGGACCAACCACCACTGAGGGTGTGGTAGTAGTAATTCCATAATTCAAGAGTTCATAATTGATCATGGGGACCCATAAATTTGAAGTAGAAATAGAGGATAAATGGTTGGACTTGTGGAAAGGAAGGTTTCCACAATCAAACCCACATACCTCAACTTTGGAGAATCCTTGATGAAGATTGGAATGGAGAATCGAAGCTTGAGATTGAGTCTTGAATCCGGAATTAGAGCTTGAGATGTTTGAATTTGGTTGAAGATCTTGGTGGAATTTTTGGAGAGGGCTTAGAGAGTGTTTTTGGAGTTTAGAAAATGACTAAGTATGGGACATATCCCCTTTTTATAAAAAATGACTCCAACCCGCCTAGAAAATTCGCTCACTGGAATTGAAAATTCTGCACAGACAGGTTTTACGAAAATGGTCATAACTCCCTCATCCTAACGCGGAATAAGGTGAAACCAAGTGCGTTGGAAAGCTAACTCAAAGAGCTTTAATTTGATAGGTTGCAGCCCTTCCAGTTCCTTGTGTGCTAAGAGATATGCCCTTTTAAAGTTGACCCTCAAAATCGCAATTTTTGCGATTTTCGAATTTTGATACGGTTGCTCTAAAATTCGGGTTAGACCCATTTCCCACTCAATTTGACCCCACAAATAAGAATATGAAGTCGAATTTCCGAAATCATGCACGGATTTTGAGATATATGGAAATTACAATTATAGGTGTTTCCGAAGCACATTTTCGGGCATTTTTGGGGTCGTTTCAATATCTCCCCCTTGGGAACATTCGTCCCCGAATGTTAAAGAAACGTACATGAGAGACACAAACATGGCAATTTCAGCCCACATAAGGATGCAACAATGCACTTACACCTTATTTCAAAACCTCAACATAGTTGTAAAACCACAATGAACTTGTCAACTTAAGCATGAATGTATGCAATGACATGGGGGCTGAACTTAAGACCTGAGATTTTATAAAGGGCTTAGATCAATACCTTAGGCTCGAGTGGAGTGGAAAAGATAAGGATATCGCCTTTGCATGTCCGCTTCGGCCTCCCAAGTAGCACTTTCAACTTGTTGATTTCTCCAAAGGACTTTAATGGAAGCCACATCTTTGTTTCTCAACCTCTTCATAGGTCAAATTATCTTCAACAACACCCACAACATCAAGAGACACAATGGCATTCGGATCACCCACACACTTCCTCAACATAGACACATGAAATACCGGATGAACCAAATCCATCTCGCTAGGCAATTCCAACTCATAAGCTACCTTGCCAATTCTCCTCATCACCTTATAAGGACCCACGTATCTTGGGCTCAACTTGCCCTTCTTACCAAAACGAACCACACCCTTCATGGGTGTCACCTTCAAATAAACCCAATCACCAACTCGGAATTCAAGAGCCCTTCTCCTCACATCGGCATAGGACTTTTGGCGACTTTGGGCCATCTTCAACCTTTCTCTAATCATCCTAACCTTCTCAAGAGCCTCCATAACTAGGTCTGGTCCTAACAAGGCCACCTCACCAACCTCAAACCACCCAACCGGTGATCTACAACGCCTCCCATAGAGAGCCTCAAAAGGAGCCATACCGATGCTAGAATGATAGCTATTGTTATAGCCAAACTCAATCAATGGAAGATGATCATCCCAACTACCCTTAAGCTCCAATACACAAGCCCTAAGCATATCCTCAAGTGTTTGGATAGTCCTTTCGGCTTGTCCATCCGTTTGCGGGTGAAAGGCCGTAGTAAGCTTAACTCTCGTACCTAGACCCCTTTGAAAAGACTTCCAAAAGTGTGAAGTAAATTGAGTACCACGGTCCGATATGATGGATAGAGGAATCCCATGCAACCTTACCAAGTCATGAATATATAACCTTGCATAATCTTCCGCCCCATATGTTGTCTTTACCGGTAGAAAATGAGCCGATTTTGTCATCCTATCAACCACCACCCAAATAGAATCAAAACCTTTCTAGTCTTGGGTAAACCAACTACAAAATCCATATTAATTTCTTCCCACTTCCAAGTAGGAATCTCTATGTCTTGGGTTAGACCACCCGGCCTTTGATGTTCGGCCTTGACTTGTTGACAACTATGACAACCGGAGACGAATTTGGCAATGTCTTTCTTCATGCCTCTCCACCAATACACATCCCTCAAATCTCTATACATTTTGGTGGAACCGGGGTGGATGGAATAGGAAGAATTATGAGCCTCCTCAAGAATTTTCTCCCTCAAACCATCAACACAAGCACACACAACCTACCTTGGTACCTAAGGGCACCATCTCCCCCTTGGGAGAAAACTTCCACCTTGCCCTCTTTCACCAAGGCCTTCAATTCAAACAAGGAAGAATCAAGATCTTGTTTTGCTATCACCTCATCAACCAAGGAAGACCTAGCACCATCAACAACGACCACCCCACCATTACCAACCTCTTCCAACCTAACCCCCAACCTAGCCAACCGATGTACCTCCCTAGCCATTTCCCTATTACCAATATCAACATGAGCTAGGCTACCATAGACACCCTACTCAAAGCATCCGCCACCACATTAGCTTTACCGGGATGATAATGCACACTCATATCATAATCTTTAAGAAATTCTAGCCACCTTCTTTGCTCAAGTTGAGATCTTCTTTGGTGAAGACATAGTGAGGCTCTTAGAACGGTGAACATCATCGACATGTCCCCATACAAATAATGACGCCAGAATCTTTAAAGCAAACCACCACGCGGTAATTCAAGACAATGCGTAGATAGTTCTTTTCATGCCTTTGATTGTCCTAGAAAGCATAGGCTATCACTTACCATTTTTCCATTAGGACACAACCAAGCCAACTCTAGAAGCATCACAATACACAACAAATCCCTCAAGCCCATCCGGTAGTGACGATATAGGAGCGGACACAAGTTTATCTTTCAAGGTTTGAAAACTCCTTTCGCACTCGTCGGTCCACTCAAACTTAGCCTTCTTTTGTGTCAACTTAGTCATGGGAGAAGCAATAGAAGAAAACCCATTCACAAATCTCCGGTAGTAACCCGCTAAGCCCAAGAAGCTCCTAATATCCGACGGGTCAATGGCCTAGGCCAATTTCTAATCACATCGGTCTTCTTAGGGTCTACCTTAATACCATCCCCCGACACCACATGACCTAGGAAGGCAACCTCCCTCAACAAAAATTCACACTTTTCATATTTGGCATACAACTTCTCCTCTCTTAATCTTTGCAACACAACCCTCAAGTGACCCATATGTTCTTCCTCACTATGCGAATAGATTAAAATATCATCAATGAAGACCACAACAAAGGAATCAAGGTAGGGTTTAAAGACCCTATTCATTAGGTCCATGAAGGTAGCCGGTGCATTGGTCAACCCAAAGGACATGACCACAAATTCATAATGTCCATACCTAGTCCGGAAGGCTGTCTTGGGAATGTCACCCTCCCTCACCTTCACTTGATGATACCCGGACCGAAGATCAATCTTAGAGAAGTGGCTAGCCCCTTGCAATTGGTCGAACAAGTCATCAATCCTAGGAAGAGGATATTTATTCTTGACGGTGACCCTATTGAGTTGCCGATAATCAATACACATCCTAAAGGACCCATCTTTCTTCTTCACAAACAACACCGGTGCACCCCATGGTGATTGGCTAGGCCTAATAAAACCCTTCTCCAACAAGTCCCTCAATTGTTCTTTCAACTCCTTTAACTCCGCCGGGGCCATACGGTAAGGGGGAATAGAAATGGGTTGAGTATCGGGGAGGAGGTCTATGCCAAAATCTATTTCCCTTTCGGGAGGAACATCGGGAAGGTCATTAGGAAAGACATCAAGGAATTCATTTACGACCGGAACCGACTCTATAAGAAGGGTTTTGGACTCCACATCCCTAACCCTCACGAGGTGATAGAGACACCCCTTAGAGATCAACTTACGGGCTTTAATGCAAGAGATGAATCTACCCTTGACTACCACATTTTGGCTTTCCCACTCAAGAATGGGTTCACTTGGGAATTGGAACTTGACCCTTCGGGTTCTACAATCAATAGAAGCATAGTATGCATGCAACCAATCCATCCCAAGAACAACATCAAAATCGACCATGTTCAATTCAACAAGATCACAAGGCAATATTTTATGCAAGATGCAAGATGCAAATAGGACAATTTCTATAGACCTTCCTAGCAACAATATATGCACCAATAGGAGTAGACACCTTATATGACTCACGCAACAAGTCGGGCTCGTCTTCCTCTTGTATTAGACATGATCTTGCATAGCAAAGAACAACCGTTAGGGAAGAACTTAATTCAACTCTACAGCACGACTTAGAACATAGAGAAGGGAAACATTTCCTAAAACGTCTCATAGCCTCCTACTCATAGTTGTGGTGCACAACACAACCATGAATCGGACTCTAATCAACGCGGTGTGTTGGACTCCGAGGATCATTCAACCTAGGCTCTGATACCAAGTTTGTCACGACCCAAGCCTAGGGCCTAGATGTGACCGGCGAATGGGGAACCCGAAGGAACCCCAAACAAGCCTCATAGCGTATCATTACACATCCTTGGTCGCGGAAGCAATTAAATGACCATAAGCGATAAGCATAGTCAAGGGGAAATCGGGACTAAGGGAGCAAGAAGAAAAAAAAGAAATGATACATAAATACCATAGATGAGTCAAGCTCAAGCATAAAACACAACTTGTCCAACACCACCTCTAAACATGAGTACTTAGCGGGGGCCAAGACAAACTACCGGGCTCACCCTCATAGTCAAAACATAACTAGAAAGGAAAAGTTTTATACATAGCAAAAGATCATGAGCAACGTCCCCGAAATGGAGGACTCACCAATAACCACTATAGAAAATCGTACTAGCCACGCGGAGGAGGATGGTCAAGCGGTGCTCCGGTCCCTACATGGTGACATCATGTAGGCATAGAGTATGCGTTAGTACATTTGAATGTACTAAGTATATGGGATGCAATGCAAGGCTACATTAGATGGACATCATAGGAAAAATGCGTAATCATACCCAATAGATAGCATATTAATAAAATAGTATGTATAATGATGCTTACATAAAAATCATATTTAGTGGGACGTAGTACATGTGTGGCGAGTGACCATCAATATAGTATTTCCAAGGCCTACCACCCCCTTGGAGAGGCGAAAGAGGTACAAACCCCTCAATATGGTTACACGGGCCTACCACCCCCCGTGCTAGGGACCAAGGTACAAACCCCTCGATATGGTTACACGGGCCTACCACCCCCCGTGCTAGGGACCAAGGTACAAACCCCTCGATATGGTTACGGGCCTACCACCCCCCGTGCTAGGGACCAAGGTACAAACCCCTCGATATGGTTACACGGGCCTACTACCCCCCGTACTAGGCAACCAAGGTACAAACCCCTCGATATGGTTATACGGGCCTACTACCCCCCGTACTAGGCTTGGTCGACTCACAACACTTATATAGAGAAAATCATATACATGTGTCCATTTCATCATCATTTCAGTAATTACATAACCATCCGTCTCATAGGACGTACCTTGGACCTTCCCTTTCCTAAGAATTCTATAAATGGGCATTTTATCAAACACAAGGTGGGCAATTGTTCATATAAATGAAATCATGTATTTCAAGAATACTAATTCCAACCAATTCCAAAATCCATATAAATCAGCCCACCAACAACATACATATATATATCAACCTTCATAATTTGATCATGGAAGCATGTAAACCATAAACATCACATAAAAATTCCATTTCATGATAATATGCAAAAAGGACCATAATAGGGTGTGTAGTAGTAATTCCATAATTCAAGAGTTCAAATTGATCATGAGGACCCATAAACTTGAAGTAGAAATAGAGGATAAATGGTTGGACTTGTGGAAAGGAAGGTTTCCACAATCAAACCCACATACCTCAACTTTGGAGAATCCTTGATGAAGATTGGAATGGAGAATCGAAGCTTGAGATTGAGTCTTGAATCCGGAATTAGAGCTTGAGATGTTTGAATTTGGTTGAAGATCTTGGTGGAATTTTTGGAGAGGGCTTAGAGAGTGTTTTTGGAGTTTAGAAAATGACTAATATGGGACATATCCCCTTTTTATAAAAAATGACTCCAACCCGCCTAGAAAATTCGCTCACTGGAAATTGAAAATCTGCACAGACAGGTTTTACGAAAATGGTCATAACTCCCTCATCCTAACGCGGAATAAGGTGAAACCAAGTGCGTTGGAAAGCTAACTCAAAGAGCTTTAATTTGATAGGTTGCAGCCCTTCCAGTTCCTTGTGTGCTAAGAGATATGCCCCTTTAAAGTTGACCCTCCAAATCGCAATTTTTGCGATTTTCGAATTTTGATACGGTTGCTCTAAAATTCGGGTTAGACCCATTTCCCACTCAATTTGACCCCACAAATAAGAATATGAAGTCGAATTTCCGAAATCAAGCACGGATTTTGAGATATATGGAAATTACAATTATAGGTGTTTCCGAAGCACATTTTCGGGCATTTTTGGGGTCGTTTCACAACCACCTTTGCGTCTCTCATCTCAAGAGGAAAGAAACGATCAAGAAAAGCTCCTTTGAATTTCTCCCAATCAAAAGGACCCACATCCATAGCCCTGTCTTTCTTCCATTGATTGAACCAAACTTGAGCAACACCTTTGAGTTGATAAGCGGCCAATTCCACCTTCTCCATCGTTGACACTCCCATAATTTCCACTATCTTATAAACCTCAGCAATGAACTCTTGAGAATCCTCATTAACTTTCGACCCATGAAACTCATGGGGATTCATCCTAGTGAAGTTTGTCACCCTTATCGCCGCCATACCAACATTTGGATTCACGAGAGCAATGGCCTCTCTATTAGCTTGGACTGTCATAGCTTGAGCCAACACTTGAAAAGTGGCTCAGAATTTGGCATGAGACACTTGGACAAGAATTAGGAGAAAGACCCTTATAGAGATGAACTCTATGGAACGACTTTAGAGTAGTGAAAGAAGTAAAGTTTCCTAAACGCCTCGTAGCCTTCTATTCATAAATGTGGCACACTTTACACTCATGAACAAGACTCTACTCGATGAGACTTGTTAGACATCCTAGGGCCTTTTCTAAAACCTGGCGCTCAGAATACCAAGTTTTTCACGACCCAAAGTACCCCCTAGGTGTGACTGGTGGATAGAATCCCGAGAGGCCCTAAAGAAGCCACTTGACATAAGCATGACATAAAAGGAATACAATAAGAGAGAATAGGCAACATAAGTCTCAAATTATAGAATGACATACACGTTACCAATAGAGTACATAAGAGATACACGGAATACTACTAAGTCTGACACAAGCCTTTCTAACATCATAAGAGTGGCTGAGACGTAACCCATACACCAAATACTAGTCTGAAATGAAAAGACAATAAAAGCAATAAAGTGCCTATGGTCTTACCCTAGAACCATGAGGACTCACCAATTCAATGCGCTAATAGAACAATCCAAGCTATCTATGAGCGGGAGGAGGATCGTCGGATCCTTTATTATAAGACAATATAAGCACAAGTATACATTAGTACATTGAATGTACTAAGAATGGGGAAATGTATAAAGACATAGGCATGATAACATGATGAGCTTAAATATGATATGCAAGACCAAGTAAAACATAGTAAGAGCCTTTTAAGGGAAATCATAAATCATATACGAGGTCAATTCATACTTGAAACTATTTGAGAAGCTTTCATAAAATTTGTGAAGAAAACATAGTTCATTTGTGTGATATTTATTGTTAACCGACAATAAGACCATGTGATCTATAACATGGAATGCGGCATGACCCTCACACTGAAAATGGGAATCTACTTGCCAAGGTAGACTCCGTCACATTCATCCATAATTGCTATTGTGGATCCATAAACTAGGTCATTTAAGGTAATCCTATGGGGGCACTTAGTTTGAGACAAGGAGATTACTTTTAGAGACCCGACCTCTACTAATGGGAGAGCCTCCACCTCAAAGTCCTCTCGGTGCTAAGTAAATTTAACAGAAAAGACATAATCATATTCATATCAAAATACTTGGAAAGACATAATTAAACGACTAATCCAATCATAAGTCATCGTAGAGTAGCTCCTTTCAAAGTAGGGGTGAGAATGGTATGGTATATAAAGAATTACCATACCATACTTAAATTTTTGATATCGTTGTTTTGGTATTACGGTATTTTGTATGGTATATGGTATATATTTTAAATTTTTTTGGTATTCAGTACAATATTTGGTATTTAAAGATGACATACCAAAATACTGAATATCATACCAAAGTATATAGTTGAATAAATAACATATAGTATATATTATTAAAATACTAACAAATATGCAACCTAGTATTAGTATAAATTAAATATTTAGAAGTTGAAGCCATGACTACTCTATTTTGATTGAAATATATTTTAAATGTAATTGATTAACAAAAAAAATTATTTGTACTTTATTTTGAATATATATATTTCTACATGTGTAATGTGTTAGTATGATACAATTGAGATCTTTTTTGAATTGTCGAAGTCATAATACTCGATTATACGAGTATACATTTATCGAAGTTGAACAAACTATAGTTACTGATTTATCATATCACAAAATACCGAACCATACCCAATTAAATTAGTATGGTAATGGTATAATAATTTTGGAAACCAAATACCAAAATTATAGTAGCAAAGTTTCAAATATCGTACTATACCATACTATGCCATGCCCACTCTTATTTCAAATCATGATTTCATAAACTTCTTCATAATAGACACTTACCTTTATAAGAAGCTAAGTCATGATTTCATTCATATGTAGACAACTTTTCACAAATTATTGATACTTATCTTAAAAGCATCCATAGTTCTTAAATCATCCTCTTCATAAAACATGCATAACTTTCATAATCATAATTCATAAGTTTATAAGCATAATGCCTAATTCATATTCATAAGGTAAACATAGGCATGTGTCCATATGAAATCAATTGAAAATCATGTAATTGAGTCAAATCATGCATAATTAGATTGAAAATTAATCATTGGATCATAATAAATAGGACTCATGGAGATTTGCATAAAACCCTAATGGAATTGGGTGGAATCAATTTAGGAGATTAAGATTCTTTTGGGACCCAATGGATGAAAGGGATCTATTAGTGAATTTCCACATACCTTGGGTAATCAAAGCCCTAGCAATGGAGAGAAGAACCTTGAAGCTTGATGAAATGCTAATCCTTGACTTGAGAGCTCTTGAGAGAATTTGGAGAAGAAGACTTGAGAGAGTTTTAGAGAGTTTGAGTTAATAAGGGGATTGGGTTCAGTTTTGAAGAGTAAAAACAATTATAGGGCCAAAATGATGTAGTTTAGGGATTAATTGGATAGCAAAAAACCAAAACACCCTTAATTAAAAACTATCGGAGAGCCCTATGGGTTAGACCTACGGATCATAGGAATTCCTAAGATCCGTCCTGTCTAGTCGTAGGGTCAACTACTGAAATCCAAATCTCAGAAAAATTCACAGGAAACCTTCCTATCGGTTGTTGACCATACTAGGGTCCATAGACCCCAGGTTTAAGCCCAAATTTCACCAAGTATGAATCAACTCTACGGAACCCTTCCTATGGGCCGTAGGTACTTCTACGGACCCTCCCGATGGTCTGTAGAAAAAGTTTAGAAACCCATTTCCACCAAAACCCTCAGGGCTCTTCCTATGAATGCATTTTACAGATCGTAGTTCCTTCTACAATCCATCGATGGGCCTCGTAGAACTGATCCAGTAACCTAAAATGAAAAACCTTCTCCAACTCAATTTAACATACCAATTTCTGAGGTGTTACATTAACATAAAAGACGTGGGTAAGAGCACATATCTTACAAAGTAATGATGATAAACATGAAGCTGATTCTGAGGGAGACGGTTGCAATTTAGTGCACTTGCGACTATATTGATTGAGTTATGTTTTTGTTATGAACTTATTATCATAAAAGGGGAAATTGTTGAACTAATAGCTAAATGAGCTATGGAGAGATATGTGATCTAGAGAGTTTTGTGCTAGGCAAACAATATAAAGTTTTTGATGATTAACAAATGATTAGAAAAAGATAATTAATTGATGGCAAAACAAATATCAAGTTTGTAGAAAGAGTCCCTGAGGAATTAGGATTACAACTATTCCGATGTTAAAAGGAACAAGGAATAATAGGGAAACAATACCATAATTTCACACGAGGGAGAAGATTTAGAAATAGTAACAAAACAATGGCGAAGCAAGTGAATAAAGAGCTAGTCAAACATGGATTAGAATCTTAGATTCTTGGTCTAATTGATATTGAATTGGTAAGACAAGAAGTGATTATCTACTCCTATATAAAGCATCACATAGATTTTGTTGAAGGCATCCACAAATCGAGAGAAAAGAGTGCACAATAAGAAAAATTAACAGTTTCATCATTTGTGAGAGAATCAACTACACAACGACAAAATAACTTGTTCCTATGATGTTGTCAGCCCTCGAGCCTACACCCTGGCCGTGACCGGCACTCAGAACTATTACTGGTCCCAAGTGAACCTTTGGTCTGGTTTATTACTATGTGGAAGGCTAAACAACTTATACAGAAACTTTATAGGAGATGGTACCACAATGATTTAAACCAAATAAACTATGTCTACAACATAATTTAAAAGTCTGAAAAGTAGTCTGATGTCACGACCTAAGGTACCCCCTAGATGTGACATGGCGTACAAGACCCCGAAAGGCTTCATACAAGCCACTTAGCATACATACATGCAAGATCCTAGAGATTAAGAGTTTAAAAGAGTTTTTCATATCAAAGCTTTTTAAGAAAAAAAATGGCAGAAGTTTACATCTCATGTCTCAAAGCCAATCTAACATAAATAAATTAAGTTTGGGATGTAACCCAATACAATCCGAAGAAAAGAAATAACATGAAAATAAGAACAACTAGGCTATGTCCTCGGATGGATGAGGACTCACCAAGTCTTCTATCAATCTTCTACTAAGCTCTAGCCACGAGTGGATAGTGAATCGCCAAATCCTACATCAAGGAAGTTAATGTAGGCAAGAGTATGCGTTAGTACAATCAAGTACCAAGTATGATAGCAATGTACATAAAACAATTAAATCATGCTAGAATGAGACATAATCATGACATGCAAAGGCCAACTACACATGATAAAGCATGGAGAACATAAGGTATAAACCAAGGCCAAAGCAAGCTTAGCATCTTTTCTTTACTCTACTTAAAATCATCATACCAAGACTTGTGCTCATTAGTTATGGGGAAATAGCCTTAACCGACATATAAGACCATGTGAGCTATCAACATGGAGTCCAATGTCTACCCCACACCGAAAAGAGGTTGCCTTACTTGCCAAGGTAAGACCTTAACTTCTAGCTTACGTGGATCCACTAGCTAATGTCTACTTAAAGACAATCATCCTATGGTGGCACATAGTTTATGGGATAAAGAGATTGCTTTTGGTGACCCGGCCTCTACTACGGGAGAGCTCCATCTAGAAATCCCGGCCTCTACTATGGGAGAACTTTTATTAGAAACCCAGCCTCTACAACGGGAGAGCTTCCATCTCAATATCCACTCGGTGCTAAGCATATTTCCCACAGAATAGTTATTTATCATATTCATATCATTATCCATGGAAAGGTACAACTAGGGTTACCAATCCAAGGTAAAATCATGTTTATAGACGTTTCATCTTCCATGGACTAGTCCAAGCTTACGTCATTAGAATAACTCCTTACGAACATAGGCAATCGCCTCTTTGTTCATTAATTCATAGTGTGAGCATTACGTGAGAAACCCTTTCACAACTCAACACAACATCATCATGTCATAACTTTGGTACTTCACTCTCAAAGTACCCTTAATTCATCATTAAATTCATATGAGACATGCATAAGTTCATAGACTTCATCTTTACATAGTTATCATGCTCATAATTTAGGAATCATAGAGTTCATATGGGTTTATAAGAATTCGACTTAAATCATGCAATTCAATGCAAACTCATGCTTAGAAAGCCATAAACAAGACAATTTACCCATATTTTAATGAATTCACATAATAGAGGAAAATCATGCTTTTGACTTGAACAAACTAAACTTCATAAAGTCCTCCTCAATTCATTTATAATTCATGCATAGGTTCATAGAGATTTCATAAAATTACTCAATTCATAGCTCAACCCACCAATCAAAGCATAGATTAGGAAATTGGGGAGAAATAGCATGGGTTCATGGGGATTCATTCAATCTTTACATCAAATCATATAAATTACGCTAATTCGTGCACTAAATGATTTTATCACGCTAGATTGTGCATTAGGAATCATAAAATCAATAATTGAAATCATAATTGAAGAACCCATAAGAATTGATCAAAAACCCTAATTCAATTGGGAAAATTGAACCTTGAAAACCTTGAAGAAAGTTGAGGACCCATTGGAGGAAAGGGCTCCAAATGGTGAACACTATTATACCTCAACAAAGCCCACACGAAATTGATGGTCTTCAATGGAGGATCCCAGCTTTCTTCTTCCTTGAGAGTTGAGAGGATTTTCTTAGAAAGAGAAATATTTTAGAGAGGAGAAATTTGGGAATGAGTTAGAATGAGTGAAATTAGGCTTAGAAAATATATATAGGGTCTGGGTTAAGGGTATAACCGACTTAGATTAATAGTTAAACATTTAGGAAAAAGACCAAAAAGCCCTTAAATAATAACTGTCGGGGGTAAACTACGGGCAGGACCTACGGTCCGTAGGTCAATCGACGGACCGTCCTGTCCTACCGTCAGTTGATTCAGAGACTTCATTTGGGTTGAAAATTGGCTAAGTCTGGAAAGGATCTATGGGACCCATCTACGAACCGTCAATCGATCGACGACCCGTCCTGTTGCATCGTAGGTCGAGGTTCAGAGACTTAGAAATCCTGAAAGTTCACAGTGCCAACGACGGTTCCCACCCACGGCCCGTCATTCCACCTACGGTCCATAGGTGACCTCCGTAGTCATTGGCTCTAGGTTGAAAAACTGCATTTTCCTTTCTTAGAAAACTTGGGGTGTTACATCTGAATAATAATAATAAAAGTATTTGAAAACATCTTCAAATAATAACTTGATTGACTCATCTAACTCATCTATGAAGCCTCTATTCAACTGAATATAGGTGTCAGGATAAGACCCATGACTACCTGAATACTTTACTAGAAATGTCTACGAAATACTGAATAAGATAAATAAACTAGAGCTCTCCAAAAGGAAGAGGATCTTCCGAAATACTGATGGAAAAAGATCCTAGTGAAGTGTTTTCTAATAATAATAAAAGTATTTGAAAACATCTTCAAATAATAACTTGATTGACTCATCTAACTCATCTATGAAGCCTCTATTCAACTGAATATAGGTGTCAGGATAAGACCCATGACTACCTGAATACTTTACTAGAAATGTCTACTAAATACTGAATAAGATAAATAAACTAGAGCTCTCCAAAAGGAAGAGGATCTTCCGAAATACTGATGGAAAAAGATCCTAGTGAAGTGTTTTCTATTGATCTTGAACACCTGAATCTACATCATTTAAAGATGCAGGGCCAAATGACATCATTACTTGGAATGTACGATACGTAAAATAACTTAATGAAACAACTGGCTAAACTGAATATACCGAACTGAAAGAATAAATTTGAAAGTAGATTGTAAGTTAGCTAATTGAAAAGTAAAATGTGTGTATGTACTTTAACAACCAAGCTTTACAACTGATACTGTATGCAATAATAGAAAATACTGAAAATAATATAATTAACTTTTTTTCGAGAGTTTTTCTAACCAATAACCATCACTTTGAGCCTTATGATGATACAACGCCTTGCCCACATTGTTATAGCCATAATCCCTGTCTTGAGTTAAATACTATGCTTTATAAAAAACTAATATGTCTTTTTAAAACCGACTATGCTTTTCTTTATGAAAATAATGCACTTGATGCAAGTCATGATTTCTTGAATCTCTTTTTGAAATATTACTTTAAGACTTAAAACTTACTTTACTCATGAAAACAATGCATAAGAATTAGTATGTCAAGGTTTTCAAATAACTTTCAACTAAAAAGGGTTCATGTGATATATTAATCATGAACAATAATCAAAGATCATTAATAATGTGAAGTAATGATATTTCTATAATGTAATCAAGAATTCAATAGTAGAAATATAGAGTAAATTCGAAAATCATGAATAATGGGGTAAAAACCATAGCTTTGATCTTACTAATTGAAACTGTAGTTGTAGGGCATGAGGAAGAACTTAATCCCTCACTATCATTGCCTTACATACCTGGGAGAACAAGAGTTCTTGAAAAAAGCTTGATTGAGAAACTTGAAACTCTAGGTTCATTCTTCTTGAGTTTTGTTCTACACTTGGGGAGAAGGATATGAAAGTATTCTGAGGAAGTACTATGATATAATTCCCAATTAGGTATTCAAAACGTTGAGGTTTAGGCTTAGAAAGAATGGAAAAAGACAAAAATAATCACAATTAAAAATCTGTCAAAACATTCCATGAGGGCAATCTATGGACCGTAGTTTGATCTATGACCCATGGATTCCGTCTGTGGAATTCAGGCCTAAAATCTGAGCCTCAGAAGTTCATTCTACGATCCCTAATACGGACCGTGGTTGCATCCATAAAATTCAGATAAGAAAATAAGTTTCAGGATTTCAATCTACAGGTCCAATTTATGGCCTGAGGATGAATTTACGATTTGTAGATGAGTTTACGACCCGCAGTTGAATTTGTGGAAATTACACCAAAATTTCTGTTTTAGAAGTTGGTTTTGTGACCTAGAATTATGGACCGTACTTCATTTTATGGAACATAAAGTTGACCCGTAAAACTTAGGTCTAAAATTCTCTACTAGGAGTATTTATTCTAAAATGGTCATAACATTTTACACCGAACTCCGATTAATGAAAACTTGGTGGTGTTGAAAAAGAGGATCATAGATCATTAATTTGATAAGTTATGAGACACCTAACTCCTAATATTCAAAGAAATATTATCGTTTAAAATTTACCCATGCATGAACTAATGTGAAAAACTTAACCGATAGGAAGGCTTGAACTCGACTTAGTGATTGAGGTCTCTTATGACCCTAAAACACTTTCGATACCCTTTCCACACCTAGGAATATGCCTTAACACACATTAACAAGTAGTAAAATACCTTGCTCAAGCTTATATACTTACGATGTATGATTCGAATTCTAAGAATAGAGTTGTGAGGTGTTACAAATGTGTCATTTATACAATACTTATCACAATTTGATTCGTTGAGCTTCAATTATAAACCTTTTATATCTTTATTAGGTTATTTTGAGCTTTGAGGGTTTCCTCGACCGCTAGAGTTGTTACAATCTAGTGAATTATAGTTCGGGGGAAAGGGCTATAGTGGTTAGATCTTTGATTGTTGTAACCTAAAATTTGTAACTCAATTTTAGAGAGAGAGAGAGAGAGAGGGGGGTAGGAGTTTTTCTACACTAAAATTCTTATGTTGATTTACTATATTGCGCACTTACTTCTTACATAGATACATATATGTCAGCATAAAATAACACTTTGAATCCATAATGGCCCAAACCAAATAGGTAGCTACATAAATCTATAACAGCCGTCATGAAACAAAAATAATACTAGTTTTGGATGTGGCTTTAAAAGTGTGACTAGTGACCAGTTTCACTTGCTAGAGGAAGGAAGAATTCAAAATGAGCCCAAAACACTTTTTTAAGGAAAGTAGTGATAACCTCTTGCTGTTTTAGTATCTTGTACTTCAATTGCATACAACGTCTTGTTCTCTTTTCTAGCATTTCTTCATATCAATGAATAATCAATTTGTTGTTCTTGGAACCTGATTCCTTTTCTTAACAGAACAACAATGTTAAGGTATTTGTATCTCTTTCATATTCTAATTTTCTCTCTCAAATGTTTAATAGACAGACAACTAAGGAACTGAGTTCTTTGTCAGCCACCTTAGCCTTTTTAATTTTCATTCAAATTAGCAACAATATCCAAAGATATGGATTCTTTGTGAGTTTTGACTTTCTCCCTTTTATTCTCTCATTCATGGACCTTATATTTATATCCTCATATAATCAACTTCCAACACTCTCAACCTTCTTTCCATATCATTAATATTTTGTGTTTTCTTATTTCTTGTAGTTCATCTTTCCCCTGAATCACTGCCTCATTGTTTGCTAGTCTTTTGTACACACATTCTTTTACGTCAATAAGTTTAAGGCTTTTCCATTTTTGGGGACTTTAGGAATTTGCAGATAGAGTACACCAACAAGTTAGGTGTGCTCAGACTTAATGAAAATAAACTACACAAAAACAACCTCAAACCAACATTTCTTTAGTAAATTAACATTAAACAGATATCTAGCCATATATGAAGAAGTGTGCTAATTTTTCTCTATAACTTTATTTTGTTGGGGTGGAGTGGAGTAGAGTTTCATAAGAGGGTGACAAATTCCATAAAGCTGATAAAACTCATTAAATTTTTTTGAAGTGAATGCACCTCCATTATTAGACCTAAAATTTTTTATATCATAGCCTCTATGTGTTCCTACAAGTGCTTTGAAAATTTAAATGTAACAAAAGCTTCTAATTTTTACTTTAAGAAATAGACTCAAAGTCTTTCTACTAAGGTCATCAATAAAAATAAAAAATATTTATTTTTATCAAAGATGGTGGATTGATTGACTTACACATATCACTAAGAATAAGATGGAGTGGCTTGATTGCTTTTGACGTGATCTTCTTTGAAAATTTATCCTTACATATTTTTCAAGAAGACAAGATTCAGACAATTGATTGTGATGGTTAATTGGAGGCATACCATGCACCAAGTTCTTTCATCCATTCATTTAAGTGCATCAAAATTTAGGTAATTACCAAATCATATGTGCTAACACCGTGATTTATCTTGCACATTAGTTTCAAACATTTTACAGTAACTATTTAACATTCAAAGAAATTAATAAATTCTTTGCCATACAAACTTTAACAATTACATTCACAATTGAATCTTTTGTATATTTTTCATATGAATATCATATTCCTTTCAAGTAATTGGTTCAAATTCAAAATATTATTTTCTAATTTTACACATAATAAACATTTTAAGTTACTTTGTGGTTGCCATATTTATATGAGATTAGTATGGTACGTATTCCTTCAATTTGAATCTTTGAGGTATCTTCAAAAGAGTTACTACCTCTCACCATTTTATTGATCTCTATAAATTTATCTCTGCATCCACACATATGATTTATTGATCCATTATCCAAATAGAACGAGCTAAAATTACTATTATCTTCTTTTTTAAGTATCAACGACAATGTTTACTCATCTTCTTTTTTTTTTGTCATCAACATGATTAGCTTTTTTTTCAACATTGCTATGATATTCCCAAGAGTAATGATCAACTTTATGAAAATTATAATATTCAGTTTTAGATTTTTCATACCTTATTCCATTTATTTATTTAAAGTAATCACTTCATCTTCTCCCTCTTTCTCCACGACCACAATCTTGAAATGTTTAGTGACTTTTATCTACATTATTGAAATTGTTATCATAACTTCTTCCTTTTCCACTATCTCTACGGCCTCTTCCTCATTAATTTTCTCTATAACTCTTTTCGCCTACATTATCTTTGAAGGATGCCTTGGTTTTAACTAGATGCTCTAGTGGCTCTTTTTATCTCCTATTGATACTTTAGTGGGCTAGTAAAGAACCCTCCACTTGCTCTACCATCATAGAATTGAAATATTTAGACTCCTCAATAATACACATCATATAATTAAACTTAAGTGTTAAAGAGCGAAAAATATTTTACACGCACATTGTCTACTTTCTCCTTGTACCTTTTTGATTGAAATTGATTCACAATAGCCATCACTTTCGTATAGAAATCCGAAATGAATTTAAATACTTTCATTTATAACTTAGAAATAAGCCCTTAGAGTTTGATGTTTTATCATTTTTACTTTATCAATTCATTTGTGAGATTTGCGTAAAATCTCCTAATATTTTTATGAGGTGGTTGCATCAAAACCTTCTCCAACATGCCATCATCCAAATATTGGTATATGAGAGTGAGGACTTATTGATCTTTCTTCCTTACGTCGGTGAATATATCTTTTTCATTTTGAGTTAGAGCCTCCTCACTATAGGATTTTGCATGTAGTCTTTCCTCAGGTTCATAGAGTCGGATTTTTCATAATGAATGATTCAAGATCCTTACAGAGTATAGTTCAACTTGATCACTCTAGAAGTTGTATTAGCAAAACAAAACTACTCTTTTAAAGGTGGGATCATCCCAACTAGGGTGGTGCCCATCTGCATTTTATGTAGAACCTAAAGCTTAATGCAACCGACTCCTTTGTCTACAACATACATTATTTCTATGACTAATCTATCTGTGAATGACTCTCAACTCTCACTATTTCTTTCATTTTTGTTTGTCAAAATAAGGAGATGAAGATCTTCTTTTATTGCCTTGAAAACCATTGCTTCAACTAATCAAAACCAAGACTGCTTAATTAATTATATCCAATTTATCATTTTTATGGTTGCTATACATACTTTTGGATTTTTTTTCAAATTTATTAATTTTGTCAAACATACTGTTTTATTTTAGGCATGGTTGACATACTTTTGGAGAAGGGCGAAAAATCATGAAGTGGAGGCAGATATTGTAGAAGAGAGATTACAATTTTGGATCAACCAAGGTGGCCAACCTCTCACTTCACATGATGCTGTACATGGTAACACTTTAACCCCTACCTTGTCTAAGCCAAATAACTTATGAAAACTATTTTCAAACCAAAAATGACCAAAATGGTCCTTAACGTATGAATAATACTTTATTTTGGTCCTTAATATATTTTACTTGATTGAAATGGTCTTTAATGTATAACAAAGATTTTCATTTTGGTCCTTAATATATTTTACTTGATTGAAATGGTCCTTAATGTATGACAAAAGGTGTTCATTTTGGTCCTTTATCCTAAATCTAACAAATTTTTTTTTTTTTAAATGTTAAATTTTACTATAGACCCTATGTGGCAAACAAAATTTATCATTGTTGTCTTTTTTGTTAGCTTCAAAGAAAAAACTCCATAAAATCTGACACCATTTTCTCTAGTTTCTTCAACAAAATGTACTAATTTCTCTTTTCTAAAATATTATTCTACTGACGTAATACCCATTTATGTATTAAGCAAGAGAAAATAATAAATTTTGTTAGAAAATGTAAAGAAAATGGTGTTAAATTTCATGTGATTTTTCTTTGGAGCTAATAAAGAAGACATCAATGGTGAATTTTGCTAGCCACGTGTAGTCCATAATTAAATTTAACATTCTTTTTTTTGATAAATCTGTTAAGTTTAGGTTAAAAGACCAAAATGAACACCTTTTGTTATACATTTAGGATAATTTCAATCAAGTGAAATATATTAAGGACCAAAATGAATACCTTTATTATACATTAAGGACCATTTAAATCAAGTAAAATACATTAAGGACCAAAATAAAGCATTACTCCTATATTAAGGACCATTTTAGTCATTTTCTCATGTTTTGGTAGAAGAATAATTGTTTTAAACTTATGTTAGGACAATAATACCCTTATTAAAAATACATATTTATCAAATGTCCATGTTTTATGGAAAAAATATAATTATATGCATTATCGACAACATATCTACAACTTAAATCAATTTTGCAATTTTAACTAATATTAAATGAAGAAAAACTATTCAAAATCTCTGAGAAAATAAATATTTCAATTCATTTATCAATTCAAATAATTAATATTAATTGTAAAATGCAATTTTACACGTCTTTATTAAGTAATTTTACACTCAAACATTTTTGAGATGATTGACAAAACACAAACTCTTACTCCGTCAAAGAACTTTTCTTGAAACTCAAATAGAAATGAAGTTGTGTACATGTTCATTTTTTTTCTAATAGAGAATAGTCTCGTGTTATTATGTTCAATAATAGTAGCGGACCCATAATTTTAAAGTTATTGGTGCTCGCCTAAAAGAGTTCTAAAAAGGAAAATGTTATGTTAGGACAATAATACCCTTATTAAAAATACATATTTATCAAATGTCCATGTTTTATGGAAAAAATATAATTATATGCATTATCGACAACATATCTACAACTTAAATCAATTTTGCAATTTTAACTAATATTAAATGAAGAAAAACTATTCAAAATCTCTGAGAAAATAAATATTTCAATTCATTTATCAATTCAAATAATTAATATTAATTGTAAAATGCAATTTTACACGTCTTTATTAAGTAATTTTACACTCAAACATTTTTGAGATGATTGACAAAACACAAACTCTTACTCCGTCAAAGAACTTTTCTTGAAACTCAAATAGAAATGAAGTTGTGTACATGTTCATTTTTTTTCTAATAGAGAATAGTCTCGTGTTATTATGTTCAATAATAGTAGCGGACCCATAATTTTAAAGTTATTGGTGCTCGCCTAAAAGAGTTCTAAAAAGGAAAATGTTTATTTAAATTTTTGATAATTGCCTATGAAAATGTACTACATCTAATGAATGGAGTTGGTTGCTTGATCACCCACAAGGCTCCATGTCTGTGTTTGATTGGACAAACTCACAAGTATAGGTAACTTTGCCAAATTTCAGATGTGATGGGGTTACAAAAAGTAATGTTACCTTTAGGGTTGAATGGCAACAACTCCGAAATTCTTCTTAGCAAAAAATATTACAGTAGGATAATGGCTATGAAGATTTCCTTATGGAATTATGATTTGGAAAATTAAAAGATTTATATAAGTTATACGTTTTTCCATCACTTTATGGGAAAGCCAATTACTTGTTTTACTCTACCAATGAGTATTTGTCAGGTCCCAAGCCTGGGCGAGGCGGGTAAATACCATGCAAATGCAAATACTATAACTATATATACTCTGTAAGCGAATAAATAGAGGAGGCAAATGATAATCTCTAAAAACGAAACATATACATATATAAGGTCCATCGGGCCTCAAAACACATACATGGAACAAGGCCTAACTGATACAAATAAACAAACATACTTACTGTATACATGAACATCATCACTAATCTATAAAGCCTCTACTAGAATCGAAAAGCTATTCAACTGATATATTTAACGGGATAGGGCCCATACCTATCTATAATATTTGAATACATACATAGAAAATATAATTGCATTGACTTGTGATACCTTTTGTTAGTACCTTGGATGTGTTTTAAGATCTTCTTACTGATAAATTATAAAATGTGAAGTTGTAAATTTCTTGTCAACAAAAACTACGAAAGAAATTATTATTTAATTTTTGAGAGTCTCCTTATAATTTGTTGTCCCTTTTTTTCTTTTTGAAATTACCCTCATTCACTAAGTTCTTATGCTTTCCTACAACGGGAGGGTGTCAAATTGTACAAATAATTTACTTTTGTGATATTTGATGAAACTTATATTTACTTTTTAATGCAAATAGCTAAATGAAGTTTTTCTTCCACACTGCAGTTGAGCGAGGCCTCATAGAGCTGAAGAAATTGGGGATTGAAACCCAATTATGGAAAGAAACTCGCCGGTCAATAGATCCAGAAAATACCAAAAAAATGCAAAAGGAAAATGAATTTTGACAATGAGTTGTTTTTCTCTTACCCATTAATAACTTTTTCCTCTTCCCGTTTTGGCATTTCTTAGTTTTAGTTATTTATTTATTATTATTGCTTTTTAATAACTTTTGTTACAAAGTTTTTATTCATGTAATGATAGAAATACTGTAAGTGTAGCTTGAAAATTTTTGTTACACAATGCACAATATTGTATAATATACTAATGTGAATGTTCATGCAATATGAAATTATTTTAAGTGGAAAAGTTAAAAGGAAATATATAGAAAAATGACTATTGTAGGGTGATACGTTCAAATTACACCTCCTTAAAGAAATATAATGCAGTCGGTGTCAAATATAGAACCAAACTAGGTTGGGGTCGAACCCACAGGGAATAAGACGAGAACTAAGATGTATGCAATTTTTTACTATTAGTTTCTTATTTCCAAAGGAAAGTAGAAAGTTTGAATAATTGTGTTCACCAAGACTGTTTGCCTTAATCTAGGTTAATACAAAATATCACTTTGTAATGTTAGTATAGTAGTTTACCAAACTCATGCTACATTTAACTATTTCTTAACCAAATTAAATGCATGTCACTTTTATCTTCCAAATCAATGACATTTACTCTGGGTTGGTTAATCTTACTACATCATAAACCATTAGACGACTTCTGAGTCTCGAATCCACGTTATTAACTCTTTTCCTAGGTTTTACACTATTTTACTCAAACAAGTCAAATCTAGAGAAAATTCTAATGTTTTCAACCATTAGAAGCTAATTAGTATGAAAGAGTTAATACGGTATACAATTACTATACAAAATTTTTTCAATAAAAAACCTTGTTTAGGTCAAGTTGTAATGGATTCCACAATCATTGGTTGTGGGGTTTAACCACTCATGATAATTGAAATAAAGAATGTAATTGCATCCATTAAATAAGAATTCACTTACAAAAGTTAAGGCAACCACACAAACTTTGATTTCAAAAATCCAATGAAAATTCTCGATGAAATCTTGTTCAAGCGTATTGTGCTATTCGCTAGACACAAGATAATAAAATAAACCCTAACAATACTATTTATAGTCTTAGGAAATTTGAAATTTAAAATAAGAAAACTGACCCTTCAAAGAGCGTCTGATGTTTCGCCTGATGACTTGTCACATGTGTGATAGTCCATTGTTAGTGCCGTCGTGCCCTGCCTGAAGTCGTGTAGGAAACCCCTTGTAGCTGTCACGACCCAGGGTAGCCCCTAGATGTAACACGGCGTACAAGACCCCGAGAGGCCTCATACAAACCCTTAGCATACATAACATACAAGATATAGAGAAATAAGAGTTCAAAACAACATTTTTATATCAAAGCTTTACTCAAAACAACGGAAGTCTACAACTCATGTCTCAAAGCCTTATAATATCATAGAATACGAATAAAAGTGATAGGGACACAGCCCAATACAATATCCAATCATAAGGAAAGACATAAAATGTAAAATTCAACTAGGCTATGTCCTCGGATGGATGAGGACTCACCAAGTCTTCTTCTCAACTCTAAGTCAATGCTCTAGCCACGAGTGGAAGGTGAATCGCCACGTCCTACACCAAAGAAGTTAATGTAGGCAAGAGTATGCGTTAGCACAATTAAGTACTAAGTATGATAGCAATCCACATAAACACATAAATCATGCTAGAGAGAGACATAATCATGACATGTAATGGCCAAGCTAAAAACATGATAAACATGAGAAACATGAAACCTAAAGCATATATAAAGGCCAAAGCAAGCTAAATCATCTTTCCTTCTTTTCTTTACTTCATCATGAGAACACTTGTTCATTAACTTGTGGGAAAAATCCTTAACTGACATGTAAGACCATGTGAGCTATCAACACGGAATCCGGTGTCTACCCCACACCGAAAAGGGGTGTCCTACTTTCCAAGGTAAGACCATAGACTTCTTAGATTATGTGAATCCACTAGCTAATGTCTACTTAAAGACAACATCCTATGGTGGCAACATAGTTTATGGGATAGAGATTGCTTTAGGAGACTCGGCCTCAACTAACGGGAGAGCTCCATCTAGAAAACCCGGCCTCTACTAACGGGAGGGCTTCGATCTCAATATCAGCTCGGTGCTAAGCATAATTCCCACGGATTAGTCATTAACATATTTATATCATTAAACATGAAAAGGTACAACTAGGGTTACCAATTCAAGCTAAAATCATGCTTATAGATATTCATATTTCATGGACCTTGTCTAAGCTCACATCATTAGAATAGCTCCTTAAGAACATGGGTAATCGCCTCTTTGTTCTTCTTTTATCATAATGGGAGAATTACGTGAGAAAACCTTTCACTACTCAACCATAGCATCATCATATCATAACTTTGGTACTTTACTCTCAAAGCACCCTTAATTCATCATGCTCATATTTCATAGTTCACATAGTTCATATGGGTTCATGCAAGTTCAACTCATATCATGCAATTCAATGCAAGCTCATGCTTAGAAAGCCATAATTAGGACAATTTACCCATACTTGAAGGAACTCACATAATAGAGGAAAATCATGCTTTTGACTTGATCATGCTAAATTCATAAGATTATCCTCAATTCATTAATAATTCATGCTTTATTTCATAGAGAATTCTTAAACTTCATCAAATCATAACTCAACCCAACAATCAAAGCATAGATTATCAAATTGGGGAGAATTAGCTTGGGATCATGGGGGTTCATGCAATCTTTATATTAAATCATGTAATTCAAGCTAATTCGTGCACTAAGTTACTTTATCATGCTAAATCGTGCACTAGGAATCATAAAATCATTAATTGGAATCACAATTGAAGAACCCACAATGATTGATCACAAACCCTAATTCAATTGGGTTAGAGTAAACCTTTGAACATCATGAAGAAGAGGAAGGGCCCATTGGAGGAAAAGACTCCTAATGGTGAACACTATCATACCTCAAAGGAATCCACAAGAATTGGAGAAGATTGAAGGTCTTCAATGGAGGATTCAAGCTTCTTCTTCTTCCTTGAGAGTTAAGAGAGTTTCTTTTTAGAGAGAGAAATATTTGAGAGAGGAGAGTTTTGGAATGAATTAGAATGAAAGGAATTAGGCTTAGAAAGTATTTATAGGTCTTAGATTAAGGGTATAACCAACTTAGCTTAATAGGTAAACCATTAGGGAAAAGACCAAAAAGCCCTTAATTAAAAACTATCGGGGCTAATCGATGGACAGGATCTACGGTCCGTACATCAATTGACGGACCGTCCTGCTCTTCTGTCAATTGATTCAAAAAGTTCATTTTGGGCTGAAAATTTGGCCAAGTCTGGAAGGCATCTACGTACACCATCTACGGCCCGTCAACTGGACTACGAACCATCCTGCTATTCCGTAGGTCAAGGTTTAGAAACTTGGAAATTCTGAAATTTCACAGTGCCATTGACGGTTCCCACCTACGGCCCGTCAATCCATCTACAACCCGTAGGTGGCCTCCATAGGTCTAAGTCCTCAGGTGAGTTCTGCATTTTAAAATCCCTTGGAAGCTTGGGGTGTAACAATATCCCCCCTTGGGAACATTCGTCCTCGAATGAGAATCAAGACATCTCGAGAAGGTAATAGACACGGACTAACAACCCAACCTAGCATGCAATCACATAAATGCACATATCCGAGGAGGAAACATCAACTCCAAGCTAAAGCATGATCAACACATCATATCATGAAGACTTTATGCAACTCATACTCAATGCACATAATCATATAAGATTCTCCATGAACATGCACAATCAAGGAATCATGGAAATCAACTATGAAACATGAGGCAAAAAGAATGAATCATGAGGATCAAGATACCTCAAGCTAGACTAGGATCAGAAGGAAAGAGATGAGGATATCGGGACATCATATCGGCCTCGGCCTCCCAAGTAGCACCCTCAACCAATTGATTCCTCCATAGAACTTTCACGGAAGCAATTTCCTTATCCCTTAACTTCCGGACTTGCCGGTCTAAAATCTCAACCGGAACCTCTTCATAAGAAAGACTATCCTTTATGCCAAGGTTCTCTAATTGCACTATAGAGGTCGGATCACCAACACACTTCTTCAATAATGAGACATGGAAAACCGGATTGTCACGACCCAAGCCTAGGGCCTAGATGTGACCGGCGAATGGGGAACCCGAAGGAACCCCAAACAAGCCTCATAGCGTATCATTACACATCCTTGGTCGCGGAAGCAATTAAATGACCATAAGCGATAAGCATAGTCAAGGGGAAATCGGGACTAAGGGAGCAAGAAGAAAAAAAAGAAATGATACATAAATATCATAGATGAGTCAAGCTCAAGCATAAAACACAACTTGTCCAACACCACCTCTAAACATGAGTACTTAGCGGGGGCCAAGACAAACTACCGGGCTCACCCTCATAGTCAAAACATAACTAGAAAGGAAAAGTTTTATACATAGCAAAAGATCATGAGCAACGTCCCGAAATGGAGGACTCACCAATAACCACTATAGAAAATCGTACTAGCCACGCGGAGGAGGATGGTCAAGCGGTGCTCCGGTCCCTACATGGTGACATCATGTAGGCATAGAGGATGCGTTAGTACATTGGAATGTACTAAGTATATGGGATGCAATGCAATGCTACATTAGATGGACATCATAGGAAAAATGCGTAATCATACCCAATAGATAGCATATTAATAAAATAATATGTATAATGATGCTTACATAAAAATCATATTTAATGGGACGTAGTACATGTGTGGCGAGTGACCATCAATATAGTATTTCCAAGGCCTACCACCCCCTTGGAGAGGCAAAAGAGGTACAAACCCCTCAATATGGTTACACGGGCCTACCACCCCCCGAGCTAGGGACAAAAGTACAAACCCCTCGATACGGTTATACGGGCCTACTACCCCCCGTACTAGGCAACCAAGGTACCAACCCCTCGATACGGTTATACGGGCCTACTACCCCCCGTACTAGGCAACCAAGGTACCAACCCCTCGATATGGTTATACGGGCCTACTACCCCCCCGTACTAGGCAACCAAGGTACCAACCCCTCGATACGGTTATACGGGCCTACTACCCCCCGTACTAGGCTTGGTCGACTCACAACACTTATATAGAGAAAATCATATACATGTGTCCATTTTATCATCATTTCAGTAATTACATAACCATCCGTCTCATAGGACGTACCTTGGACCTTCCCTTTCCTAAGAATTCTATAATGGGCATTTTATCAAACACAAGGTGGGCAATTGTTCATGTAAATGAAATCATGTATTTCAAGAATACTAATTCCAACCAATTCCAAAATCCATATAAATCAGCCCACCAACAACATACATATATATATCAACCTTCATAATTTGATCATGGAAGCATGTAAACCATAAACATCACATAAAAAATTCCATTTCATGATAATATGCAAAAAGGACCATAATAGGGTGTGTAGTAGTAATTCCGTAATTCAAGAGTTCATAATTGATCATGAGGACCCATAAATTTGAAGTAGAAATAGAGGATAAATGGTTGGACTTGTGGAAAGGAAGGTTTCCACAATCAAACCCACATACCTCAACTTTGGAGAATCCTTGATGAAGATTGGAATGGAGAATCGAAGCTTGAGATTGAGTCTTGAATCCGGAATTAGAGCTTGAGATGTTTGAATTTGGTTGAAGATCTTGGTGGAATTTTTGGAGAGGGCTTAGAGAGTGTTTTTGGAGTTTAGAAAATGACTAAGTATGGACATATCCCCTTTTTATAAAAAAAGTCTCCAACCCGCCTAGAAAAAAAAGGCTCACTGGAATTGGAAATTCTGCACAGACAGGTTTTACGAAAATGGTCATAACTCCCTCATCCTAACGCGGAATAAGGTGAAACCAAGTGCGTTGGAAAGCTAACTCAAAGAGCTTTAATTTGATAGGTTTCAGCCCTTCCAGTTCCTTGTGTGCTAAGAGATATGCCCCTTTAAAGTTGACCCTCAAAATCGCAATTTTTGCGATTTTCGAATTTTGATACGGTTGCTCTAAAATTCGGGTTAGACCCATTTCCCACTCAATTTGACCCCACGAATAAGAATATGAAGTCGAATTTCCGAAATCATGCACGGATTTTGAGATATATGGAAATTACAATTATAGGTGTTTCCGAAGCACATTTTCGGGCATTTGGGTCGTTTCACGGATGCACAGATGCCAAATCATTAGGCACGTCAAGCTCATAAGCAACCTTACCAACACGTCTCGAAATCTGATATGGGCCTACATAACGGGGACTAAGCTTCCCTTTCTTCCCAAATCTCATTACACCCTTCATGGGTGAGATTTTCAAGTAAACCCAATCATCCACATCGAATTCTAATTCTCTTCTTCTAACATCGGCATAGGACTTTTGTTGACTTTGAGCCGTTTTCAACTTCTCCCTAATAAGTCAAACTTTCTCCATAGCCTCATGCACCAACTCCGGGCCTATCAAAGCAATTTCACCAACTTCAAACCAACCTATAGGAGATCTACACCTCCTACCATAGAGAGCCTCAAATGGAGCCATACCAATACTAGAATGGTAGCTATTGTTATAAGCAAACTCAATCAAAGGCAAGTGATCATCCCAAGTACCCTTTAAATCAATTACACAAGCTCTCAACATATCTTCCAAGGTTTGAATAGTACGCTCTGCTTGCCAATCGGTTTGGGGATGAAAGGTCGTACTATGCTTAACACGAGTACCAAGACCTTTTTAGAACGACTTCCAAAATTGAGAAGTAAATTGTGCACCATGATCGGAGATAATGGATAAAGGCACTCCATGTAGCCTAACCATCTCCCTAAAATACAACTTATCATATTCCTCCGCCGAATAAGAAGTCTTGATGGGAATGAAATGGGCTGACTTTGTCATTCTATCCACAACAACCCAAATCGAATCATATTGTCGCCTCGTTCGAGGCAAACCCACAATAAAATCCATATTCACATCTTCCCACTTCAGGTAGGAATACTAATATCTTGGGTCAAACCTCCCGGCCTTTGATGCTCAACTTTCACTTATTGACAGTTAGGACACTTAGCCACAAATTCCGCAATATCTTTCTTCATTCCGTTCCACCAATAAATTTCCCACAAATCACGGTACATTTTGGTAGCTCCTGGTGGATGGAATATTGAGAACTATGGGTTTCCGATAAAATTTTCTCCCTTAAGCCCTCTACATTGGGAACACACAAACGACCTTGATATCGAAGCACACCATTTCCCCCTTGGGAGAAAACCTCTATGGACTTCTTAAGTACCACTTCCTTTAGTTCAACCAAGTTAGGATCAAGACCTTGCTTAGCTTTCACATCATGCACAAAAGAGGATTCAGAACCCTTGTGAACCGTAACACCACCTTTAGTAGAATAAACTAATATAACACCCAATCGAGCCAATCTATGGACATCGCGAACCAACTCTTTCTTATCATCCTCAACATGACCAACACTACCCATAAATAATCGACTAAGAGCATCCGCCACCACGTTAGCCTTACCGGGGTGATAGAGAACACTCATATCATAGTCTTTTAACAACTCGAGCCACCTTCTTTGGCGGAAATTTAAATCTTTCTGTTTAAACACATATTTCTAATTCTTATGGTCGATGAAGACATCTACATGTACCCCGTACAAATAATGTCACCATATTTTCAAAACAAACACAACTGCCGCTAATTCCAAGTCATGAGTAGGATAGTTCTTTTCGTGCACCTTAAGTTGTCTTGAAGCATAAGCAATGACTTTCCCATTTTGCATAAGAACACATCCTAGCCCAATTCTCGAGGCATCACAATAAACCACAAAACCATCAGATTCTTCCGGTAGAGTCAATATCGGAGCCGAAGTAAGTCAATCCTTCAATTCTTGAAAACTCTTCTCACATGCCTCGGACCATGCGAATTTAACCTTCTTTTGAGTCAAAGCCGTCAATGGAGAAGCAATGGATGAAAACCTTCAACAAACCTCCTATAATAACCAGCTAAGCCCAAGAAACTACGAATATCCGAAGGTGATAAAGGTCTAGGCCAATTCTTAACCGCTTCCGTCTTCTTAGGATCTACCTCAATGCCCTTACTAGAAACAATGTGACCAAGAAAAGCCACGGACCTTAACCAAAACTCACATTTACTAAACTTTGCAAAGAGTTGTTGGTCCTTGAGGACTTGCAACACAATCCTCAAATGATTAACATGTTCACCCTCATTCTTTGAGAAGATCAAAATGTCGTCAATAAAAACAATCACAAACATGTCAAGGTATTGCTTAAACACTCTATTCATCAAGTCCATAAATGCGGCAGGAGCATTTGTCAACCCAAACGACCTTACCAAGAACTCGTAGTGACCATACCTAGTCTGGAAAGCCGTTTTCGAAATATCATCTTCTTTCACCCTTAATTGGTGATAGCCCGAACGAAGGTCGATCTTAGAGAAATAATTAGCCCCTTGAAGTTGATCAAACAAGTCATCTATCCTTGGTAGAGGATACTTATTCTTAATGGTAACCTTTTTCAATTGGTGATAGTCGATACACATACGGAGTGAACCATCTTTCAATGCAAGCTCATGCTTAGAAAGCCATAATTAGGACAATTTACCCATACTTGAAGGAACTCACATAATAGAGGAAAATCATGCTTTTGACTTGATCATGCTAAATTCATATGATTATCCTCAATTCATTCATAATTCATGCTTTATTTCATAGAGAATTCATAAACTTCATCAAATCATAACTCAACCCAACAATCAAAGCATAGGTTATCAAATTGGGGAGAATTAGCTTGGGATCATGGGGGTTCATGCAATCTTTATATCAAATCATGCAATTCACGCTAATTCGTGCACTAAGTTACTTTATCACGCTAAATCGTGCACTAGGAATCATAAAATCATTAATTGGAATCACAATTGAAGAACCCACAATGATTGATCACAAACCCTAATTCAATTGGGTTAGAGTAAACCTTTGAACATCATGAAGAAGAGGAAGGGCCCATTGGAGGAAAAGACTCCTAATGGTGAACACTATCATACCTCAAAGGAATCCACAAGAATTGGAGAAGATTGAAGGTCTTCAATGGAGGATTCAAGCTTCTTCTTCTTCCTTGAGAGTTAAGAGAGTTTCTTTTTAGAGAGAGAAATATTTGAGAGAGGAGAGTTTTGGAATAAATTAGAATGATAGGAATTAGGCTTAGAAAGTATTTATAGGTCTTAGATTAAGGGTATAACCGACTTAGCTTAATAGGTAAACCATTAGGGAAAAGACCAAAAAACCCTTAATTAAAAAACTGTCGAGGCTAATCGACGGACAGGATCCATAGTCCGTACATCAATTGACGGACCGTCTTGCTCTTCCGTCAATTGATTTAGAAAGTTCATTTTGGGATAAAACTTTGGCCAAGTCTGGAAGGTATCTACGGAACCCATCTACGGCTCGTCAACTGGACTACGAACCGTCCTGCTATTCCGTAGGTCAAGGTTCAGAAACTTTGAAATCCTGAAATTTCACAGTGCCATTGACGGTTCCCACCTACGGCCCGTAGGTGGCCTCCGTAGGTAACTTTCTTCAGGTGAGTTCTGCATTTTAAAATCCCTTGGAAGTTTGGGGTGTTACAATAACGGTCTGCCTGATGGGCCATCAGGTTGACTATTAGAAGCCACTTTTTTTGAATGGTTCTGTTTGCCTCTGGCGCTGGCCCTGACAACCTGTCGGAGGTGTGACATTCGTCAGTCCCATTTCAAAATCCCTTGAAAGCTTGGGGTGTTACAGTAGCGGTCTGCCTGATGGGCCATCAGGTTGACCGTTAGAAGCCACTTTTTCATAATGGTTCTGTTTGCCTCTGACGTTGGCCCTGAGGACCTGTCGGAGGTGTGACATTCGTCAGTCCCACCATTTGGGCTCTCTTTTGCTAGCACTTAGCTTCATTTTTCTTCCGTTTCTATTTTGACTGACTTCCTTTATAACACCGTAGAAACACCATTAAAATACACAATGATTTCTTAAGAACTAACATTTATTCATAGTTAAATGCATAAAATGTTGCAAACCCTCAAGGTTATTTCTCTTTTATTGCCTTCTTTTCATCATTGAGAACTTTTCGAGATCTCAAGTCATTTATGATTTGCTGGGAATGAAAGTTTGGTCACCTAGTTGTTCGTTTAGTTTTTGTGTAAGTTTATGTGTTTTGGAGCTTTTGAATCTTGAACAGTTGACTTCGGTTAAAAGTTCAAGAAGACGGTCTTAGAATGCAATTCTAACGGTTCCATTGGCTCTGAAATATTGAGTTTAGTCTAGAAGGACCTGCGGTATGAATTCTGAGGCTTCCGGGCTCATCCTGACCCCCCTTGTGAAAGTTTGATTAAAATGGAGTTTGGGTGTGTGATACGAGCAAGGTTGGCACCAGCTATGAGGATCTTATTGATCTCACAATATGGATGCAAAGAGGAGTGTAGATGGATCTTATAAAGCATAGAAGGAAGGGCTTCATATGGATGATAGCTTGGAGTCCGGCAGAAGCTAGAGACTGCCGACTTTGGCGATGGTTTGATCCATTTGGCGAGAGACCAATCGAGTTTGGGGATCAAGGAGCACATTGCCAAAGTGAAGATGGCGAGCTCAAGCCACTTGGGCTAGCATCAAGCCATTTGGGAAATCAAGGATCACTTGGGCGATGCCAAGTGTATTTGGGCGATCAAGCATGACCAATTGGGGTCATATTTTAAATAGCCACTTTTTGGCTATGCACGTAAAGGAAAATACTACAAATACTTACCTTTGTCTTTTCATTCCTGTGTTTGATGAATTGAGATATTGTCTTGAATATTGTAGTTGATAGCCATTTGGGTGGATTTTCAAAATTAGGTTCTCAATCAATAGGTGGATTCCTATTAGTTTAGTTGAGTGATTAGGAGTGACTCCTCTTGATTGCTTATTAACTTATTTTGCTTAATCAATCTAGTTCATCCATTTGTGGATTCATTTGGTTGTTGTTTGATTGATTGAGTAGGGTTATTGATGTTTAATTGAGTTCAATTGGGAGGTGAGGGTATAAGTCCATTGTTGCCCATAAACTTAATTGATTTGTTGATAATCCACATATCTTTTTTTATTTCAATTTTCGCGTCGATTCGAATTCTAATTTTTCAATGTATCATTTGGTATTTGGGCTTGTTATGAGCAGATTCGACTGTCTGAGAATTTATGATCATACAGTAGGATGATGACTAATTTGTTACTGCTTACTGTGCCTTTGGATATTAACTTTTGGCTATGCAAATCAAGCTGATAATTCCTATTTTTTGGCATTTGGTGAAGTGAAAATTTAAGTGGGAAATTTTCATTTGCCAAATATGGTTTTGTTTGAGCAACTTTTTCTTGGAGAACTTAAAAAGGAAGTATGTCGAAAAGGCTTTTTATCTTTTGAGCCTTGGAATTTGTTGTTGTATTTGGAGATAATATCTCTGATGGTCACTCAACTATGAATTCTTTTCTCAGAATAACTTTGGTTTTTAACTCAAAAATCACTTAATTATGAGTTTTTTTCTCAGAAAGTCACTCAACTATGTGTTCTTTTCTTAGAAAGTCACTAAACTTTGATTTTAAACTTTAAAGTCACTCAACTGTGTGTTCTTTTCTAAGAAAGTCACTAAACTTTGATTTTAAACTTTAAAGTCACTCAAGTATGAGTGTTTTACTAATAAAGTCATTCAACTATGAGTGTTTTACTTACAAAGTTATTCAACCTATTTAATTTACTTCTTCATTAAAATTTATTAACATGAAAATTATATTTTTTAGTAAATTTTAAGAAATAAAAAGATATTCATTTAAATAATTTTGTAAGTAACGATATAAAATTACTACTCGATTTGCATCTAGTTTTTTTTTTGTTGAAAAAATTAAGAAACCAAGAAGCAAGATAAGGAAATGATCGACTCTATAGTGATCTTTAAGCTAATCTACTTTTGAAATCATACGATAATCCAAATAACTAAAAGTTGTTTCCAATTTGAGTGGTAAATAGTTTGGCAGTAGCGAAAGGTAAAAGAGAATATCACTTACTAAATTATTTAAATAGATATCTTTTTATTTGTTAAAATTTTGGTGAGAATATTTTTTTATGTTAGTAAATTTTAATGAAAAAAATCAATTAAATAGGTTAGGTGGCTTTGTAAATAAAATACTCATAGTTGAATGACTTTGTAAGTAAAACAATCATTGTTGAGTGACTTTTGAGTTAAAAATCAAAGTTTAGTGACTTTCTTAGAAAAGAATTCATAATTGAATGATTTTATGAGAAAAAAAACTCATAATTGAGTGACTTTTGAGTTAAAAACCAAAGTTGAGTGACTTTTTGAGCAAAAAGTTCATAGAATTGAGTGACCATCTGAGATATTGTCTTTGTATTGGAGGGTTGAGTCAAGTTTAAGAAATGGATGGTTGTATCTAAGGATTTGCAAGTAACCTTGATTTGTTTTTGTGATCAAGTTACATTTTTGCCCCTTCTATTGAGAGTATTTGAAAAGTGGTATAGGAATTTAGTTACGTCATGAGGATATAGTATTAAAAAGAAGGGTAGCCCGTGCATGAATCATCCCGCGTTCACTCAGAGGGGTTGTGATGTAGGCAGCCTTCCTTGTCAAAAGGTCAATGGATGATTCCACGGCTCAAACCCATGATATATAGGTCACACAAAGACAATTTTATTGTTGCTCCAAGTTTCCCCTTCAATTTCAAGGATACGATATGTTAATCTTTGGCTAGAATTGAATTTAGGGACAATGCAGAGAATTTCAAGCCAGAAGATATGCAAGTTCAAATGGAAGGAAACAATTGCATTGTCACAGGTGCAAATTCCGGCATAGGTTTGCAACTGCTGAGGGTCTCGCTTCACGGGGCTTATCTTTCATTTAGTTCTTCTTTCTCGAAGAGTTGGCACGTTTTTTTTGGCATTTTCCAATAGATTGATCTTCAATTATATTGTTCTGACGTATAACATTCAAAAATTGATGTTTTGAAACTTAACTACACAAAAATTTGCAGCGGAAGGAGTCACACACAAAATCCAATTAATTTTTTGACAATACTGCCTTAACCTTTGTATGTCTCTTCAATTCCAGCATCAGACTTGCTGAAACTATTGAAATCTTTCTCAAATTATCTGAACAATTATCAATGAATCTGTAAATGATTTGAAATGATTGTTTGAGAAAATTAAATTTGAATGATGAAACTTTACTAAAAGCACAATATTCTGAATAGGCATAACACATAAATAAGATCCTAAAATTGGCTTCAAATTTTAACTTTGACCTCAAACTTTCAAAGTGCACAAATATGCACTTTAACTATCCAACTTTTAAATAAATAAACACTCGATTTTTGCAGCCAAAGAGCGTGAAATGCAAACGCTCCAACATGTATTAGTGAACCACTCAATGGCTGCCAACTAATTAAATATTTTACACGTCGATTTTAGAACTAAAAATAAAATAAAATAAATTTCAATTAATATACAAGGGTAAAGGGTTAAAAACAACTTCATTTCACCCAATTGTCTCTCCAAATTTCAAAACCCTAGCTAGGGATTACAACCAAAATCTGGTGAATAAAAGGAAAAATCGTTCAAGATTTCTGTTGAAGCTGATGTTAATGTGTTCATCTTCCTCAATTTAGTCCAGATATGTCTTTGGTTTGAAAGAAGAGGAAGATGTCCCCGGCAAACACACTGTCCTCGGCTTGCTACTCTTTAGTGGTAAATTTTGTCTACCGGCGATAGTAAGAAATCGGCTAGAGTTTTATTTATTCATTTATTAGTAGTAGTATATTAGTTATTAGTATTAGTATTTATTATTAATATAATTTATTTGTTTTAGAATCTCCGTAAAAGTGAATGGAGTGAAGAGTGAAGTTTTTATTTTAGTTTATTATAGAAGTATTTTAGTTTTTAGAATAAGTAGAGATGATGGCCCTGGAAAGAGCTGTATCATATAACCCGTGTGAAGCTAAAAAACGTCCATTGTTTGTGATAAGCACTAAACAAAAAGTTTTTTTGTTTGAAAGAAGAGGAAAAAATGATATTTTGATTTGAAAATATAAAGATATATATAAAAGGGATTCATTAAGGGTATAATTGTCATTTCAATATTTTTTTACCATTGTGGGCCTCAACATTTACTCCTGACGCGCACAGAATAAGTGCACATCACGTGTTTTGCCAGGTGGGACTCGAGTGTTTATTTATTTAAAAGTTGGATAGTTAAAGTGCCTATTTGTGTACTTTGAAAGTTTGAGGTCAAAATTAAAATTTGAAGCCAAGTTTAAAATCCTATTTATGTGTTATTCCTTCTGAATACTTTACAAAGAAAAAGAAAGCACTTCTTGAAGATTTCATGGCTTATAAAAATATGGTCCAAATTACTTAAATAAGAAAAGTACCACATCGGTAAATGCTTACTGCTTTTGTCTCTTTTTATAGTGTTGTTTGTTACATCATAGCATCTTGACTGCAAGACGGCGTGAATGAGTCAAGGTCCGCTCATTGGGTGGGCCAAGGCCCAGGAAGGTCCCTGGGTCATTTCCGCGAAGATGCAGGTTCGGTAATGAATTAGCTTCAGGGGATTAAGGAGTTTAAGCCCCCACTAGGTGTGTACTTCAATGAGACGATTAAACGTAGGGGTGTGTGTATCGATCGGTTCGATTTATCGGTAAGATATCTGTTATTGGTTTTCGGTTTATCAGTTTTGGTCTTTAACGGTTCGATTTTTGGTTTAACCAATAAGAAAATGCTTTAAAAATAAATATATGACTTCTCCAACAATTTATCGAATTGCAGACATTTACAATCGTGCAAAAGCTACTATTAGTCAATTATAAACTAAAACTAACTAAAACCAAGTGAGACGATTAAGCGTAGGGGTGTGTATCGTTCGGTTCGATTTATCGGTAAGATATGTGTTATTAATTTTTGATTTATCGGTTTTGGTCTTTAACGGTTTGATTTTCAGTTTAACTAATAAGAAAATGCTTTTAAAATAAATATATGACTTCTCCAACAATTTGACGCAATACAGGCATATATCAAAACAAGCAAATCAGACCGTAAATTGCAACAATAAAAGCCAAAACGCAATATGAATTCCTGATGTTAATCGAATTGCAAACATTTACAATCGTGCAAAAGCTACTATTAGTCAATTATAAACTAAAACTAATTAAAATCAAGAAGTCCAGTTGTGACCCAACTTTGATCTGGATGTCGCATTTCCATAAAGAGTAAATCGGTAGTTAGTTTGATATTTATGTATGACTAAAAATTAAAATAGTAAATTATTATATTCTTAATGGGTTATCGGTTAACCCAATATTAAAAAACCAATATCGAACTGATAACCCAATAATTTTTTTAATAAAATCATTAATTAACCAATAACCCAATAACAATAAACCAATAATACTTTTATGGGTCGGTTTGGTTTTTGCACACCCCTAATTAAGCCAGTGCTGTTGAAAGAACCAGTTCACAAACAATCCATAGCTCATTAAGTCTTCTGTGAATCTAGAGCAACTAATTCATCAACAGAATTCCGTTTATGCGCAGGCATAAGAAATTTATTGCCAAAGTGCAACAAATTCAGTAGGAGATAAACCAGGTAATAGATTGTTATTTCAGCTACTGCATCTCCTATTGACAGAAGATTCACGACACTTTTATAGGATAGATGAGTTCGCCAGATAATTTATAGCATAAACTACTGAGAGCCTCCAGACACCTTAAGCTGAGACTCAACACAAAAATCTATGCAGGTTAGTCGACTATAGCTGAAAGTATCAATGTAAGCGACAAGATAGCAAAATATATTGGAAAGAATGCTGTAGGCATTGACACCACAAAAAGCAACATAACAAAATCTAGTAGAGAATAAATGACACACAGGCAGTCCAGTCCCTTATGCTCTCTCCATAGCAGCATATAAGCCTTTAGCAACTCATTAGAATGTACATCTTACTTGAAAGGAGCATGTATGGTTCCATAAAAGATGTTTAAAAAGGTCAGACAAAACAAGAGAATATCTGAGAAGAAGAGTTCACTATAGAAACACAAATGATGACTTTACAACAGGAAAGAAAAAAGTAAATGACAAAAACAAGAGATGAAGGATATCACATCTAAAGTTTGAACATGGTATGCCACCAGATGCAAGAGTTACAAGACACGAGAGATAGAGATAAAGACTAAGAAAAGTAACAAAAGATGTATGTTATTTGTTTATTGAAATGGTGGTTACTAAGTCAAGCAAATGATCGGTGGTCGGGTGCATGGTTTAAATGCTGGGACTGGTTATGAGCGTTTAGTGCTTAAAGCATGTATGATAATGGGGATGTGATTTAAGATTGATGAGTTGATCTAAGACGCCAGTTTCGGGTACTATTCCGAAAAGGCCAGGGTGGCGACATGGTAACCTAAGGGAAGGTAGTAAGGTTGGTCAAAAAGTTATAATGGTTTATTTTGGGGAAATTCTATGTGGTAGAAGGGTTATATGATCATATGATAAGAGGGTGGCATGACAGGCAGACTTGGTAAGCCATATAATAGTCAAAGGGTCGAAAGTTTAATGGTTGAGTTGGTAGCGGAATGAGGTAGGTGGCTGGGATCAAAGGGTATTAGTTTATGGGCATTATACCTGGGAGGGTGAAACCATGTGGATAGAGACTTGAGTGGTGTAACCTTCATATTGCATGTCTTTTCTGATCGTCTATATTATATAATGTGGTAAGTTTGGATCGACCGATGATGCCTACCAATATGTGTGTTTGTACTAATATTACTCTTGTTATGCTACTTGGCATAGTCTGGTTGTAGGGTCAGTGATGTTTCATAGGTAAAGGCGATGATGATCTCCGATACCTTCCATTTTTCCTTCCTTATGGTGGGGAGCTGTGTCTTATTTTCATGTATAAACTGTACTCTTTTAGTAGCTCTTGTACCTGTTTTGACTAGTTCCTTAAGGAGGGTTTTCAATCATTTGTAAAGGTTCTTACTAAAGTTTGATGTTTTATGAGGCTTTAACTAAAAGCATTGAAGGATTTTTGTAATATTTTGTTAATTTCTGCATTTTCCATTCTAAATAGGGTGGTAAGGGTTTTCCTATTTAGGTGTTAGAGTAGGTGCTCGCACGGCCTAGTGGGTTGGATCATGACGATACGAATGACCCAGATATACCCTTTTTTATCTAACAGAAGTGAAATATTAATTTTAAATAACTTTTTAAAAATTTTTATTAAAAAAATTAATCCACGAAGGGAGTATATAATCCTTCCCACACATATTTTTTATTTTATATTTGACTTCTTTGATTAAAAAAATAATTTGAATTTATTATTTTGATGGTCAAATTTATATTTTTTAACTCATTTTTATGTAAAATTTTTCATAGATGCCCCAATTTTTTTTACAGATCCAAAAAAAATTATAATATAGCCGCAAATAAATTAGTTTTAATCTTTTTTCTCACTTTTTTTCTATTTTTTCATTCACACTTCTTTCTTTCTATGTCTCATATTTTCACACTAAAGAATGAAACAAAAAAAAAGTATAAGAAACTCAAATAATGATAAACAAATAGATCTATAGAGGAGATATTTAAAATCAGATTAGCCGTTGAATAAAAAAGATGAGAAAAAAAACTTCATGAGTAAGAAATATCAAATATATCCCTAAACTTTGTTAGGATGATGATATGTAACATGGAATTTCTTTTAAAAAGTAAAAAAATAAATTTAAAATTAATTTGTTCACTTCTGTTAGATTAAAAGGGTATATGTGAGCCATTATTGTAACGATATGGGTATATGTTGTTGACACCCAATTTTGTCCCTCAATAATTCAATTAATTTTTGAGCTTCTTCAATTTCAAATAATTTCAAATAATTATTTTACAAAAATTTAAAATATTTTCAAAAATCATTTTCAGGAAAATTTGCTATTTTCAATACTAAATATATCTCTATATCCCATAATAAATAGATTTTGATATAATTTTACTTTGAATAAATATTTATAAAAAATATATTACTAAAAAGAGTGTCTAAATTAAGTATAAATCTTATTTCTCCAAAAAAGTCAATTAGATTGTAAATTAGTTGATATAATTAGTTTATCATTTCAATATGATTAGGCTTTTATGTCAAAATAATTATTTTATGTTGTTAAAATTAAGAAGCTCGGTAATTAATTAAGACATAATGCATAAATATGCCCTTTAACTTGGCTTCATCTCACATCTTTGAATGTGCACAAGTAGACACTTAAACTTATATAAAATTAAACAAATTGACACATTTGTCCTACATAGCATCCTACATGACAATTTTGTGTCCTATGTGACATCCTACATGTATTATGTCGTGTAGGACGTGTGTATCTACTTGTTCAATTTTATACAAGTTTAAGTGTCTACCTGTGCACACTCAAAGTTGGAGAACATACATGCCAACGAAAGCCAAATTAAAGGGCTTATTTATGTATTAGGCCATCATTTAAAGATATAATTTATCTCGTTCCAATTGTTATCAATTTCATATTTAAATCAGAGCAATTTGTTGAAATCCTCAAAGGAACCAGATTCCTTAAATAAATTTTATTGGAACCTTTTACTTCAAATATAATTACAAAAAGGTGTACCCAATAGTGAGAGCTTATAGAAGGAGACTGAGAGAAACAAAGTCTTCTCTATTGCTTCTTCAACCGGAGAAAAAGAAGGTATTAACACAAATAATCATCAAGAAAAAAGATAGCTATCAAAAAAACTTACAGAAATCTTCAGAGTGGGAATGTAGGGTTCTAAACCTCTCGCAAGTTCCACCAAAAGATCTCCATCAGATTACTCACCTACAAACCAAGAGACATCAGCGTACAAAAAAGAGAAAGAAAGAAAAAGAAAGAGAATATCACTTACTTTTGGAAGTTGCACCATATTCACCATGGTTCCCAATGAGGACGGATGTTTATTTCCCAAAGCAAGAGCTAACAGAGATCGGAGTTGGGAAAGGACAAAGGATTCATCCCTGCAACGTTGAGGAGTAAGATAGAAGTGATAGCTAGAAGAGTGAGAGAGTTGAATTACAAACCCCTACAATGTAGGGATTTTATTTTTATTTCCTGACGTCGGTTATTTTAGGACAAATTTCAGATGTAAATATCCCTCTACCACTTTCTCTTATTGGACAGATCTTGTTGGATTATTTCATTTACTAGATAAACAAAAGATCTCGGGGTACCAATAGGGGTTGTGGTGGAGTGGTAAGTACTCCTTCATCCTTAACCAAGAGGTCTCCAATTCGAGTCCCCTTGGGTATGGATTTGACTTTGTAAGGGAGTGTTTTACCCCCTAATATGAGACTTCTCGATGCGAGTTCGGATTTAGTTGGGCTCCAATGTGGGTATAAATAGTTATGTAGCACCAATTACTAGTTTTAGAGTCGATTTGACATTGCTGTTGTAAGGCCAAAAACACTTATTTTGAGTAAAAAAACACTAGAAAAACAAGATGTTTGACTAATCAGACCTTAATTCATATCCAAAACCATTCCCACACTAAAGAATTTAGTTTAACTCCTAAGAAAAATTTAAGAATCACAAGATATACCTTATACACAAAAGAAGAATCGTTCGGGTCTTAGCTGAGAAATTTTTCGGGTGTTACAGAAACTATGTAAAGCCGATGGGAAATGGTTCCGGCAAGTGTTAAACTATTGTGTTTGATCTACTTGATACTTGTGATTGACTTTCTTTATACTATGATTTATCTTCTTGATACTTGTGATTGATCTACATTATACTTGTGATTGATCTTCTTGATACTTGTGATTGACATACTTGATACTTGTTGATTGTTGAACTGTGACTGTTGGACTATGATTGTTAAGCCTTGTGAGCTGTTTATTGTAAACTATTAGATTGGGCTTATTTCTATGCAAGTTGTTCTTGAGGTGGTTCCGTTTGGATGAATGAAGTACTCATATTCTAGCTTAAGTTTACCTTGTTTAGTGAGTTGCTTGCTTAGTATCGTGTTGTTTGGTACTCACTCCTTGCTTTTATGCTTGTGTAGGTTTCAAATCCGGACCCGTGTGTTCATTTTTATTCTTCATATTTCTCCGAGGCTTTCAGAGGATTTTGAGAGGTAGCTACTTCTCATCCCGGTGGGCCCTCTTGTTCCTTATTTTATGCTTTGTTCTATTCGAGAAATAAAGATTTGAGACTTGTATTTATCTTTTAATTATTTATTTTATACATTAGAGGCTTGTACACGTGACAACTAAATTTTTGAGGTGTTTATTGAAATTGGCTATCTTTTCTGCACTTATGCTATTGTTCATTTATTTTCACATTTTTTTTGTATTTTTAGGTTTTAGGCTGATTTGTCTTGGTAGGTTTAGATGAGTGCCATCACGTTCCTTTTTGGGTGGTGATAAATGGTATCAGAGCCCCAGGTTCATAGGTCTCACGTGTGTATAAGCCAAGTCTAAGTAAAGTGTCGAGGATCGGTAAGGAGATGTGTGTTCTTATCCTTGAGAGGCTATGAAGAGATTTAAGTAACTTTCTTTTATTCATTCTTTCTTATCGTACGTTGTTACCTTCGCTAGTGTTGAGTTGCTGCATGTTATTTTGGCAGATGCCAAGGACCAGAGCTTCTATTTTCGGTGGTAGAGGAGAGATAGTTGTTGAGACCCCAGCTAGTGGTAGGGGTATGGATCGAGCTAGTGGCTGTGCTCATGGAGTAGCACTAGCTAAAGGTCGTATGCATGGAGCGGCACTAGTTAGAGGCCGAGCTAGAGAGGTCTCCCTTGAGCCACAGGTTGAGATTGTTGATGACTAGGTTCCTCCTGAGTTTGCAGCTCCTTTGTTTAGGGGTGCAGATCCCAGGTCAACCTCAGGGTCCGATTATTCATGATCAGGTGGGTCAGCCACCAGTGGTTCTTGCACCGGCTGCTGGTGCACAAGTTTCTCCTAAGGTTATTCTAACAACGGATGTTTGTGCACAAGTTTCTCCTGAGGTTATTCTAACAAGAGACGATCAACAGAGTTATGAGAGTTTTCAGAAGACGAAACCACCCAGTTTTTCGGTGGTAAGAATGAGGATGTTCATGAGTATGTGACTCTATGGCATGAGATGCTAGAGGGTGTAGGTATGGTTGATGCACACTGTGTTGATTTTGTTGCACTTCAGCTCTGCGGACCCCCTAGAGAGTGGTGGAGGACTTATGTGAGGTCTAGACCAGTTAGATCTCCTTAAGTGGAGTGGGATGTGTTCTCCCTTACTTTTTAGGACCGCTTCATTCCTTGGAGCATGAGGGAGCAGAGTCATTTGAGATTGGAGGACTTAACACAGGGTAGCTTATCTGTTACTGAATATAAGGCCTGTTTCTGCCATCTATCTAGGCATGCAATGACCATTGTTCCGGATAAGGTAGAGTAAGCCTACAGGTTTGTAAGAGGGTTGACTTTCTCTATCAGGTCTTATGTGTTTAGAGCATCCAGAGAGGGGGCTTCTTTCTAGTCCATCATGAGTACCGCCAAGGAGGCAGAGTTAATGGTTAGAGAGGAGTTTGGGGACCCCAAGAGGGCCCATTCTTCTAGGTCATTTTCTGGTGCCTCATCAAGAGGCAGAGGTTCACACAGAAGTGGTAGCTCTTTCCAACATTGTGAGCCCGTGCATGTATCTGTGCCAGCAGCCAAGAGCGATCATACATCATGAGGGTCCTATGGTTCTAGCCAAGGTGGCCATGGTAGCTCATCTAGTCTGCCATAGTAGTCATCCACACAAGGTCTTGTCATTGGTGTGGGGATCTAGGTCATATGATTTGGCAGTGTCTTTTACAGACTCACTCAGGACCCCAGCATACTTATTCAGCTGCTCTAGCTAGAGGTTCAACATCTTCGGCCAGGGGTTGAGGCAGAGGTCAGTCTGGCAAAAGCAGTAAGGCTTCTGGTAGTTGTGCTAAAACTCATCAGAGAAGAGGTTGGGGTACTACTCAGACCTGAGGTGGTTGAGAGGGACATTGTTACACATTTCTAGGGAGGCCAAAGGCTGAGATTTCTGATGTTGTGATTATAGGTATCGTCCCAGTTTTCCATCAACATGCATTTGTATTATTTGATCCAAAGTCTACTTTCTAATATATGTCTACCTATTTTGCTGTTGGATTTGATATGATGCGTAATAGCATATATGTGCCTATTCGTGTTTTTACACTAGTGGGTGAGTCTTTAGTGGTGGATCAAGTGTATCGATCCTATCTTGTTTCTTTGGCTGGGTATGATACTTTGATAAACTTGATCATTCTAGGTATAGTAGACTTCGATATTATTTTGTGTAACACCCCAAAAGTTTTTAAGTTAAGACCCGAATCATTCTTGAATTTCATATAAGGTCGTACCGAGTGATTCTTAATTGTTCTTAGATTCTAAGGTCACTAGAATCCCCTAGCACAAAGTTGAGTTGAAAGCTTCCATACCGAGTGAGTTTTGACCTAAGATTCTACTTAGGTCAACTTCAAATGATCATATCTTTCAGCACATAATGAGTTAGGTGGTCCATGAGCTATCAAATCGAAGGTCTTTGAGTCCTCTTTTCAACGCTGCCAAGTTTTCTCCATTTGAAGCTTGAATTAAATTGTTATACCCATTTGAGTGAAGCCTCTCTATTTAAGGCTCTTCATTCATTTTAGGAAAGGGTATTTTTGTCTTTTCCTTTTTCCCACTAGGCTTAGCACGTTTTTCCTGACCCAATTAAGGGTCTAATCAGATTTTAAATCACCTATTCACGTTCCTAAACACTTAGGGGCCGTTTGGTTACCATATAAGAGGCATCTTATTCATGTATAAAAAAATGTATTAGTTTTTACTATGTTTGGTAAAAGTTTTGTATTAGGTAGAAAAGTCAACATGATTTGTACCATGTTTGGTTGATAGTAGGGGTGGGCATAAATACCAAAAACCGAAAACTGAAAAACCGAACCGAACCAAAATAATTCGGTTTTTCGGTTTTGGTGTTTTTTTTTCGGAATTTTGGTTTTTCGGTTCGGTATTCGGTGTCAGGGTAAGAAAAATTCGGTGCACCGAAAAACCAAAATTTTATTAACTAAATTTAAAATAATATTTTAATTTTATTAATTATATACTTGGTAACTTGTGTTTGTGAGTTGTGACTCCTATTGATTTTTATTTGAATGAAGTTGAATATTAAGGCATTTTTAACTTTGTATTGTTTTAACTTTTAAGTTTCAAGTGTTGAATTCTTGGTTTAAATTGTTGGCTGCTATTACAAAGAATGTTTGTTGAAACAAAAAATCGGAAAGAGAAAAAAAACTTCTTTAGTTCTTTGTTGGAAACTTTAACTATTAAATATGTTAATTGATTATTTCGAGTTTTCAACTTTTATCTTTAGTTAAACGTTTTGATAATTTAATTTTCATTTTTTTTTATTTGCTTGCACCGAAAAACCTTTTTAAAAACACCGAATTAAACCGAACCGAAGTTTAAAAAACCGAACCGAACCGAAATATTTTGGTTTGGTATTTGGTGCACATTTTTTCAAAACCGAACACCGAAACACCGAACCGAAATTTAAGAAAACCAAACCGAAGAACCGAATGGCCACCCCTAGTTGATAGGTTTTTAAATATTGTATAAAAGTTATTTATGTATTAATTTTATACGGTGTTTGGTTGCATTTTTTGTAATCCTACATAATTAATACCTACATAACTTATGAGGGAATCTATGTATAAGTTATGCAGGATAGAAGGTGGAATAAGTTATGTGGGTATTGGTTGTACATGTATTAAAATGTTAAATTACACATTTATCCCTATTAATTTATTTTTAAATCTTGTTTTATTGAAAACTTAACATAACTATTCTATTTTCCTAACTATTTTTGTTTCTTATTTCTTTTTGTATACGAACAACTTTTTATTTGTTTTCATTTTGAAATCAAAATATAAATATTTTATTAATATTATGAATCGGAATGTATAATTTTGACAACACATATGCTAATGATATATTAGCACTATATATTACTAAATATATTCCACATATTTAATTATCATGTATTATTATTTTTTATTTAGAATGTGAATTTATAATAATTCATATAGTTGGTACACTAAAAATGTACTAACAATACATGCAACATATTGATAGAAATTTACATTATATAAAATAGGATAGTATTATGTACTTAGTATTAATAATATTTTATTTTTATAAGCTTTAAACATTAAAAAATAGAGGAAAACAACAGAATTCCTACTTAAGTATAGAGATCCTTTCTTTATTTTTTTAGAGAGAATTTATACTATTTGCTTGCTTATTTATTTGTAAATAATATATATTAATTTATATTAAATTCAATATTCAATAGTTAATAATTTATGTAATGTAATCTCTACATAACTAAATAATACCCACAAAACTAATACATGCATAACTAAACCCTGCATAACTAATACCTGCATAACTAAACCCTGCATAACTAATACCTGCATAACTAATACCTGCATAACTAAACCCTGCATAACTAATGCCTGCATAACTCTAACCAGTAACCAAATGGCCCCTTAGGGTTTTAGAGCGAGGTTTCAAGAAGAGAAAAAGGGCTAAGTTCAAGCATTCTTCAAGAATTGTGGTTTTCACCAAGAATGTTGTTCTTCCCAGGTAGGTAAGGTTTACCATAGTGATGGATTTGTTCATCCTCACGCCAAGCATGTAATTCTTTCATTAATTCACCCATATAATTGTTTATGTAAATATTCTCGAAGAGTTCTTGAGTTTTAAGCTTCATTCTTTATCAATGGAGGTTTTGAGTTCTTGAGGTGAGGATTTTGCGAATGAGTGATGGTTCTTGATTGAATTTGAGTGGGATTTTAATAATTTCATGTTGGGTTTGTGAATCAAAGAGAGTTTGGAAGATATCAATCGATTCTAGATGAGTTAGGACCCGGAATTGAGCAAGCAAATTCGTCAAAATTCTGGGCAGGGGTGTGGCGTGGCATGCCATGAAGGCGCCAGAGTTCTCCCTCTAAAGTTTGGGGCCTGGCACCCCACGCCAGCAGTATGCCCCAAACTTTCCTTTGAAGTTTAGGGCCTAGCGCCCCACGGCAACAGTACGCCAGGGGTCGCCAGGGCCCATATCTTCTCTGTTCATTCGGGCGTGTTCCTTTAAGTTGTGGCTATGCTTTCCCACTCTATATTAGCTCCTATAGGCTCCATTTACCATTGAAAATTCATGCATTATCATACTCATATGTATTAATTTACATTCCAAACTAAAGTAAGTTTAAGAGGGAAGTTCAAGAGGTCTTTTTGAGTCATTTTGAGAATTCTTTTGTACTTATCAATGGATTTGAACTAAGTCTTGAGAAAGTAAATACGAAACTGAGAAGAGTTGTATTCATGATTGAAAAAGAATATAAGAGAACTAAGTATTCCAAAATGTAACACTTTTACATTTAAAAGAGAGAAGCATTGATCTTTAAATGAGTTTATGAGTTTAGAGATGTTTCAGAGTATTACCTCTATTAACAGGATCATTTGAGTAATTGCCTCAAATTGAGAAAGATTTATGTTTTATACATTTGAGCATGAGTATATATTATTGGAAGTAGTATTGAGCCCTGATATGGGGATGGATTCAGACAACTCAAAGTCCTTATAAACCATGTATGCCAACATGGGTAAAGGATTCATACTTTTTAGATGATTTGCTTATGCCTTCGGATAGAGCTTAGTGGATCCACTTAGTTGAGGTGCCCTATACCCCGCCAAGGTATAGGACAGTTCTAGCAGCGTAAGTGAGACGCTGTATCATCACATAGCTCATAGTGATAGTTGTCGGTTAGAGAAACTCCCAAATAGAGTAAAGAGTACTTTCGTTGCATTTTCACATTTAATTTTCTTTGAGTTATTATATTATACTTTGTGAAGCTTAAAATGATCTTATCTCTAATCATGCTTTACGTTGAGTTGAGTTGAGTCGAGTTGAGTAGAGTTGAGTTGAGTCGAGTTGAGTTGAGTCGAGTAGAGTCAAGTTAAGTTAAGTTGAGCTTAGTTGAGTTGAGTCGAGCATTTCTTTCAGTCTGGTTAGTTCAGTATATGCTTTTATTGCATTCTTTCGGTAAGAGTTTAAATGAGTTTTCCATCATGATCTATATTATATTTCAGTTGAGTTACTGCCAGAGTTTCAGTTCAGTTATTTGATTATTCAGCTTTATTACATACTCGTACATTTAATGTACTGACGTCATTCAACTTGCATCTTTTAATGATGCAGATACAGGTACTTAGGATAATCAACAAGAGTTCCATTGAGATCACTTCATCCGCTTATTATCTCTTGAGTAAGGCCTTCTTGGTTCCGAAGGACTCCAGTTATATAAGTTGGCAGTAGTAGCTCTTTGAGGTGTCGTGGGTCTTGTCCCGATATCCTTCCTTAATAGTAGAGGCTTCATAGATAAATAGAGTTGAGGAGTCTTTCAGTATTTACTTCTCTTGAGTTGTTTTACAAACTATAAGTATTTCTATTGACTATCCAGGCTTTATGAGTTGAGTATTTGAGTTTAGCAGTCTTAATGCAGTTTTAAGCCTATTATTGCTTGAGTTAGATTTCCGCTTGTAGTCAGTCAGGATGAGGGTTCTCTTGGGGACCAGCAATGGTTCTCGAATGCCAGCCACATCTAGAGTGTAGGCTCGGGTCGTGACAAACTTGGTATCAGAGCACAGAGTTCAAGTGTCCTAGGGTGTCCATGAAGTCGTATCAGTAGGATCTTATTTATGGTTGTGAGGGCTCCACTTCTATAAATGAGGGACTACAAACATTTAAAAAAAGTTTCCCTTCTTTCATACTCTAAATCATGCACTAGAACTGTGTCATAAGGAACTTAATTGTACTTGTGAGTTTCTCAAATCCATTAGACTTCCCCTCATACTCAAGGTAGTTGAAAAGCGAAGACCCAGATCCTTATTGATGAGTTACTCTCAGCAAAAGTCTTGAGAAAGTCATGAGAATGCACAGGGGCTTGAGAGAAGCCCGTGTGTGAGCTTAAGTGTTTGAAGTTGAAAGAATGCACTCTTATTCATATGAATTGTGCATTAAAGATAAAAGCGAGATGTACTCCCAGACTCTCTTCTCTAAATATTGTTTTAGGTGATACCCTTTAAGAGGAGAGTAAGTTCTAAAGCTTGGGTAGTATTTTTACCCGAAAGGATAGTATGAGTTACGATGTTACGAGCTAGTAGTAGAAAAAGTGCCAAAAATTACAAGAATGCATGCAGAGGAATAGTAATCTAAGAAGGGAAGATAGTGATAAGGCATATTATGATGTTGCAGTCATGCACCCAGTAAGTTATTAATGAGGAGTTTTCCTTTATGGATAGACTAAGAAGTGATGAGTTTGTGTATATTTCATGATAAAAGGTAGAGTAAGAGTTACTGTAACAACCCAGTTTTTTTAAAAGAAAGAAAAAATGCAGTTTTAAAATTTTTCTGGTGCCAGTGACGACGGAGGCCATCTACGGACTGTAGGTGGAGTGACGGGCAGTAGATGGGAACCGTCGATGGCCCTTTCAGCTTTGTGAATTTAGAGTTTCTGAACCTTGACCTACGAAATAGCAGGACGAGTCGTAGTTCGGTTGACGGGCCATAGATGGGTTCCGTAGATGCCGTCCAGACTTAGCCAAATTTTCAGTCCAAAATGAACTTTCTGAATCGATTAACGGAAGAGTAGGATGGTCCGTCAATGGATGTATGGACCGTAGATCCTGTTCGTTGATTGGCCCCAACAGTATTATTTAAGGGCTTTTTGGACTTTTCCCTAAATGTTTATTCCTTATCCTAGATGATTTTGCCCCTTAACCCTGGCCCTATTTATACTTTCTAAGCCCTAATCCCTTCATTTCCAACTCTCATCTCTAAAAAATATTCCTCCCTCTTGAAGAACTAGAAGAAGAAGAAGAGAACTAGGGTTCTCATCAAGGTCATCAATCCTCCTTTTATTTCAAGACATTGGCATTAAGGTATGATAGTATTTACCATTTGGAGTCTTTCCTCCAATGGGTCCTCTTTTCCTTAAGGTTTTCAAGGTTTAGTCTTGCCCAAGAGAGCTAGGGTTTTGACAAGTTCTTATGGGTTCTTCATTATGCTTTCCATTGTTGATGTTATGGTTGATAGTGCACGATCTAGCGTGGTAAAGTAAGCTAGTGCACGATTTAGCGTGATTTACATGCAACTTGACGAATCCCATGAGTCCATGCTAAGTTTCCCCTAATTTCTGATTGTGCTTATGTTTGTGGGTTGATTTGAGAAAAAGATGAATTGCAAGAACTCTTTATGAATTGAGTTAAGGATTATGATTATCAAGCTATGAATTTAATGTAAAACTATGAATGATGAAAAAAGGATATTTTATGAAAGGATGCATGTTCAATAAAAAATCTATGATGTTCCTCTATTATGTGGGTTCCCTAAATTATGACTAAATTGCCTTGATTTATGGCTTTCTAAGTATTAGCTTGCATTGAATTGCATGTTGTGAGGTGAAGCTTATGAATCCATGATTTATGAGTTAAGAGCATGATGAGCTATGTAAAAATGAAGCTTATGAACTCATGTATGTTTTATGAAGTTTATGATATGTTAATGGAAATATTGAGTTGTGAAAGGGTTTCTCATGTAATGCTCAACCTATGAGTGTGAAAGGTTTTCTCACACGTAATGATTCATAACTTGTTGAAAGGTTTGCTCAACTAAGCTTGAATCCACGATTAAGGAGCTATTCTATGAAGGAACAAGAGGCGATTACCCATGTTCCCTAATGTAGACAAGAGGCGATTACCCATGTCTACTAATAATGAAATCATGACTAAGGATAGACAAGAGGCGATTACCCATGTCTACCTAAGATAAAATGAACTATGATTAATCTGTGGGAAGTATGCTTAGTATCGAGTGGACAAGTGGCGATTACCCATGTCCCATAACCTATGTGCCACCATAGGGTGATGGTCTATGATAGACACTAGCTAGTGGATCCACATAAGCTAAGAAGTTCATGGTCTTACCTTGGCAAGTAGGACACCCCTTTTCGGTGTGGGGCAGACACTGGATTCCATGTTGATAGCTCGCATGGTCTCATATGTAGGTTAAGGCTATTTCCCCACAGCTAATGAACTTAAGTGTTCTTATGATGATGTAAGGTAAAGGAAAGATGAATAGCTTGTCTTGACCATGGTTTATGCTTCACGTTTCTTATGTTCTATCATGTTTTAGCTTGGCCATTACATGTCATGATTATATGTCATTCTAGCATATTTTATATGTCCTATGTGCATTGCTATCATACTTGGTACTTGATTGTACTAACACATACTCTTGCCTACATTGATTCTGTTGATGTAGGGCTTGGTGGCTCCTCTCATACCACTCGTGGCTAGTCAGTTCTAGTGATCGTGAAGACTTGGTGAGGCCTCCTATGTCCGAGGGCCTAACCTTGTTACATTTTCATGCTTCCCATTTTTTTGGATATTGTACTGGGCTACATCCCAAACCTTCATTTCTATTCTATATTGTTAGATGGCTTGAGACATGTGATGTAGACTTCCACTGTTTTGATTAAAGCTTTGATTTAAAAATGTTCTTCTGAACTCTTACTTCTCTATTATTTTGTATGTTATGTATGCTAAGGGCTTGTATAAGGCCTCTCGGGGTCTTCTACGCCGTGTTACATCTAGGGGCTACCCTGGGTTGTGACAAACTTGGTATCAGAGCACAAGGTTTTAGAAAGATTCTAGGGTGTCTCATAAGCCACGTCGAGTAGAGTCTTGTTCATGAGTATGAAGCGCGCCACATTTATGAATGAGAGGCTACAAGATGATTAGGAAACTCCACTTCTTCATTATCCTTAAGTCGTTCAATAGAGTGTTACTCTATATGTCTCTCTCCTAATCTCTATCCTACGCATTTCAGGATATGACGTCTCGAAGAGCTTATACTTGAAGGAATGCGCGAGAGAATGAAGAGCAAGAAACTCCTCCTCAAGTTCCTCAAGTTCCGGCCGATCCTTTGGCCGAGCAAGTAAACAATGCGGAGTTCAGGGCTGCTTTTCTTGTATTGGCCCAAGTCGTGATGGATCAAGCCAATAGGGAGGTTGTGGCCTCCGTGAACCCGAATGTGGGTACGGCGGTGTCAAGAGTGAGGGACTTCACTAGGATGAACCCTCTGGAGTTTCACGGTTCTAAAGTGGAGGAAGATCCTCAAGAGTTTATTGATGAGGTTTATAAAGTGTTGATGATCATGGGAGTGTCACCGATGGAAAAGGCGGAATTGGCCGCCTACCAACTCAAAGGTTTCGCTCAAATTTGGTACAACCAATGGAAGAGTGAGATGGCGGTTGATGAAGGTCCTCTAGAGTGGGAGAGATTCAAGGATGGTTTCCTCGATAGATTCTTTCCCCTTCAGATGAGGGAGGCTAAGGTACTTGAGTTCATCAACCTTCGTCAAGGGAGTATGGGTGTGAAAGAGTATGCTTTGAAGTTCACACAATTGGCTCGATATGCTCCTTCTGTGGTTGCCGATCCTAGGGCAAGAATGAGCAAATTTGTTTCGGGAGTGTCCGAAATGGTGGTCAAGGAGTGTCGTACCACCATGCTTATTAATGATATGGATATTTCTCTCCTCATGATTCATTCACAACAAATAGAGGAGGAGAAGCTCAAGGAAAAGTCTAGGGACTCCAAAAGGGCTAAGACCGGTGATGGTGGTTTCTCTCATTCAAGGTCTGATGGATATGGTTTTTTTAAGCTTGGGCAAAGGTTCTTTGATCAAGGTTTTTCCAACGCTCCTCCTAAGTTCAACAAAGGAAGGGTGTCTAACCCTAAGCCTCAAGGAGGAAATGGTAGTGGCTCCTCATTGCCTACTTGTGCCAACTGTGGGAGGAAACATGAGGGTACTTGTCTAGCCAGTTCAAATGCATGTTTTGGATGTGGTAAGATGGGTCATAAAGTAAGGGATTGTCCCTTGGCTACTAAGAAGGGAGGAGAAAATCATCGAAGGGCTCAACCCCAAAATCTGGCAAGTTCTAGTGGAAATCAAAGGCAAAACCAATTCTATGCACTTCAGGCCCGTCATGAGCAAGAGGGTTCTCCCGATGTTGTTACCGGTATGTTGAAAATCTTCCACTTTGATGTTTATGCTTTGCTTGATCCCGATGCTACGTTGTCTTTTGTGACGCCTTATGTGGCTATGAAGTTTGATGTTGTTCCGGATGTGTTGCTAGATCCATTCTGGGTCTCTACTCCTATCGGTGAATCTATTGTGGCTAAGAGAGTCTATAGAAATTTTTCCGTCTCTTTATTCCATAGAGTCACTCATGTGGATCTTGTAGAGCTTGATATGCTAGACATCGATGTTATCCTCGGGATGGATTGGTTGCATTCTTGTTATGCCTCTATTGATTGTAGGACCCGAATGGTCAAGTTCCAATTTCCAGATGAGACTATCCTGGAGTGGAAAGGGGGAAATTCTATGCTTAAGGGTCAATTTGTTTCTTTTCTACAAGATAGAAAGATGATTTCTAAGGGTTGCATGTACCATCTTGTTAAGGTGAGGGATTTGAATTCCTAAACCCCTACTCTTGAGTCAGTCCCCGTTATTAAGGAATTTTTGGAAGTGTTTCCCTATGATTTACCCGGTGTTCCTCCCGAGAGGGAAATAGACTTCGGTATTGACCTTCTCCCAGATACGCAACCTATCTCTGTTCCTTCTTATAGAATGGCTCCGGTAGAACTTAAGGGACTATAAGAGCAATTGAAATATTTGTTGGATAAGGGTTTCATCCGACCAAGTATTTCTCCATGGGGTGCTCCAGTCTTGTTTGTTAGAAAGAATGATGGTTCACTCCGGATGTGTATTGACTACCGCCAATTGAATAAGGTTACTATCAAGAATAAGTATCCTCTCCCGAGAATTGATGATTTGTTTGACCAACTCCAAGGGGCTAGTTATTACTCTAAGATTGATCTTCGTTCGGGCTATCACCAATTGAAGGTAAGGGCAGATGACATTCCGAAAATGGCTTTTCGGACTAGATATGGGCACTATGAGTTTCTAGTGATGTCTTTCGGGTTGACTAATGCTACGGCTGCATTTATGGATTTGATGAATCGGGTGTTTAGACAATACCTGGATATGTTTGTCATTGTGTTTATCGATGATATCTTGATTTACTCAAGGAGTGATAGTGAGCATGCTGATTATTTAAGGATTGTGTTGCAAGTTCTCAAGGGCCAACAAATCTTTGCTAAGCTCGAGAAATGTGAGTTTTGGTTAAAGTCCATAGCTGTCCTTGGTCACATTGTTTCCAGTAAAGGTGTAGAGGAAGATCCTAAGAAGACGGATTCGGTTAAGAATTGGCCTAGACCTCTATCACCTTCGGATATTCATAGTTTCTTGGGTTTAGCCGGTTACTATCGAAGGTTTGTTGAAGGGTTTTCTTCAATTGCTTAACCTTTGACTGCTCTAACTCAAAAGAAGGCTAAGTTTACTTGGTTAGAAAGGTGTGAAGCGAGTTTTCAAGAGTTGAAAGATAGACTTACCTCGGCTCCGGTGTTGACACTACCAGAAAGGTCCGATGGGTTTGTGGTCTATTGTGATGCTTCCATAATTGGGTTAGGGTGTGTACTTATGCAAAATGGGAAAGTCATTGGTGATTCTACAAGGCAACTAAAGGTGCATGAAAAGAATTACCCTACTCATGATTTGGAGCTAGCAGCAGTTGTGTTTGCTCTATAGATATGGCGGCAATACTTGTATGGTGTCCATGTTGACGTCTTTACCGATCATAAGAGTTTGCAATATATATTTAAGCCAAAGGATCTAAATCTTTGCCAACGAAGGTGGCTTGAACTATTAAAAGACTATGACATGAATGTCCTCTATCACCCTAGAAAGGCAAACGTGGTGGCAGATGCACTTAGTCGGATGTCAATAGGTAGTGTTGCCCATATTGAAGATGGTAAAACGGAACTAGTTTGCGATGTTCATAGATTGGCTCGTTTGGGTGTGCGATTAGTTGATTCCACCCAAGGTGGTGTTATGGTCCACAATGGTTCAGAATCATCTTATGTGCACAATGTGGAAGCTAAGCAAGATATTGTTCCGAACCTAGTCGAATTGAAAGAAGCGGTGCTAAAGAAGTCCGTAGAGGCTTTCTCCCAGGGGGGAGATAGAGTGCTCATATATCAGGGTCGTTTATGTGTCCCTAATGTAGATGACCTAAGAGGACAAATCTTGATTGAGGCCCATGGTTCTCGTTATTCCATTCACCCGGGAGCTATTAAGATGTACCGTGACTTGCAGGAGATCTATTGGTGGAATGGGATGAAGAAGGACATTGTGGGATTTGTGGCTAGATGTCCTAATTACCAACAGGTGAAAGTTGAACACCAAAGACCGGGAGGTCTATCACAAGATATTGACATTCCTACTTGGAAGTGGGAAGATGTGAACATGGACTTTATTGTGGGCTTGCCGTGCACTCGGTGCTAGTATGATTCGATTTGGGTAGATGTAGATCGTATGACGAAATCAGTCCATTTCATTCTTGTCAAGATTTCTTACTCGGCGGAGGATTATGCTAAGTTGTACTTGAGGGAGATGGTTAGGTTGCATAGAGTGCCTTTATCCATTATCTCCGATCATGGTACACAGTTTACTTCTTAATTTTGGAAATCTTTCCAAAAGGGCCTTGGTACTCGTGTTAAGCTTAGCATGGCTTTTCATCCCCAAACCGATGGGCAAGCAGAGCGTACCATCCAAACTTTGGAAGACATGTTGAGAGCTTGTGCAATAGACTTCAAGGGTAATTGGGATGATCATTGCCTTTTGTTGAGTTTGCTTATAATAACAGCTACTATTCTAGTATTGGTATGGCTCCATTTGAAGCTCTCTATGGTAGGAGGTGTAGATCTCCCATAGGTTGGTTTGAAATTGGGGAAGTTGCTTTGATAGGCCCCGAGTTAGTGTATGAGGCTATGGAGAAAGTTTGGCTTTATAGAGAAAAGCTGAAAACGGCTCAAAGTCGACAAAAGTCTTATGCCGATGTTAGAAGAAGAGAATTAGAATTTGATGTTGATGATTGGGTTTATTTGAAAATTTCACCTATGAAGGGTATGATGAGGTTTGGGAAGAAAGGGATGCTTAGTCCCCGTTATGTAGGCCCATATCAGATTTTGAGGCGTATTGGTAAGGTTGCGTATGAGCTTGAATTGCCTAATGAATTGGCATCAGTGCATCCGGTTTTCCATGTCTCATTGTTGAGAAATTGTGTTGGTGATCCGACCTCTGTAGTGCCAATAGAGACTCTTGGCATTAAGGATAGCCTTTCTTATGAAGAGGTTCCAGTTGAGATTCTAGACCGACAAGTCCGAAAGTTGAGAAATAAAGAAGTCGCTTCCATGAAAGTTCTATGGAAGAATCAATTAGTTGAGGGTGCTACTTGGGAGGCCGAGGTCGATATGATGTCCCGCTATCCTCATCTTTTTCCTTCCGATCCTTCTCTAGCTTGAAGTACCTAGTTCCTCATGGTTCATTCTTTTGGTCTCATGTGTAATAGTTGATATCCAGGATTCCTTGATTTATGCATGTTCATGAATAGTCTAACATGATATATGTGCATTGAGTATGAGTTACATAACGTCTTCATGAATTTTGTATTGAGCGTGCTTTAGCTTGGAGTTGATGTTTCCTCCTCGGATATGTGCATTTACGTGCTTGCATACTAAGTTGGGTTGTTAGTTCGAGTCTATCGCCCTTCTCAGGATATCCAGGTTCTCATTCGAGGAAGAATGTCCCTAAGGGGGAGATATTGTAACACCCCAGTTTTTGAAAAGAAAGAAAATATTGTTTTAAAACTTTTCTGGTACCAGTGACGACGAAGGCCATCTACGGACCGTAGGTGGAGTGACGGGCCGTAGATGGTAACCGTCGATGGCCCTGCCAGCTTTATAAATTTTGAGTTTCTGAACCTTGAACTATGGAATAGCAGGACGGTTCGTAGTTCAGTTGACGGGCCGTAGATGGGTTCCGTAGATGCCTTCCAGACTTAGCCAAATTTTCAATCCAAACGAACTTTCTGAATCGATTGACAGAGGAGCAGGAAGGTCCGTCAGTGGATGTACGGACCATAGGTCCTGTCCGTCGATTGGCCCCGACAGTTTATTTAAGGGCTTTTTGGACTTTTCCCCTAAATGTTTATACCTTATACTAGACGATTTTTCCCCTTAACCTTGGCCCTATTTATACTTTCTAAGCCCTAACCCCTTCATTTTCCAACTCTCATCTCCCAAAATATTTCTCTCCCTAGAAGAACAAGAAGGAGAAGAAGAGAGTTAGGGCTCTCATCAAGGTCATCAATCCCCTTTTATTTCAAGGCATTGGCATTGAGGTATGGTAGTATTTACCATTTGGAGTCTTTCCTCCAATGGGTCCTCTTTTCCTTAAGGTTTTCAAGATATAGTCTTGCCCAAGAGAGTTAGGGTTTGACAAATTCTTATGGGTTCTTCATTATGTTTTCTATTGTTGATGTTATGGTTGATAATGCACGATCTAGTGCGGTAAAATAAGCTAGTGCACGGTTTAGCGTGGTTTACATGCAACTTGACGAATCCCATGAGCTTATGCTAAGTACACCCCAATTTATGATTATGCTTATGATTGTGGGTTGATTGAGAAAAGATGAATTGCATGAACTCTTTGTGAAGTGAGTTAAGGATTATGATTATCAAGCTATGAATTCCATCTAAGACTGTGAATGATGAAAAGAGGATATTTTATGAAAATATGAATGTTGAATCAAAATCTATGATTTTCCTCCATTATGTGGGTTCCCTCAATTATGACTAAAATTGCTTATGGCTTTCTAAGTATTTTCTTGCATTGAATTGCATGTTTGAGGAGAACCTTATGAACCCATGATTTATGAGTTAAGAGCATGAAGAGCTACATAAAAATGAAGCTTGTGAACTCATGCATGTTTTATGAAGTTTATGATATGTTAGTGCATTTTGTTGAGTTGTGAAAGGGTTTCTCATGTAATGCTCAACCTATGAGTGTGAAAGGTTTTCTCACATGTAATGATTCATAACTTGTTGAATGGTTTGCTCAACTAAGCTTGAATCTATGATTAATGAACTATTCTATGAAGGAACATGAGGCGATTACCCATGTCTACTAATAATGAAATCATGACTAATAGAAGAACAAGTGGCGATTACCCATGTTCTTAAGGAGCTCTTCTGTGAAGGGACAAGAGGCGATTACCCATGTTCCTTAATGTAGACAAGAGGCGATTACCCATGTCTACCTAAGATAAAATGAACTATGATAATTCTGTGGGAAATATGCTTAGTACCGAGTGGACAGGTGGCGATTACCCATGTCCCATAACTTATGTGCCAACATGATAGACATAATCTAAGCAGTTCATGGTCTTACCTTGGAAAGTAGGACACCCCTTTTCGGTGTGGGGCAGACACCGGATTCCATGTTGATAGCTCACATGGTCTTATATGTCGGTTAAGGCTATTTCCCCATAAGTTAATGAACAAGTGTTCTCATGATGATGGCTTAAAGTAAAGTAAAGGAAAGATGAATAGATTGTCTTGGCCATGTTTTATGCTTCGTGATTCTTATGTTCTATCATGTTTTAGATTGGCCATTACATGTCATTCTAGTATGGTTTATATGCCCTTTTATGCATTGCTATCATACTTGGTACTTGATTGTACTAACGCATACTTTTTCCTACATTGATCCTATTGATGTAGGACTTGGCGGTTCTTCTCATCCCACTCGTGGCTAGTCAGTTCCAGTGATAGTGAAGACTTGGTGAGGCCTCCTATGTCCGAGGACCTAACCTAGTTACATTTTCATGCTTTTCGTTATGCTTTTGGACATTGTACTGGGCTGCGTCCCAAACCTTCATTTCTATTCTGTTATGATTAGATGGCTTGAGACATAAGTTGTAGACTTCCGCTGTTTTGTTATATAATGCTCTTTTTAATTCTTTTCTCTATAATCTTGTATGTTATGTATGCTAAGGGCTTGTGTGAGGCCTCTCGGGGTCTTGTACGCCATGTTACATCTAGGTGCTAGCCTGGGTCATGAAAGATCTTCACAAACTAACATAAATGATAGGGAACATATATATAATGCCAAGGTATCAATAACAAATTATACACAAAACATAATACACTCAAAACACCTAAGGGCCAACTCCCACAATGATACATTACAAACGCCAAGTAAGGGAACCCATTAGACTGGAGGAAACATCAAGCCACCTGGAATGATACCTCAAACTTAACTGAAAGCCACTAACCCGGATAGATGTATTCACGGGCCTCCCGACACATTAAGCTTACCAATAATATAAATTTAGATGATAGACTGTAACCCGACCTAAGCCAATGGGCCGCCCGAAATGATACATCGAGCTTATTAGAGTAAAAGCAGCCAGCAAGAAATGCTCCAAAAATCGCCCAAAAACCAAGTTGGGAATAGGGAAATTGGTTGATGTCCTGTCTTTTAAAAAGACAATGCCTAGCATAAAATTTCCCATCACGAACGTAGAGGCCTCCTTGTGAATGCAAAAGTCAACAAAGCTGACCCTTCTTGATCACGGCGCGAGGCTTATGAATGCGGAGGTCAACCCTTCACGAACATGGCCGAGGCCCGCGAATGTGAAATCAAGGGAAAGTGACCCTCCGCAAATGCGACACAAGTCTCACGAATGCGGAGGTCGGGAGGGTTGCTCCCCACAAACGCGAAGAAGAAATCAGTTTTGCACCAGCAACACTGCATCAGCAAAATACTAAGGTACAAAAACTCCTCAGATGGGGTCCAGAACTCGTTCGGAATTCCGTCGGTGCAAACCAAGTATACTACTAGCCTAGAAATGACATTCCAGACTCAATAGAATTGACGAAAAAATAAATGGAGGTCGTCTAGTCAAACTATTGACCAAAGTCAACATTTAAAAGAATTAACAAATGAAATGCTAAAAGCTACAAAGTCATCAAATTAACCTCGAGAACCAAACCAAAGTTTATTCTAGATCAAACTCAGTTCTAGAGCTAACCACGCAGCTATAATTCAGTTCCTAGTGCGTTTACAAAGAAAGTTGACAGAAGTCTAACCTTAAGTAAAACATAAAGGATAAAAAGCCTAATCGTACCAACTCCAAACAAAAACCTCAAAACTCAAACTGATCATCACACTAGACCAAAATGACCCTTCTTAAGCTGATGGAACTTACAAAATTCTGACCTGACATCAAAATCTCCAGATGTACACTAAAGTCAACTCTTAAAGCATTAGGCCACCAAAACTGAAAAACTCACACTAAACTCAACTGATTACCTCGAGGAGCAGGCCACCCATCCTTGTACAACACAAAAGCCATAAGGAGTTTACGAGAAAGGAAAAAATAGTAAAAGCATGAAAAAACACAGAAATGACCTCGAGGGTCATTACAACATCCACTTCTAAAAGGACTATTATCCGCGAAAATAAAACAAAGGGAATATTTGAAGACTAAAAAAGATGAGGAAAACAAACCCGCAAGTCAAGCTCAGACTCCCAAGTGGCCTTCTCGAGTAAACGATACCTCCAGTGAACATTCACTGATGGGATCTCCTTAGATCGCCACTTCTTCACTTGCCTTTCTAGATCCTCAAAACTCATGGACTCATCAAGCTAAACCGACTCTCACTAAAGCATGTGAGACTCATCAGGAACATACCATCTCAACATAGAGACATAGAACACAGGATGAACACTCGAAAGAGCTGGTGGCAAGGCTACCTCATAAGCCACCTCTCCTACCCTCAGAATCACCAAAGGACCGATGAACCTAGAGTTAAGCTTTCCCCTCCTATAAAATCTCATCACACCCTTTGTGGGCGACACCCGCAGAAATACATGGTAACCCACCATGAACTCTGAAGGTCATAGCCTCCGGTTAGTATAACTCTTCAGCCTACTCTGGGCAGTGCAGAGTCGCTCTTGGATCACACGGACACTATCCATAGAATCTCTCAGAAGGTCAGTGCTCCAAGGCCTAACCTCAAATGCATCAAACCAGCCCATCAAAGAATGTCACCTTTTATCATATAGTGCCTCAAATGGGGTGACTTAATACTTGAATGATAGCTATTATTATATGCAAACTCTGCCAAAGCTAAGGAATGATCCCACATACCACTGAAATTAATAACACAGGCCCATAGCATATCCTGAACACATGAATAGTCCTCTCTGACTGACCATCGATCTAAGGGTGAAAAGTTGTACTAAGGTCAACTCGAGTACCCAACTCTCTCTGAATAGACCTCAAGAATTGAAAAGTGAACTGAGTACCATGATCTGAGATGATAGAAATTGGCACCCCATGCAAATTGACAATCTCTCTAAGGTAAATCTGTGCCAATCTTTTTGAACTGTAGGTAATCCGAACTGGTAGGATGTGTGCCGACTTGGTCAATCAATCCATGATGACTCAGACAGTATCAAAACCTTGAATAGTATGTTGTAAGCCTATCACAAAGTCAATGGCTATGCGCTCCCACTTCTACTCATGGATGGGTAGCCGCTGGCTCAAACCACTTGGTCTCTGGTGCTCGTACATCACCTGCTGACAGTTCAAGAACCTAGCACGAATGCTTCAATGTCCCTCTTCATCCCCCACCACCAATAATGCTACCTTAGATCATGATAAATCTTCACAGCACCGGGATGAATGGAATATATGGAACAATGGAATCCTGAAGAATAATCTCAACCAACTCGCTAACTCTAGGGACATAGATACGACCCTCAATCCTCAAAATTTCCTTTGAATCTAAGGTCACCTTCCTAGTCTCGCTGCTAAGAACATTGTCCCGAATCACCCTCAACCTCGGAACCTCAAATTGTTGTACCTGAATCTACTCTAGATAAGAAGATCTAGCCTCTACACAAGAAAGTACTCTGTTTGGCTTGGAAATATCAAGTCTAACCATCATGTTGGCTATGGACTGACTATCCGAAGCCATAGGTCACTCCTCCACAGCTAAAAAAGCCGAACTCCCCATGTGACTGCTCTCTCCGTCTCAAGGCATCTGCTACAAAATTAGCCTTGCTCCGGTGATAAAGAATATAAATATCTTAGTCCTTTAGTAACTCCAACCACCTGCGCTACCTCAAATTAAGATCTCTCTGGGTGAATATGTACTGAAGACCATGGTGGTCGGTGAATACCTCACAGGGAACTCCATACAAGTAGTGCCTTCAAATCTTCAACGCAAAGACTACCGCTTCAAACTCCAAGTCATGTGTGGGGTAGTTCTTCTCGTGAAGATTTAGCCGTCTCGAAGCATAAGCAATAACTCTATTATAATACATCAAAACACAACCCAGGTCAACATCGGAAGCATCATAGTAGACCTTAAACCCATGGTCATCTACAGTAGGAGTAAAAATTGGTGTTGAAGTCAACACGGTCTTGACCTTTAAAAATCTAGTCTCGCACTCATTAGACCACTGGAAGGGAACATTCTTCTGAGTTAATCTAGTAAAAGGAGTTGCAATAGAAGAAAACCCCTCAGCAAACCGTCTGTAGTGGCCTGCTAACCCGACAAAACTTTGAGCCTCAATAGGAGAAGCTAGCTTTGCCCAACCACAGACTGCCTCAATCTTCACCAGATCTATCATAATCCCATCCTTGGACACCACGTGACCTAAGAAAACTACAAACTCAAGACAAAACTCACACTTAGTGAATTTCACATACAACAATTGATCCCTCAAAGTATGGAGTACAATTATCAGATGATGTTCATGCTGCTCCCTACTTCCAGAGTAGACCAAGATGTCATCGATGAACACAATCACAAAGAAGTCCAAATAGGGCCTGAACACACGATTCATCAAATCCGTGAATGTTGCTGGGGCTTTAATCAAGCCAAAAGACATGACAAAGAACTCGTAGTGGTCATAACGAGTCCTAAAGGCAGTCTTAGGGATGTCTACAGCCCTAATTGTCAACTGGTGTTAGCCTGATCTCTAGTATATCTTAGAGAATACTACTGCACCCTGAAGTTGGTCAAATAGGTCATCAATCTAAGGCATAAGATATCTGTTCTTGACGATCACCTTAGTCAATTATCTGTAGTCAATACACATACGTAAGGTACTATCCTTCTTTTCATTAACCAGACATGAGCACCCCAAGGAGATACACTCGGTCTAATGAACCCCTTATCCAAAAGATCTTGGAGCTTCTCCTTAGCACCTTCAACTTAATTGGGCCCATATGATATGGCAGAATAGAAACTTTCTACGTACCCGACTCAATATCAATCCCAAAATCAATATCACGATCAGGAGGAAGACTAGGTAGATTAAGAGGGAAACATCAGCAAACTCTCTAACCACACAAACTGACTCAAGAGAAGGAGTCACGGCACTAGTATCACAGACATAAGCAAAATAACACAGACACCCCTTCACTAGAGGAGTCACGGCACTAGTATCACAGACATAAGCAAAATAACACAGACACCCCTTCACTACCAACCATCACGCCATTAGAAAATAAATGATACATCTCGGCAAATGACAATCAGAAACGGCCCACACAAGATGAGGAATTCCAGTCATGCACAAAGTAATAGTCTTAGACAAGCAATCCAAGATCTCATGGTAGTGAGATAGCCAATCCATGCCTAGAATCACATCGAAATCTACCATGTCAAACATAATAAGGTCTACCTAAGTATCATACCCCAAGATGGTCACCACACAATCTCTATAAACTTAATCCACTAATAAAGAATCAACTGGCACGACCTCGCCCAAAGTGATAGTGCTCAGCTCTTGAATTAATTGAGACAAGTTAGCAAACTTAAAGAGGAACAGTGACTCACCAAATGCTAAAGGTGAACATGTTGACCATCGCCGAAGGTGACAAGACTCAGAGAAAAATTAATGGCTTAAAAGGCAAATAAATGTGGTACTCGGCGATCTAATGAATATGAAAGGCAGAATCAAATGAGCTCGCTGACTGAGGTTCAAACACCTGAAGCCTAAAGCAAAATAAATTCGAGCTAAGGAGCAAATAACAATCCACCGAATTAGCTTGGAGAGCCCGACTAACGTCGCTGAATGGAACACACAGTGAATCTTAAGCCAAACTTTGGGAAACTATAAATATCCCAAAGGAGAGAGAAAGAAGGGTTTGAAAAATCACTCTCTAGATACTAGTCTAAATATTTTCTTCAGAGTTTTTAGAGAGAGAAATACTTTACCTTGTGAAGAACATATTTGGTTTATATTTTTAACTTTTTCACTCTTGAATTTGACATATTGAGTTTGAAATCAAATTGGGTGTTGAATATAATTACTTAATTTCATCACATCCATGGATGCTCTCATGATAGGTATAATTTCTTTACTTTTTTTTATGGGTGGCTAAAGCCCCAAATCTAGGGGTGTAATTATGGAATTGGGTGTTGATTTAATGTAGTCGATATTTTGTTGTGCTCTATTTATTTCGATTCATTCATGGATTAAGGCTAATTAGCATGTGGTTAATTCATGGATTAAGGTTGCAAACTTAATCCTACTCTCAATCTTCTATTGATACTAGAAAGAGATTGATTGGAATGGATAATTACTCTAATGCTTGAAATTTAGGATTGATGTCTATGATTTACTTGAAAGAGAAACTATGGATCAAATCTATTTGCCCAAATCTGCTTGAAAAAGAGATTCTGTAAGGTAGTGGGTTGTTTTGTAATTCACATAGATGAGACCGAAAGGAGATTTTATGAAATGATATTATGAGTTCGAAAGAAGATTAGTGTCATTGAAGATGACCCAGCTTTGTTTAGCACTATTGAGCACCAAAATTACCCCTTTGTGACATTGATTTAAATCTCCGCACCCCTAGATTGTTTTTTCTTACATTGTTTGAATTTGTAATACTCTAGTTTAATTTTGACTTGTGATATCAAAACCATTTTACTTAAATTTGGTGGAATTATACACTACTCTATTGATTGCTATAAATGAATGAGTTTACAATCTAAATTTGCTAATTGGATTCCTTTCCTTACACCATTCTTAATAGGTATTTTTATTGACATCAATCGCTTATTCTTTTAATTCTTTTGGAGGATAGTTTGTGCGTTATAAAAAATTGTGCCACTGCTGGGGAATGGTAGCTAAGAATTCAATTGGAGAAGTTAGTTTGTTAATTTTTTTAGTTATAGTAGATTGTTGTTTGTTGTGGTAGCTCGCTGATTTGCAGGTTTACAATATGATTGATCATGGTAGTAACAATGATAGTTCCTATGCGTAAAATTATAATATGGGTGAGTTGAATGACTTGCACATGAATGTCATCCAAACCACAGGAGCTATCTGGTTACCTCCTACAACAGGAAGGGCTGTCTTTCATGTAACTTGAACAGTGCTACTGCTTCTCCAAATGCGAGGGATGTTTGGGGGACTTGATCATGAAGATCCTCATGAACACCTTAGGAATTTTGTGGATGTTTGTGGGCCATTCACCTTCAAAAATATCTCACAAGAGTCCATCTAGCTGAGATTTTTTCCTTTCTCCTTAACGTGAGAAGCGACTAGATGGCTTGTCGAGTTACCTACTGATTCAATTACTTCTTGGGATGAGTTGATCAGATGCATTCCTAGAAAGATTCCTTCCTCCGTCGAATATTATTAACCTAAGGGGTAGCATCATAAACTTTAAAAGGGTGTCGGGTGAGCCTCTTCATGAAACTTGACTGCGATTTCGTAAGCTATTATTGTAATGTTGGACACATGGTCTTCCGGATAACTTGTTGCTGCGATACTTCTATTGCAGCTTAGACTCTGTTAACAAAGGCCTTGCCGTCTAACTTTTTCAAAGTGGGTTGATGAGGCAGCCATATGATGTTGCGGTATTATTGCTTGATGACATTACAAAGATTAATCGTGCATGGCATACTCAAGAAGATCAGGTGTCTCCTCTATATGTCAGTATGTGCAAAGAACAGTTGGAAAAACATCAAGAGAGAGATGAAAATATGGCAAAAATGATGACCCAATTGGACTTGCTTTCCAAACATTTAATGGTAGGTGGACTTAAAGCCCTAAATGTTGTTGGCACAAGTGTAGGACAATGTCCAGAAGATGCCAAGTTTAAGGCATTATACAATGAGGAAGTACAATACTTGGGAAATCAAGTTGGGGTTCTCACCCAAACTACTAACGACAATGTGGGAACCAAGGTTGAAATAGGGAGTGAGATAATGGTTGGAAAGATTGGCGAGGTGGAAATTAGAGAGAAAGGGAAGTTGAGAAAGATCGGTACATTCCTGCTCATGATTGTCCACGGCCTAAAGAACCAGTTAGCCCAGAGAGGAATCGCACTGAAGAAATGCTAACAAGGATCTTCAACAAGGTTGAAGGATCTGACAAAGTGTTGAAGGATTTGAAAAATGACTTCTCCATTTTGACTCAAACAGTGACATCTCAATCAGTGTCAATCAAACAACTTGAAACTTAGCTTTGTCAACTCTCCACTCATCTCAATTCTAGATAAAAGAGAGTGTTATCTAGTGACACCATCCCAAATCCCAAAAATGAATGTTGATAAAGTAAAAGCTATGTCGTGCCACTATGTTAAATAAGATGCTTCTTAGGAGGAAACCCAAGTTTTACTTTTATCTTGTTACTTTAAACAATGTGTGTTGTGAGTGTAGGTTGAAGCAAAGTCAAAGTGTTGCGAATGGTATTTTAGGCGATGCAAAAATCATAACGGTGATCCGCTGAAGGCATTGAGCGGACTATTCTTGTCCGCCATCTGAGCTAGAAAAAGTGAAAAAGTGTACTGTTAACTTAGGCGATCTGAGCTCCAAATGGCGATTCACCAAAGTGCACTAAGAGGACTCCATCAGGTTCACCGAATGAGCCTTCATGCTTGGTATCCATTCAGGCCTCATTGGCAAGCTTCCACTCATTTGGCGATTCACCGAATGCGTTCGGTGATGTTATTCACAGATTGTCGAGTGTGTCTAACGTTAATAGGCCAAGAGTCTTTTCAAGTACAAAAAGAAACCCTTTCAACTCTTTATGTTTATTTTCTTCTCTAAGCTCCCATTACCCTATTCTAAGTGTTTGAGTGCCTTATTTGTGTGATTTTGAGTACTTGGAGTTCATTGGATTGCTTGCATTTTAAACCTAACCCTACTTTTCCTCATTTCTTGTGTTGTGCTTCTATTTGAGGTTGGTGTTCGATTCATGTTTCATCATTTGTGCTTAAGTTTGTGTTTTCCAATATGGGCTCAAGACCATTTGAAGTATGTTGTTTGATTCCATTGGGTAGTACTAAATTGATTGTATTGAACTGTACCCATGAGTTAATATTTGAGTTTATACACAAAATTGAAAAAATTATTTTGTTGGTGAACATGCGAAATTAAACCCTTGAATATGTTGGGGTTGTTGTTGAATTTCATGTGGGTGAAGCTTGATTAGCCCAGTGTTGCTCCGATTGCATGATTTTTCCCAATAATAGATGGAGTGATGACTTTCTTAAGGGCAAATCATCGTTTTGAGTAATACTTTGTGATATTTGGAGAATTCTGAGTACCCGTGGATTGAAAAAACATTTGGGTAGATTGTAGAGTTAATGGGGATCTGGAATTCTCACATATTGTGGTTTGGTTTTGTTAAAATAGGCATTGGGTTGAACACTGCTTGTTCGGCAGGCTTGTGTTCGCTCACCAAGGTAGTTAGGTAAATCACTGAGTATGTCCGAACTCGCCTTCCTTTCTTGAATATGTGACCTCGGTACTGTTCCATTCGGTGGGGTTCTATTAGTCAGCCAAAATCCACTTAGTGAATCGCCAAGTGGGAGTTGACATCCCCCTTTGTGACTGTTCCTTTTAATTTTGCATTGTCACTTTTGGTGTACTTGTCTTAGCCCACCGAAACAAATTCAGCAAATAAATGAGTTGGAGATGACTCTACCCTTCATGTTTCAGTTCAATATCTTTTTGCACTACCAGCTTCGGCGATCTCATTTAAGCTCGCCCATCTTGTTAGGTGGACTACCTTCTTAGTAGGCAAGCCTCTGAACAATTTTGAACTAAATTTCTTATGGGTTTGATTTCAACTAACTTTCACCCGATCTTTGCTTTGAATGACTGTACATTGTAGGAAAATACCTAGAACAAAAGGCAAACAAGTTGTCTCCTCTGATACAAAATCAGACAGAGAATCTCCTCCTCCTCTTTCATTCAAAAGGCATAGGGGTTTTCTATCAGTGAGCCATCTAGGGCTCCAACAAAAAAACAAACCACTCTACGCTCCTCTATGCACGTGAGTGAGAAACCTAAAAAGGTGGTTGCTAGGAAGAGAATGGACGTCAGTTCCAAGCTGGTGCAATCCTCTCAAACTCAAGCACCCGCATCTTGTCTTTTCTCGATAATTTACACCAAGGACCTTCAACAGGCTAAAGGCTATTGGAGAAGGGTTTACAAGGCCTGGACTACCATATGTTCCAGTGTGGGTGAAAGAATTTTCTACGGCCAATGCACAAGCCTTGCCTAAGAAGAGGAAGTGCATAGTTTGGAAGCCCTTAGATGAAGTTTAAGTTTGTGGTAAGAGGGTACAATCCCACACCGGTGCAATCAACACTACCCTATCCACGCCAGAAAATCAAGCAAATATGTTTGCGACACGCATGCTTCATGATCTTGATACGCTCAAAGGGTGGTTAGCACCACTTATCTCCGATACTTCTCCTCATTGAATGGCTAATGGTGTGAGATGGGCATAGTCTTGAAGCCCTTAGATTAAATTGAAGTACGTAGTAAGATGGTACAATGCCACGACGGTGCAATCAACACTTCCCTAGGCATACCAGAAAATCAAGCTGACATGCTTACAATGCGCATGCTTTATGAACTTGATATTCTCAAAGGGTGGTTAGCACCACTTATCTCCGATACTTCTCCTCCTTGGATGACTGATTGTATGAGAATAGAGACGAAGGAAATGAATATTGGGGCTAGATATTGGTTTTGCTTCATAACTAGTAACATTATGCCTTCACAAAATTAGTTCATCCTTCGACACCCAAAACCTGTGTTAGTTGGTACAATCGTCGATAGAGAGAAGATTAATGTGGGGTCAATCATTATGGATGAGATGCTATTGCAGGCCAGATAAGAGTAGACGTCACTTCCATTCCCAGTCTTGATCACATAGATGTGTGAAGACGCAGGACTTCCCTTTCGGGGGAGACAAATGTAAGGATCACCCCAGCCTCCTCCAATGAAATTTGGAGGATTGAGGCTGACTCTCTATGGGATGATGCGGCTCGAAGAAAGTCGCCACCACCAGACACTATGCCCGTGGTTGATCCTGCCATACTTGCTACTGAGGTCACTCCACCCCCTTCTTTTGTAGAGCAATCTGGTATACCCTAGTCTTCCTTCGTACCTTCCACTTCTGCTGCTACTTCACCTGCCCTCGCTCATCTATCTCGTCCCCCTTGACCCAGGCCATGGTCTATCAAATGGGCAATCTTTCTCGGTCTGGAGATGTTAGGAAAGTGAGGGTTGAGAGGATGTGCCCACGATGATTGATCGAGCCATTGAGGTTACATTAGCTCCACTTAGGATTAGGTTGAATCAGTGTGAGGCCTCTATTGAGTCACATGGTATGAGGTTGGATAACTTTAATGCTAGGTTAGAGGCCCATGAGAAGGCTAAGGGTAGTTCAGATGTGCTATCCTCCATGAGAGGTGAGCTAGATACTTTAAGGGCTGATGTAGACCAAGTGAAGTCTACGGATATATCGATGTTGTGGGGAGAAGTTGCCCTACCTGATGCGCCTGAGTCTATACCCCCGGTTATGCCTAGTGGTGAGCATCCTCAGAGTGTGGTTGAGAAGGCCAGTGGAGGTGATATAGCTATTGATGATGGTTCTAAGATAGAGAATGATTGGGCCAATGATTATTTTGCCAAGGAGATAGATGAGGAGGAGCTGGGGAGAGAGGACGATGAGCAATGAATATCTGTGATTCTGATGGAGTTGCAGGATCTTTAGGAGACGATGGTCCCGGCTACAGTAGAGAGGTCCCTTAAGAAGTCCTCTGCAGTTTGCACCAGTGGAGTCTCTTCACACTCCACCATTTCTCCTTTAGATGTGTTGGCCATTGATGCCCCAATTGAGCCTTTGTTGCTGCCTCTAGTGATCACTTTATTAAGCACTACTGCTTGGGATAATGCCACTCCTCTTGAGACTCTTGATGTGAGCACTCCATAGGCATAGCATGTCAGGGGGATTTTTACCACTACTCCCGTACTCATTCATTTTATTTTGCATTGAGAACACTACTATTTCTATTTTGGTGGGGTGAGGGTACTTGTGCCAACATTCCCCTTTTGATTATATTTTGTTAGTTTCAATTTTACTTTTGGATAAATGTAGTATTTTGCTATTTTTGTTTTATTATATTGGTGATTTGATGGGTTAGCTCTTTTTTTGGTCTCTCCATTTTTAATTGCCCCAAGAGTTTTGGAAGTCTTTGAAATGCTTGTGTTTTCATTGATAATATTCGAGGATCAGTTGTGTTCAATATCAATATCTTGAATAGTACTCATGATGAGGTTTATGTTATTGTTTGTGTTGCAAGAAGAAATCAACGTAGTTGCACTTTTGAATGATCTTTTTGAATCTTGTGTTAAGTAGATGCGTTTCGATGTGTGCCTTGTAATGACCATCACATGTAAGCTTTTCATCTTAATTGGGTTGTACTAAATAACTGTGTTTGAAGTGCTATGTGTGGTAAGGTTTTACTTGGAAACATGTGTGTGGAATCCCAGAATTTGCCTTGTTAGTCCAAATGTCTAGCTTGGGTAAATGTAAGGAATGATCTCGGGCAGAAATTTTGAGAGAGAACCCAAATGTCATATTCTTTTTGTGTCTACCTTGTGAGGGTGTGCAACCATTTTTGCACCATTTGAGTCCAATCCATTTGTTGACTACTGTTGTAAAACCTCTTGAGCCAACTGATTCCCTACTTCTCACCCAAATCCTTTTCAAAGCATTGGTTTGTTTAAATAGTCAACTTAGTCCAAAAGCCTAAGTTGGGGTGTGGAACGGAAAGAGGAAGGAAAGACAAGTGAAAGACAAAGAAAGATAAAAGGAGATTCAACTTTGAAGTGTGTTACAAAAAGAAGAAACCCCTCCTTATAAAAAAAAGAGAGAAGAGATTGTGATGAACAACCTTTTGAAAATTGAAATGAAAAAAAAAGTTTGGTGAAATAAAAGGGGTTTCCCAATAAAATGATTGACAAGTCAAAGTTTGAGCTCTCAAATGTAAAGGAATGAACAGAACTTGAGAAGAGGTGAAGATGATTACAACAATGCTTTGAAAATGTGAAGTCACTAAGTCAAATTGACTATACCATAACTCTCAGCCCCATTACAAGCCTCAGAAACCCTTCAGATCTTGCATGAACTAGGTTGTGTGATGATTGGAAAATATGGGCAAACCTATGGGATAAATCTTGCATGTATTTCTCTTTCGGGAGAGTGAGAGTTATGTTGATTCCTAACTTCTTTATTGATTTGCTTGAGAGAGAATGGAATTGTTCTTGATGTGAGGGCACTTGAATGCATTTGTAAAAACATGGGTTTTCATTAGGAAAGGAGCTATAGTGAGCTTGAGCTTGGTTTGATATCGGCTAGTCATCTTTTGGAGCTTTTTTATCATAATTGAGTGTCGCATATTATGAAAGAGCAGTGTTGTAATGGCACTTGCATGTTAGCTCTCATTGAGAATTGTTGTAGACAGCCTTGTTGAACTAATTGTGTTCTTGATTTACTTGAGGACAAGCAAAAGTTTTATTTGGGTGTTTTGATGAGTGGTAGATTTGCACACATTTGAGGCCTATTTAGTTCAACAATTAGTGTCCTCAATGCCTAATTATGTCCTATTCTAATGATATTTTAATGATTTGCAGCTAGGAAAGCTAAAGGACAAGGCAAGGATGAATGCTTGAAAGAATGGCGAAAAACATGGAAAGAAATGTAAAATCCATATTATTGATCGCCTAACAAAGAATGGTGAATCTCCCAACCAGCACGACCTCCCCCAAAGTGACAGCGCTTAGCACTTGAATTAATTGAGACAAGACGGCGCACTCAAATAGGAATGACGACTCACTGAACGCTAGAGCTGAATAAGTTGACCATCATCGAAGGCGATAGGACTTGGAGAAAAATTGAAGACTTGAAAGGCGATTAAAGGTGGTACTCGGTGATCCTCCAAATGGGAAAGACAGACTCGAACGAGCTCACCGACTGAGGTTCAAACACCGGAAGCCTAAAGCAAATGAAACTTGAGCTAAGGAGCAAATGGTGATCCATCGAATTAGATTGGCGAGCCCGACTAACGTCAATGAATGGAACACACAGTATTTTTGTAAACTATAAATAGCCAAAGGAGAGAGAAAAAAGGGTTTGAAAAATCACTCTTTAGATACTAGTCTTAACATTTTCTTTAGAATTTTTAGAGAGAGAAACCCTTTACCTTATGAAGAACATCTTTGGTTTGGGGTTTTAAATTTTCACTCTTGAATTTGATAAATTGAGGTTGAAATCAAATTGGGTGTTGAATATAATTGCTTAATTTCATCACATCCATGGCTGCTTTCATGATACGTATAATTTCTTTACTTTTTGTGATGGGTGGCTAAAAACCCGAAATATAGGGGTTCAATTATGAGATTGGGTGTTGATTTAATGTAGTGGGTATTGTGTTGTGCTCTGTTTTATGTTTATTTTTTTTATGGATTTAGGCTAATTAGCATGTGGTTAACTCATGGGTTAAGGATTCAAACTTAATCCTACTCTCAATCTTCGATTGATGCTCGAAGGAGATTGATTGGAGTGGGTAATTAGTCTAATGCTTTCAATTTAGGTCTGAGGTCTATTATTTTCTTGAAAGAGAAATTATGGGTCAGATATTTTTACCCAAATCTGCTTGAAAAAGAGATTTTGTAAGGTAGTGGGTTGTTTTCTAATTCACATAGATGAGATCGAAAGGAGATTCTATGAAATAATATTATGAGATCAAAAGAAGATTAGTGTCATTGAAGATGACCCAGCCTATCCATGTTTGTTTTAACACTATTGACCACCACAATTACTCATATGTGACATTGATTCCAATCCCCGCACCCCTAGATTTTTCTTACATTGTTTGAATTTGTAATACTCTAGTTTAATTTTTACTTGTGATAGCAAACTCACTTTACTTAAATTTGGTGGAAATATACACTACTCTCTTGATTACTATAACTGAACAAGTTTACAATCTAATGTTCCTAACTGAAGTCCTTGCCTTACACCACTCTCTGTGGGATTCGACCTGGACTCTTAGTTGGGTATTTTTATTGACAACGATCGCTTATTCTCTTAATTATTCTGGAGGATAGTTTGAGCATTATAAAATGCATAGGCACAGACATCGACTCACAAGATAACTCCAACCACGTAGCGTAATAGGCAGACACATATGAAAATGTAGATCCCGTATCAAATAAAGCATAAGTAGGTTAATGGGAGATGAAGATCGTACTAGTGATAACAACATCTTATGTCTCCGCCTATAGCCTCCCTAGAAATGCATAAGTATGGCTGTGTCCATCTCGACCACCCGATCGGCCTTCCTAAGGACCACCTCTAGTACCCTTTTCCCACCACCCCTAGTACTCTGATTCAGAGACCTGGGGGCCTAAACTTGCTGACCCTGCCTCTTATGATGACTAATCATATGACACTCTTGGGAATAGTGACCCACTACACCACACTAGTAATAACCTCTACTAGAACTACCCCTCTGAGAGGACTAGCCAAACTTGACTGACCACCATGGCTTGGATACCCAGAATGTAAAACCCGGGAATCCAGAACCATCTAACTACTAGCACCTGCCGTACCACCATCTGTAATCTGTAGACCTACCTGAACTGGCCTAGCGGGTTGAAACTACTGAGGGTAGCCTCTACTCGAAAACCCCCTACCACGGGATTGAGACCCACTGAAACCACCCTGACGATGGGGCCTCTTGTCGCTGCCTCTATCGACCTCATGATGGATTCCCTCAGTGGTGTGTGCATGGTAACCTATCTGAAGAAAAGAACAACCCGATGCCACTATGTGTTTTGTAGCCATCCGTATTAGAAATGAGAGACCTCGAACAAACCTACGCACATTCTCGTTCTCTTTCGGCATCAGCATACCGCATGCCTAGCCAACTCATGGAACCGTGTCTCATACTGTGCAACTATCAGTGATCCCTAATTCAAGTCTTTAAACTCATCTCGCAACCGCTCCCTCCGGCTACGAGGTATATAATTCTCCAAGAAAGCCTTGGAGAATTGAGTCCAAGTCATCAAAGGTGACCCAGTTGGCCTGCACTCAAGATACGATCTCCATCACTTCTTCACCGAGCCATCAAGATGGAAGGCAGTATAATCAACCCCATGAGACTCTAGTAGCCATAGGTTATGCAACCTCTCCTAAAAACTAACCAGAAAATCATAGGCATCCTCAGCCGCAACATCGGAAAACCTGGGAGGACCTAATCTAATGAACTGTCCCAACATCTTCTGCTCCTCTGAAGACATAGATGGCCTAGGGCCCATAGGTGGAGCAAAAGGATAGAACTGGCTGAACCACTAATGGAGGATCCATAGTAACATGATGTGTCAGTGGGGTTTGCATACCATGTGTCCCTGATGTGGTTAAAGTTTGTGCCTCATCTCTGAACTGGAATCCAGCTGAAGTGCTATGCATAATACCTCCTACCACATGCCCTCCAAGAAGTAGAGGATTCGGGCCAAAGTATCCTAAAGCACTGGTATGACCGCGAACCCTAGTGGAGGCTGGGTTAGCCCCACACAATCCAGCTGATGCTGGCCATACTAAACCTCTACCTTGGGCTCTGGTGCTGGAGCTCACTCTTTGTCTCAAGCTGGTGTTGTAGCTTGTGCTCTCTCTTGACCTCTATGTCAGCCTCGACCTCTAACCCTAAGTGTGGCTTCGCATGGAGGTGTAGGAGGCTCTCGCCCACCCGCAATCGACCTCGTCCTAGCCATATGAGAAATTGTGAAACAAACATAGTTTAGACATTAGTTTAACCATCAACACATGATAAGATCCAAGAAACAATGAAGTATTTCTAAGAATGCCCTATCACCTCTTGAATATTTGATATAAATGTCATTGTTCCAATCCGCAAGACTCTACTAGGCACTTGCTCTTATACTGGTGAAACCGATGAACCTAGAGCTCTAATACCATGATGTCATGACCTGAAAATCGAGTCATGATAGCATCTACTATAACCCTCTGAGTGGACAAGCCTAAACCCAAAATAAATGTTGTAGAAGACAATAATCTAATAATAACAAAATGAACAGCGAAAAAAGAAACAAAATAACTTAATGGACCATATCGTAAATTTGTACTGCAATACAAAATATACAATAGAGGCCCAAAAAAGGCCGAGAAGATAGACTAACACAAGACCCAAGCCCCGGACCTGATATCACATACACAAGAGCTACTAACTACAGAAAGTCATAAAACACAAAAGAGATGACTAATCTAAAAGAGAAAACATAAGTTAGTGCAAAAAAGGGAAAGCAGCAAGTCTTTGAATGCCGGGAGCTCACCATGGTTCAAGTCTGTGACAGCCGAGGAAGATCCAATGCTCACTAAGGGTGGCTTAAACTGGGAGTTGCACCAGAAAAAGATGTAAAAAAGTGCAGTATGAGTACCAAAACACGGGGTACTCAATAGGCATCATAGGCTGTCCGAATTTAGAAAGATCAAATATAAATAAATAGCACGAAGAAACTAAAAGGCAAGGTAAGGATCTACGTAAGCTAACATAAATGATAGGGGACAGTCAAGTAATGACAAGGATTCAATCACAAATTACACACAAAACATAATACACTTAAAACACCCAAGGGCCAACTCACACAATGATAGAGTGCAAACACAGAGTAAGGGAACCCATAAGCCCGAAGGGAACATTGAGCCGCCTAGAATGATACATTAAGCATAGCCGAAAGCCAAAAACCCGGATAGATTTATCCACATGTAACTCGGGATGGCACAACGAGCTTACCAATATTATAAATCCAGATGACATACTGTAACCCGGCCTAAGCCAATGGGCTGCTTGGAATGAAACATTGAGCTTATTAGAGTAAAAGCATCCGACAAGAAATGATCCCAAAATTGCTCGAAAACCAAGTTCGAAATGGAGAAATTGGTTATTGTCCCATCTTTTAAACAGACACTGCCAAGCAGAAAATTAACCTTCGCGAATGCGGAGGCCTCCCAATGAATGCGGAGGTCAACAAAGCTGACCCTTTGTGATCATGGTGCGAGGCCCATAAATGTGGCGGCCAAGGAGGTAAACCCTTCACAAATGCGGCCTGAGGCCCATGAATGCAAAGGCAAGGGAAAGCGACCCTCTGTGAGTGTGACACAAGTCCCACAAATGCAGAGGTAGGGAGGGTTGCACTCCACAAACACAGTCAAGGGTCCACGAACACAAAGAAGAAATCAGTGCTGCAGTAGTAGCACTACATCAACAAAACACTAAGGCAGAAAGATCCTCCGATGGTGGTCCAAAACTTGTTTGGAATCACATCGGTGAAAACCAAGTATGCCACTAGACTAGAAACAACATTCGGGACTTAACAGAATCGACAAAATAACCAACGAAGGTCGTCTCATCAAAATGTTGCCCAAATCAACACTTAAAAAAAATTAACAAACAAAACACTAAAAGCCACAAAGTCTTCCCAATAACCCCGAGAACTAAACCAAAGGTCAATCTAGACCAAACTCAGCATTCTGAAGCTAAATGTGCTGACGAAATTCAGTTTCGAGTGTATTTACCAAGAAAGTTGACCGAAGTTTAACTTTAAGGAAAACTTAAGGCTAAAATGCCTAATCGCACCAACTCCAAATAAAATCCTCAAAACCCAAATTGATCATCACACTAGATTATAATGACCCTTTCAGAGCTGATAGAACTGACAAAATTCTAATCTGACATCAAAATCTCCAGATATTGACTAAAGTCAACTCTTAAAGATTTAGGCCACCAAAATTGAATAAACTCACACTGAACTCAACCGATTACCAAGACAAGCAAGCCACCCATCCCAACTCCACACAAAAGACATAAGGACGCTACCGGAAGGGGCAAAATAGTAAAAGCACACAAAACACAAAAATGACCTCCAGAGACATTACAAAGTACAAATATGTTTATAATATATTTTAAAATGTGACTCTTTTTTTTGTAGGTTTTTTGAAGCTTTTAAAATAAACTCAATAAAATATGATAAATATAAAAATATATAATTTAGACCCAAAATAAATATTTTAAAAAAATATTGGTGGAAAATCTTTGGTTTGGTCAAAAATCATTTTCCTACCGTTTGCAATCATTTAGGCAATTCGATGCACATGATATCAATCATCGAGTTTTGTCACTAAATTAAATTAGGTTCATTATATTCTATTCACATCATGGATGATCACTAATTGACCACCTATGCATTCGCATGACCCTTAAGGCTAGATACTAATTGGAACCTACCCGATTCAAACTTCCATTACTTGCGTCCCTTCAGCCATGACAACAACAAGTAGTTTACTTCATCAAGATACAAATGAGAGTCCAGAGATACAAATTGGCCTCAATCCATACGACAAGACATAGACCGCAAGATAGGAGTAAAGAAGTAAGACGAATTCCTCGAATGCTTCATAGCCTCTAAATATTAAATGTGGATGTCAACACACTAATCCTCATGACTCTATTCAACATTTACTCTTGTAATGGGAAATCGTACCTAGGCCTAGTACCATGTTGTCACGACCCCAACCACCGTGTTGGCACCTACTATAACATCAAGATAAGAAACCCCTTACACACAATTAAAATATGAAACATGGAAATAAATAACTTTGCAGTATACTAACTTATTTAATTATGATAACCAATTGTCTAACTTGATGAAATACACTGCCTTGGAAAAATACATGAATCCCTCCCTAGGAACTCGTCTAAAAAGGTATAAGATCTTCTAAAAAGTATAACTTATGAAAGAATTAAGACACAAATCCAACCATAATGAATGAGGAATACAAGCAGTTGGAGATCATCTTCGTCTTCTCCTATGAAATATTAGTGAATCCTGGAACTAGACTATGTCAAGGGGCATATCAAGAGTAGTATCAGTATAACCAACACCTACTGGTAGGCATCATTGTCCGACCCAAATTCACCACATATCATCATGTCATTAATTAGAAGAAACATGCAATTTGAAGATGAATTAGGATCCCGATTCACCCATTCACCACTCTTACTACAAGTAGCATTATCTTGGAATACATACACTGTATCTCAAGTCACCCCACATCCTTCCGCTGCCGACACCCCCATCAAGTCCATTCCACCCTCATAACAAATCATAGCCTAATCCTTTCTATCACATAAAGATTCTCAAATACAAGACCACCAACTCTGTTAACTAGTCTATTATTCTCCCTCAAGCTCTCATGCCAACACAGTGGCCCAAGACCAATTTAGTAAACCACCGGCAAGACACTTACTAAACCATCTTTACTCAAATCCCCTTATCAGATATGTCCTAGAACACCTAGACTGACAAAACAGTGCAAGCCATGGAATAAGCCAAACTCCCAGTCTACATCCTTACATAACAATGCGTCAATTATACGAAATATGAACAGGTAACCATAACTTAGTAAAATCGATAACATATAATTACTACCACCATCAGAAACATAACCTTACACCTAGTCCTTCACCGAACTTAACATTCACAAATCACATGATTCCCCACATTACAACAACTCAAACCTGATTCATCACACTTTTCAAATAATCAGACCTCCAAGGATCCCTTAAACATCATTAGAATATTTAGTGTGCAATCCTATAATGACCCTCTAGGTCATTTCTATATTTTTGTATGCTTTTACTATTTTGTCCCTTCTCTTAGCTTCCTTGTAGCTTCTGCGTGGTGTTGGGTCGGATTGCATGGTTTCGGAGGTGGTCAGGTGAGTTTTGGAGTTTTTTTGCCCTTTTGGAGGTTTATGTTATGAAAGAGTTGACTTTAGTGAATATTCGGAGATTCTAATGCAGATGAGGATTTCATCATCTCCGGAAGGGCCATTTTGGTCTAGTATGATGGTTTTTCTCATTTTAAGGCATTCAACTTGAATTTATGTGATTAGGCATTTTAGAATTTAACGTTTTACCAAAGTTTGACTTCGGTCAACTTTTTTGGTAAACGCACTCGGATGAAAATTTTGTTAGCGCGGCTAGCTTGAAAATGCCAAGTTTGGTCTAGAACGACCTTTGATTTGATTCCCGAGGTAATCAGGATGAGTTTATGATGTTTAGCATTTTATTTGGTATTTCTTTATAAATGTTGACTTTGGTCAACATTTTGAAGAGACAACCTTTGTTGTTGTTTCATAGATTTTGTAGAGTCCAAAATATGATTTTGGAGTGGTTAACACTTTTGGTTTGTGTCATTTGACACTAAATGAATTTCAAGGGTCTTTTTGAAGTTTGGAGCATTTAGATCAAACTGCTAATGCAGGCCTCTGGTGCCACCGCATTAGCAACCATTTGACTGCTTTTGCGGTAGTCGTGATAGCGACCAAGAGGTCTTGTTTATGATAAGAATCAAAGGGGTGGGGTCTTGAAAGCGATCGCTATGATTGTGGCATATCAGCTGCTTTGATGGCAGGCGCCTCTTGGGCGGGGCTCGCTTTGCAGCCATTTGACTGCGAAAGCAATGGCTGCTTAAGTGGTCATATAACCTCTTTTGCGGTTATTGCTGGATTTAATTGCTTTTTCTTCTTAATTTTCTTCAAAGCAAGAACCCATCTTTGAGGAGCTTGGTTCTAGGCAATTTCACTCATTTCTTAGCCAACTCTTTTGATTCAAAGGTAAAATCATTCCTCTTCAATTCTTTAACATAATTCTAGCTTTATTTCCTTGATTCAATTTCATTATTGGTCTAAATTCTCTTGTTTTCTTATTCTTAAGGTAAGGTATTTGGACCATTTGAGGTCTGAATTGAACTCCATTTTTGCCCAATTTTTAGTCATATGATTCTCAATTCAAGGGGAACATAATGATGGTTTTCTTTTCATAATTCCGTAACATCATTCGAAGTTAATTTTTTACCCGAATTCCGATCAAAATTTCATAATAATGATATGCACATAATTAGTCCCGTATTGAATTTCTCTTTTTGTTATTGATAGCTTGGCAGTGTTTCGAGGCTCTCTAGAAGGGAAAAGCACCAGAGTAGTTGTTCATGTGTGATTTTTGACCTTGACCATGGGTTATGATTTTTCCCTTTTATACTTGGCTTAGATTGATTATGTTGTATTTGAGTAGTTTGATAGTTAGAATTGTTTTAAGATTAGTTTATAGGTGTTCTTAATCCTTAGTGAGAATTATTTTCCATTTCGGGTTACTTAGTTTAGCCTTTTAGTCGATAAGCCTTAGTTTAGGTTGATTCTTGGCTTGATTATCGTTATAAATTCTTGAGTGCTCTTAGGTGGCGTGTGACTTAGATTTTATACGTGTTGGTTGTTTTATTATTTATATGCCCTTTTGGGTTATATTTTGAATTTATTACCTTATATGATTGAACTGTTGGGCCTGAGACTATGAGCTTAGACTAGTGGGAGTTCCAATTTGGTACATCTATATTGTGACGGGTTATACCCGGTTGTATATGATATGGATTCGCTTGCAATGATGATTGTATTATGTTGGTGTGAAATCTTGTTCATTGAATATTGATGGCATAGTTGCATCAGATTTTTGAAAGAAAAGAGGTTCTTGCAAAAAACTACATATTTTTAGCTCCAAGAGAGCAGGATTACTAACTTTTCACTAGTTTTACCGATGGAATCTTAGTTCTGAGAAAATGTACCATTATTGCTTTTTAAGTCATATATTTATAAGCTCTGACGACTCGTAGACTAAATACTAGTTCCTAGTTTGTCTTGGGGGTCGACGGAACAACCGGCGAGACAATTCAAGAACTTTTACTTTTGTTGCATCTATGGATAAGCTGAGGCAGGTTCTATAGTGTGTCTTGGGGCTCCACGGGACAACCAGTGAGACCATTGCAAAACTTTTTATTTTAACCATGCATTGGGCACATGTGCATTGCATCTCATTATGTGATTGATTGTCTATGTTGTGGAATTTATGTGTAGAACTATTGTGGACGTTCTTGTCGGCAGTTTTTGTTACTTTCAGCCTTATATTAAACTCATTAGATCTATCGTGCTGCTTATTTATATATATAATATTTCTGAGCTCGATCGGCCTATGATGCCTATTGAGTACCCCATGTTTCGGTACTCATACTACAATTATTCATCTTTTTCTGATGCAACGCCCAGTATAAGCCACCCTCAATGAGCGTTGGATGTTCCATGACCATCACAAACTCATATCGTGGTGAGCTATTGGTTTTCAAAGACTTGTTGCTTTGTCTCTTTTGTACTGGCTTGTATTTTGTATGATGATTTGTCAGTTCTCTTGTATATATAGCCTTTTTGTACATAGTATTTTTTTCATGACCTAAAGAACACCCTAGACGTGACATGGAGTATAGAACCACGAGAGGCCCCACACAAGCCACGTAGCATGCATCATACAAGATAATAGGAACAATGAGTTTAAAAAGTAGCCTTTCATATGAAATAGTTGGAAAACATAGAAGTCCACATAAGTCTCAAAGCCGTCTAATACATGATAAGGAAAGTGATTGGGTCGTAACACATACATCCCATACAAAATTTGAAATAAAATGACATAAGGCTATAAAGGAGTCCCGTTCCTCAGATCATGAGGACTCATCAATCTCCAACAAGTCTAAAGAGCCAACTAGCCACGAGTATGAGGAATAGAAGCGTCGGACCCTACATTAGTAAATAATGTAGGCACAAGTATACGTTAGTACATGGAATGTACCAAATATGATACTAATGCATAAGAGTTGTGAAATCATGCAAAAAGAGGTTTTAAATGACATGCAATGACCAAGCTAATTCATAAAATAATCATGCTAGAAAACATAAGTCACAACCACGGTTCATGCAAGCAAATCATCTTATAAGACACTTGGGAGATACTTTAGAAAGTAACCTTGATTCATTATTGTGGGAAGTTAGCCTTAACCATCGTAGACCATGTGAGCTATAACATTGAATCCGGTATCTATACCACACCGAAAAGAGAATGCCATACTTGCCAAGGTAAGGATGATGAGTTTTGAGCTATAGTGGATCCACTAGCTAATATCTATCTAAGACAATCATCCTATGGTGGCACATAGTTTATGGGACACGGGTAATCGTCACTTGTCCACTCGGTGCTAAGTATAAATCCTACGAAATAGTCATTAATTATAATCATCTTATTATCCATGGAAAGGCACAATTTAGTAGCCAATCCAAGCTAAAGTACATTAGAATAGCTCCTTAGTGTTGATTCAACTTATGTGAGAAAAAATTTCAACCTTTTGAATCCTTTATGTGAGAAACCCTTTCACAAATCAACAACAACATCGATGCTTCACTCTCAAAGCTACCTTAAATCAATTATATCAACTTCATGAGGAAACATACATATCTTCATAAATTCATCTTTCATAGTTCAAAGGCCTCATCATATGTTCATAGACTATAAATCATAGATCATGCATGGGTTCATCTGAATTCAACTTAAAAACATGTTATTACTCCAACTCATGCATAAAAAGACGTAAAACAATCAATTGAATCATAATTGATAAGAACCCATGAGATTAAATAAAACTCTAATTCCAATTGGAGATACTAACTTGTAAAATTGGAGAATTTAGGAATGCTATGGAGGAAAGGACTCCATAGGTGAATACTATCACACCTTGTTGTCAAAAGCCCACAATCAATGGTGAATTTGGAGACTTGATCTTGAAACCCTAGTTTTCTACTTCAAGTTTTAAAGAGAGAAATTTTGGGGGAAGAACTTAGAGGGATTTTGGGGAATTTGAAGAATGATTTAGAATAGTTAGATTTTAGGCTTAAAAGATTTATTTAGGGTCTAGGATTAGGATCAAAATGATCTAGCTTTGGCAATAATCAATTAGGGAAAAGACCAAAAAGCCCTTAAAATTAACTGCCAACTCGACCTATGGTTCAGACCTACGATCTTTATGTCCTACTACGGACCGTCCTGGTCAACTGTAGAAAGATTCAGAAACTATAAATCAAGACCTTCAAATGACGGGACCCATGTACGATTTGTAGGTCAACCTACCATACATGGCCACCGTATGTAACAACTTCTTCCTTAAAATTTCACTAAATTTTGGAGTGACCTACTAGACCTACCTAAGACTCATTCATAGGGTGACGGGCCATCCTGATGAACCGTAAAAAGGGTTCTGAGACTTGATTATTTTGAAAACTAATTCCCCACCACCTATGGATTCCACATATAGCCCGTATATGCTTCTACCAACCGTAGGTCGGAGCCGTAGGTCATGCCTGCAACCTCAAAAACTGCATTTTCCTCCTTTTCCAAATTTGAGGTGTTCCAATATCTCTCCCTTGGGAACATTTGTCCTCGAATGGATCTCAAGGTAACATAAGAAGGGTTGGAACAAGATCTAACAGCCCAATAAGAATACGATTTCATGAACAACACATAACCAAGGAGAGACATCAACTCCTAGCTTAAACATATTCAAAACATCATTTCATAAGGTATCCATGCAAGTCATACTCAAATGCACATAATCATAAAGAAATCAATCATAGCTAAATCAGAATAAAAAACAAATTTTCATGAATATGCATGCATGAGAAAACATGAAAATGCCTAAGACATGAGGATGAACCATGAGGAACTAAATACCTCCAGCTAGAGTAGGATTGGAGGGAAAGAGATGGGGGAACGGGACATCATGTCAGCCCGGCTTCCCAAGTAGCACCCTCAACTCTTCTATTCCTCCATAAGACTTTCACGGATGCAACTTTCGTATTTCTCAATCTCCTAACTTGTCGGTCCAAAATCTCAACTAGAACCTCTTTATAAGAAATACTCTCTTTTACTCTAAAACTCTCCAATGATACTATAGATGTCGGATCACCAACACATTTCTTCAACAAAGAGACATGGAAAATCGGATGCACCGATGCTAAGTCATTAGACAAATCAAGTTCATAACCGACCTTACCAATTCACCTCAAAATCTGATATGGGCCCACATAACAGGGACTGAGATTCCTTTTCTTTCCAAATGTCATTACACTCTTCATGGGTAAAATTTTCAAGTAAACTTAATCATTAATATCAAATTCTAGATATCTTCTTCTAACATCGCCATAGGACTTTGGTCGACTTTGAGCCATATTCAACCTTTCTATAATAAGCCAAACTTTCTCCATAGCCTCATGTACCAACTCGGGACCTATCAAAGCAACTTCACCAACTTCAAAGCAAGCTATAGGAGATCTACACCTCTTACCATAAAGAGCCTCAAATGGAGCCATACCAATACTTGAATGATAGCTATTATTATAAGCAAACTCAATCAAAGGCAAATGATCATCCCAATTACCCTTAAAGTCAATCACACAAGCTCTCAACATATCTTCTAAAGGTTGTACTAAGCTTGACAAGAGTACAAAGGCCCTTTTAGAAAGACTTCAAAAACTGAGAAGTGAATTGGGTACCACAATCTGACATAATTGATAGGGGCAGTCCATGCAACCTAACCATCTCCATTAGGTACAACTTAGCATAGTTCTTTGCTGAAAAAGAAACCTTGAGGAGAATGAAATGAGCCAATTTTGTCATACAATCCACAATAATCCAAAAAGAGTCATGTTGTCGTCGAGTGCGGGGTAAACCAGCAATAAAGTCCATAATCAAATCTTCCCACTTCCAAGTAGGAATGCTAATGTCTTCGGAAAAACCTCCCAACTTTTGATGCTCATCTTTCACTTGTTGAAAATTAGGACACTTAGTCACAAATTCCGTAGTATCCTTCTTCATCCCATTCCACCAATAGACCTCCCACAAGTCACGATACTTCTTAGTGGCTCCCGGGTGAATGGAATATCTAGAATTATGGGCTTCTAATAAAATTTGCTCCTTAAAATCATCAACATTGGGAACGCACAAATGACTCTGATATCGAAGCACACCATCTCCACTTAGGAGAAAGCCTTAAAGGACTGTTTCAGCACCGCTTCCTTCAATTCCATCAAGATCGGGTCAAGACCTTCCTTTGCTTTCACATCTGACACAAAAGACGATTTTGAACCACTATGAACCATAACACCACCTTTAGTAGAATTAACCAACTGAATACCCAATTGGTCCAATTAATGAACATCTCGAACTACCTACTTCTTATTCTCCTTACCATGATCAGCACTACCCATGGATGGCCGACTAAGATCATCCGCCACCACATTTGCCTTATCGAGGTGATAAAGGATACTCATATCATAATCCTTTAGCAATTCAAGCCACCTCTTTCGGTGAAGATTTAGATTCTTTTTCTTGAACGCATAGTGCAAACTTTTGTGGTCGGTACAGACGTCAACATGAACACCATATAGGTAATGCCTCCAAATCTTTAAAGAAAATACAACCGCTGCTAGTTCCAAATCATGGGTAGGGTAGTTCTTTTCATATATTTTGAGTTGTTGTGAAGCATAAGACATAACTTTCCCTTTTTACATAAGAACACATCCTAGTCTGACCCTTGAAGCATCACAATAAACCACAAACCCATCGGACCCTTCCAGTAAAGTCAATACCGAAGTGGAGGTAAGTCTATCTTTAAATTCTTGGAAACTCTTTTCACACGCGTCGGACCATACAAACTTCATTTTCTTTTGGGTCAATACAGCCAATGAAGAGGCAATAGAAGAAAACCATTCTACAAACCTTCTATAATAACTAGCTAAACCCATGAAACTTTGAATATCAGAAGGGGATAGAGGTCTAGGCCAACACCTAACCACATCCATCTTCTTAGGATCTACCTCAATACCTTTACTGGAAACAATGTGACCAAGAAAAGCCACGGATCTCAACCAAAACTCACATTTACTAAGCTTTGCAAAGATTTGTTGGTCATTGAGGACTTGCAACACAATCCTCAAATGATTGGTGTGCTCACTCTCTCTCCTTAAATAAATCAAAATATCATCGATGAACACAATCACAAACATGTCGAGGTATTGTCTAAACACCCTATTCATCAAATCCATAAATGCGGCTGGAGCATTTGTCAAACCAAACGACATTACCAAGAACTCATAGTGACCATACCGAGTTCGGAAATCCGTCTTTGGAATGTCATCTTCACTTACCCTCAATTGGTGATAACTTAACCGAAAATCAAACTTAGAGAAGTTACTCACTGCTTGGAGTTGATCAAACAAATCATCTATTCTTGCAAGAGGATACTTATTCTTAATGGTAACCTTGTTCAATTGACGATAGTCAATACACATACGAAGTGAACAATCTTTCCTCTAAACAAACAAAATTGGGGCACCCCATGGAGAGATACTTGGTCGGATAAAACTCTTATCCAACAAATCTTTCAATTGCTCCTTTAATTCCTTAAGTTCTGCCGGAGCTAATTGGTAAGGAGGAATAGAAATAGGTTACGTATCTAGGAGAGAGTCAGTATCGAAGTCTATTTCCCTTTCGAGAGGAACACCAGGTAAATAATCGGGAAACACTTTCAAAACTCATTAACAACAGGGGCCAACTCAACGATAGAGTCAGGGAGGAAGAAGAAGAGAGGGAAGAAATAATATAGTAATATTTACCTTTCCCAGCTCTCAGAAATAGAGAAGGAATCAAAAATCTAGGTAACCCCTCAAACTCCGTAGGTAATTCGAGATAATTCAAGAAGAATAAAATAAGCTAACACAAAAAAGTCAATTTGATTGACAATATTTCTCTGTAAATCTATTCGGATGATATGCTAATTTATGTAGCCAAGTCACGAGGACTTCTTCTTCTACTCCCTTCCCGGAAGATAAAGGGAACGTAGCCTCTGACAAAGTAGTAGCTGACATAGGAATAGCTGACATAGGAATACGTGGCAAAGGAAGAACTTCCGCTAAGATTCTTACTTATTTGGAAACTAGATTTACTGCCCCTGCAGACTCTTCTTTTGAAGAATCTGATTCGCTAATATTGGTATACTGAATTTGCGGCATGGCATAGAATAGAACATGAATGGGTCTTCCTTGCCAACCTTTGCTTCTAGAAGGAAGTAAGTAGAAGCTGACCCTCCAACATACATTGCAGGGAAGGACCCCTCCAGTGGCATACTTTATGGAGAAAGGCTTCCATCAATAGGCAGGTATTTACTTTTCTTATACCTTCACGTCTTGTTGTCAAAATGACAACTATTAGTACTATAATTTATCTCGCTTTCAAGATACATATCCCTAGCCTAAACAAGATGGTATATGCAACCCTTAGAAATTATCTTTCTAGTTTTAAGACAAGAAACAAACTGACTCTTAGGCATAGAATTTCCCCCTTTCCACTCTAGAACGGGTTCACTTGGAATTGAAACTTGACCACTCAGGTTCTACAATCAATAGAAACATAACATAAATGCAATCAATCCATCCCAAGAATAACATCAAAATCTAACATATCAAACTCTACGAGATCAATATGAGTGACTCTATGGGATAAGGAGATGGGACAACTTCTATAGATTCTCTTAGCCACAATAGATTCACCAATAGGAGTAGAGACAGAAAAAATGTCTATCAACACATCTAGAGGAAAATCAAACCTCATAGCCACATAAGGCGTCACAAACGATAAGGTAGCACCGGGATTAAGAAAAGCATAAACATGAAGATTAAAGACTTTTAACATAGCGGTAACTATATTGGAAGAACCCTCTTGCTCTTGATGAGTCTGAAGTGCATAAAATCTGTTTTATTTTTGACTTCCACTAGAACTTGACGAAGAGTAGGGTTAAGTCCGTCTATGATTATATCCTTCATTCTTAGCAACCGAGGGACAATGCCTTATATTATGATCCGTCTTGCCACAACCAAAACATGCATTGGAACTGGCTAGGCATTTACCCTCATGCTTTCTTCCATGTCTAGCACAAGTAGAAAATGAAGATCCATCATTATTTCCTCCTTGAGGTTTAGGGTTAGACACCCTTTCCTTGTTGAACTTAGGAGCCGGAGCATTGGAGGAACCTTTGTCGGAACTTAGAACGACCATGTCCCTCGGACCTTGAGTATGAAAAGTCACCATCACCAGTCTTAGCCCTCTTTACCTCCCTAGACTTCTCCTGAAGTTTCTCCTCTTTGATTTGTTGAGCATGAACCATTAAGCAAGAAATGTCCATATCATTGATCAGCATGGCGATGAGGCAATGCTTAACCACCATTTTGGACACACCCGAAACAAACTTACTCACCCTTGCCCTAGGATCGGCAACCATAGTGGGAGCATATCTAGACAATTCTGTGAATTTCAAAGCATACACCTTCAGACTCATGCTTCCTTGATAAAGGTTAATTAATTCAAGTACCTTAGCCTCCCTCATCTCAAGGGGACAGAACCAATCAAGGAAAGCAACCTTAAACTTTCTCCAATCAAGAGACCCCACATGAACCACACTCTCTTCCTCCCGTTGGTTAAACTATACTTCAGCAACACCCTTAAGTTGATAACCGACCAATTCTACCTTTTCCATCGGCATCACACCTATGATTATCAAAATCTTGTATACCTCATTAATGAACTCTTGAGGATCTTTCTCAACCTTGGAACTATGAAAATTTGGGTTCACGGGGACCACAACCTCCCTATTGGCTTGGGCCTTAATGTCTTGGGCCAACACTTGAAGAGCAGCCCTAAACTCTACATAAGTCACTTGCTCGGCCAAAGGGTTGATCGTAACTTGAGGGGCTTCTTGAGGAGCTTCTTGTTCAACATTCTCTTCCACATTCCTTCTAGAATATTCCCTTGGAATGGCCATATCCTGAAAAGCATTGAATAGGGATTATGAGAGAGACATATATAGTTACACAATATCACACGACATTAGAATGATAAAAGAAGTGAATTTCCTAAACATCTTATAGCCTCTCATTCATAAGTGTGGCGTGTTTCACACTCATAAACAAGACTCTTCTTAACGCGGCTTATGAGACATCCTAGGATCTTTTGAAATCTTGTGCTTTGAATACCAAGTTTTTCACGGCCTAAAGTACACTCTAGGCGTGACATGGCATATAGGACCCCGAGAGGCCCCACAAAATCATTTAGAATACATCATACAAGATATTAGAAGCAAGGAGTTTAAAGAGTAGCCTTTCACATGAAAGAGTTTGACAAAAATGGAAGTCTACAAAAGTCTCAAAGCCATCTAATACACAATAAGGAAAGTGATTGGGTCATAACCCATACATCACCTACAAAATTCGAAATAAAATGACATAAGGCTATAAAGGAGTCCTGGTCCTCGGATCGTGAGGACTCACAAATCTCCAACAACTCCAAAGAGCCAGTATGAGAAATAGAAGCGTCGTACCCTATATTAGTGAAAAAATGTAGGTACAAGTATGCATTAGTACATGGAATGTACCAAGTATGATAGCAATGCATAAGAGTTATGAAATCATGCAAAAAGAGTCTTTAAATGACATGCAATGACCAAGCTAAATCATAAAATAATCATGCTAGAAAATAGAAGTCACAACCATCGTCAATGCAAGCTAATCATCTTATAAGACACTTGCGAGATACTTTAGAAAGTAACATTGATTCATTATTTTTGGAGGTTAGCCTTCACCATCATAGACCATGTGAGCTATAACATGGAATCCAATGTCTATCCCACACCGAAAAGAGATTGTCCTACTTGCCAAGGTAAGGACCATGAGTTTTGAGATAAAGTGGATCTACTAACTAATGTCTATCTAAGAAAATCATTCTATCGTGGCACATAGTTTATGGGATATAGGTAATTACCGCTTGTCCACTCGGTGCTAAGGATAACTCCCATGGAATAGTCATTAATCATAATCATCTTATTATCCATGGAAAGGTACAATCTAGTAGCCAATCCAAGCTAAAGTTCATTAGAATAACTCCTTAGTGTTGATTCAACTTAGGTGAGAAAACCCTTCAACCTTATAAATCCTTTATATTAGAAACCCTTTCACAAATCAACAACAACATCAATGCTTCACTCTCAAAGATACCTTAAATCAACTATATCAACTTTATGAGGAAACATGCATATCTTCATAAATTCATCTTTCATAGTTCAAAAGCCTCATCATAGATTCATAGTCTAGAAATCATGGATCATGCATGAGTTCATGTGAATTCAACTTTAAAACATGTAATTACTCCAATTCATATATAAAAAGACGTAAAATAATCAATTGAATCATAATTGATAAGAACCAATGAGATTGAATAAAACCTTAATCCTATTGGAGATACTAACTTGTAAAATTAGAGAATTAAGGAACCCAATAAAGGAAAGGACTCCATAGGTGAAGAATATCATACCTTGATGCCAAAAGCCCACAATCAATGGTGAATTTTTAAACTTGATCTTGAAACCCTTGTCTTCTTCTTCAAGCTTTAGAGAGAGAAATTTCGAGGGAAGAACTTGTAGGGATTTGGGGGAATTTGAAGAATGATTTAGAATATATAGTTAGATTTTAGGCTTAAAAGACTTATATAGGGTCTAGGATTAGGATCAAAATGACCTACCTTAGGCATTAATCAATTAGGAAAAAGACCAAAAAGCCCTTTAAATTAACTGCCGACTTGACCTACGATTCAGACCTACAGTCCATAGGTCCTACTATGGACCGCTCTTGTCAATTGTAGAAAGATTCAAAAACTATAAATCTGGACCTTCAAATGACGGGACCCATGCACGGTTGGTAGGTCCACTTATGGACCGTATATTGCCACCGTAGGTCACAACTACTTCCTTAAAATTTCACTAAGTTTGGGAGTGACCTACGAGACCTACCTATGACTCGTACATAGGGTGACGGGCCATCCTAGTGAATCGTAAAAAGGGTTTTGAGACTTGATTATTTTAAAAATTAATTTTCCACTACGTACGGATGCCACCTACGGCTCTTAGATGCTTCTACTAATCGTAAGTAGGAGCCGTAAGTCATGCTTGCAACCCTAAAAACTACATTTTGCTCCTTTTCCAAATATGAGGTGTTACACTTCTGTATAGGTGACACCAGGTCTAGGGTTAGGTTTTATGTTAGCTTGTCTTCTCATTCACTTATGGGCCTCTTTAGTATATTTGTATTGTACAGTAAATTTATGATATGGCATGTTTTCTATATATTATTCATGTCTTCTGCTTATTCTTATTATTTTTATCAAACCTTTGTCTTATGTTAGTTTAGTTTGGGTATAGACTTACCTACACAGAGTTTGTAGTAGGCATTATCATGGCTCAATTTTGGGTCGTGACAACGTGGTATAAGAGTTTTAGGCTCACCTATCTCACCAGTAAAGAAGCAAGTGCCTAGTAGTGTCTCGTGGATGTGTGCGATGACATCCACATCCTATCTTTGAGAGGTTGTAGGACATTCTTGTGAATACATCACTATTTCTTATTTCTTATGATGTGTTGGTGGTTATATCAATATCTAAACATCAATTGTTTCATTACTTCTCAGATGGCTAGGATGAGATCATCTGTGGGTGAGCAAGAGCCTTTTGCACCTCCAAATAGAGCCCAAGATAGGTGCAAAGGTCAAGGCAGAGCATGGGCTACAACACTAGCTCGAGATCATGAGCAGGCATCATCACCAGAGCCAAAGATAGAGGTTGAGCATGCTCAGCATTAGCTAGGTGGTATGGGGCCAGCCTATCCTTCACCAGGATTTGGTGTCCTTTCCATTGCTACAATATACATTGGCCAGGATCCTCAGCTTCATGGAGGGCATTTCACAATTAGGGACTTTTCCTAGCACTTCAGCTGGACCCTAGGTTCGTGATAGGGCTTAGACTTCAACCCAGGCAAGGGCACATGCTATTCAGACTCCACAGGCACATCATGTTGTTACCGCTCATTATTTAGTGTTTCATCAAGTTCCAACTTTTGCTCCACCTATGGTAGCTAGGTCAGCTATGTCTTTAGAAGAGCAGAAGATATTGGGATGGCTCATCAGGTTGGGTTCTCCCAAAATTACAGGAGCTACGAGCGAGGATGCCCATGAGTTTCTAGTCAGTTCTTAGAAAAGGTTGATTAATCATGGGTTAGTGTAGTCTCATAGGGTTTATTATACTGATTTTCAACTAGATGGGTCATGGAAGCAGTGGTGGAGGTCATATTTTTAGTGCAGACCAGTCGGGTGATCTTTTATTACTTAGTCTCAGTTTTCCAAGGCTTTCTTGGAGAAGTATGTACCTTGCAACCTGAGGGAGTGGTTGCGGGATGAGTTCATAGATTTGACTCAGGGATCATTGTCAGTTGTAAAGTTTGAAAAGCAGTTCCATGAATTATCCAGACATGCGACTATTCTTATGCAGAGAGAGAGCATGACAGGGTGTGCAAATTTGTTAGAGGGTTGTCATTTCTATTTCGTTTGTCTATAGAGAATATGGTGGCATCGGGTTGTTCATTTCTCTAGGTAGTTAATCATGTGCGCACCATTAACGGGATTCATCATGAGGCCTATGGAAGGAGTGATAAGAGACCCCGTTGTCAAAATGGTTAGAGTGGGTCTTAGTCGCATGGTAAAAGGTTTTTGGGCATAGGTTACCCACAGTAGTTTTAGCCCGCTAGGCCTGTTCAGATAGCTCTTTAGCTTACATATTGTGGCACTACTGTTGGTGCTAGTGTTCAGTTGGTTTAGGCTTCTCGAGGTTTGCATTCAGCATATTTAGGCCGTGGTGGCCATACAAATCTAGTAGAGTCGTCTCAGGGGGTCACTTTTGGTAAGGGTTTTTATGAGTCTAGCGAGTTTAGCCACATTACGAGAGAATATCGAAGGTGTCGACCTTTCACATAATAGGATCAGTAGCTTCAGGCCCCCAATCTCTGGTGCAGTCAACTAGAGGTTGTGCTTAGGGTAGCAGGGGTTGTCCCTAAGGTACTCGAGGTTGTCCTTATGTAGGTGGGTCAAATGGTCGAGGTGGACGCGACCATATATATGTTTTTCTTGGGAGGCCTAAGGCAGAGTCATTGGATGTTGTTTTCACGAGTATGATCTCCATCTCCCATAAGACTGCATATGCTATATTTGATCTGGGGTTTATATTTTCATATGTGTCTGCTTAATATGCTACATGATTGGAGTAGTTTTTTCAGCCAATGTCTATGTCTATGCGTGAAACTACCTCCTTAGGTGATTCTTTAGAAGTGGATTAGGTTTACATATCTTGTGTAGTGACCATCTTGTGGTATGATACTTGGGATGACTTGATTGTGTTAGATATGGTAGATTTTGATGTGATTCTAGGCATGGATTGGTTTTCTCCCTATCATGCAGTCTTGGATTGCTTCTCCAAAACTTTTACTTTGTGCATGACTATTACTCCTTTACTTGTTAGGAATGGTTCTAATAGTCATATGCCTAGAGGTGTGATCTATTTTCTGACGGTGCGATGGATGGTAGGGAAGGGGTGTCACAGCCCGGGTAGCCCCTAGATGTAACACGGCGTACAAGCCCCCGAAAGGCCTCATACAAGATAATAGAGAAATAAGAGTTCAAAAGAGCATTTTATATCAAAGCTTTACTCAAAACATCGAAAGTCTACAACTCATGTCTCAAAGCCTTCTAATATCATAGAATACGAATAAAAGTGATAGGGACACAGCCCAATACAATATTCAACATAAGGAAAGACAAAAAATGTAAAATTAAGCTAGGCTATGTCCTCGGATGAATGAGGACTCACCGAGTCTTCTTCTCAACTCTAAGTCAATGCTCTAGCCAAGAGTGGAAGGTGAATCGCCACGTCCTACACCAATGAAATTAATGTAGGCAAGATTATGCGTTAGCACAATGAAGTACTAAGTATGATAGCATTGCACATAAACACATAAGTCATGTTAGAGAGAGAGACATAATCATAACATGCGATGGCCAAGCTAAAAACATGATAAACATGAGAAACCTGAAACATAAAGCATATATCAAGGCCAAGCAAGCTAAATCATATTTCTTCTTTTCTTTACTTCATTATGAGAACACTTGTTCATTAACTTGTGGGGAAAAACCTTAACCGACATGTAAGACCATGTGAGCTATCAACACAAAAATCCGGTGACTACCCCACACCGAAAAGGGGTTTCCTACTTGCCAAGGTAAGACCATGAACTTCTTAGTTTATGTGGATCCACTAGCTAATGTCTACTTAAAGACAACATCCTATGGTGGCAACACAGTTTATGGGATAGAGATTGTTTTAGGAGACACGGCCTCAACTAACGGAAGTGCTCCATCTAGAAAACCCGGCCTCCACTAACGAGAGAGCTTTCACTAGAAGACCCGGCCTCTACTAACGGGAGGTCTTCCATCTCAATATCCACTTGGTGCTAAGCATAATTCCCACGGATTAGTCATTAACATATTATACATTAAACATGAAAAGGTATAACTAGGGTTACCAATTCAAGCTAAAAAAAATCATGCTTATAGATATTTATCTTTATGGACCTTGTCCAAGCTTACATCATTAGAATAACTCCTTAAGAACATGGGTAATCGCCTATTTGTTCTTCTTTTATCATAGTGGGAGAATCACGTGAGAAAACCTTTCACAACTCAACCATAACATCATCATATCATAACTTTGGTACTTTACTCTCAAAGAACCCTTAATTCATCATGCTCATATTTCATAGTTCATAGAGTTCATATGGGTTCAAGCAAGTTCAACTCATATCATGCAATCCAGTGCAAGTTCATGCTTAGAAAGCCGTAATTAATACAATTTACCCATACTTGAAGGAACTCACATAATAGAGGAAAATCATACTTTTGACTTGATCATGCTAAATTCATAAGATTATCCTCAATTCATTTATAATTCACGCTTGATTTCATAGAGAATTCATAAACTTCATCAAATCATAACTCAACCCAACAATCAAAGAATAGATTATCACATTGGAGAGAATTGGCTTGGGATCATGGGGGTTCTGCAAACATTACATCAAATCATGTATTCACGCTAATTAGTGCACTAAGTTACTTTATCACGCTAAATCGTGCACTAGGAATCATAAAATCAATAATTGGAATCATAATTGAAGAACCCACAATGATTGATCAAAACCCTAATTCAATTGGGTTATAGTAAACCTTTTGAAAATCATGAAGAAGAGGAAGGGCACATTGGAGGAAAAGACTCCTAATGGTGAACACTATCATACATCAAAGCAATCCACAAGAATTGTAGAAGATTGAAGGTCTTCAATGGAGGATTCAAGCTTCTTCTTCTTCCTTGAGAGTTGAGAGAGTTTCTTTTTAGAGAGAGAAATATTTGAGAGAGGAGAGTTTTGGAATGAATTAGAATGAAAGGAATTATGCTTAGAGAGTATTTATAGGTCTTAGATTAAGGATATAACCGACTTAGCTTAATAGGTAAACAATTAGGGAAAAGACCAAAAAGCCCTTAATTAAAAACTGTCGGGGCCAATCGATGGACAGGATCTACGGTTCGTACATCAATTGACGGACCGTCCTGTTCTTCCGTCAATTGATTCAGAAAGTTCATTTTGGGCTGAAAATTTGGCTAAGTCTGGAAGGCATCTACGTCCCTTAACTGAACTAAGAACCGTCCTGCTATTCCGTAGGTCAAAGTTCAGAAACTTGGAAATCCAGAAATTTTATAGTGCCATTGACGGTCCCCACCTACGGCCCGTCAATCCATCTACGGCCGGTAGGTGGCCTCTGTAGGTCACTGTCTTCAGGTGAGTTCTGTATTTTAAAATCCTTTGGAAGCTTGGGGTGTTACAATATCTTTCCTTTGGGAACATTCATCCTCGAATGAGAATCAAGACACCTTGAGAAGGGTAATAGACATGGACTAACAACACAACCTAGCATGCAATCACATAAATGCACATATCCGAGAAGGAAACCTCAACTACAAGGTAAAGCATGATCCACACAACATATCATGAAGCCTTTATGCAACTCATCCTCAAATGCACATAATCATATAAGACTCTTCATGAACATGCACAATCAAGGAATCATGGAAATCAACTATGACACATGAGACAAAAAGAATGAACCATGAGGATCAAGCTACCTCAAGCTAGAGTAGGATCGGAAGGAAAGAGATGATGATATCGGGACATCATATCGGCCTCGGCCTCCCAAGTATCACCCTCAACCAATTGATTCCTCCATAGAACTTTCACGGAAGCAACTTCCTTATTCCTTAACTTCCGGACTTGCCGGTCTAAAATCTCAACCGGAACCTCTTTATAAGAAAGACTATCCTTTATGCCAAGATTCTCTAATTGCACTATAGAGGTCGGATCACCAACACACTTCTTCAATAATGAGACATGGAAAACCGGATGCACTGATGCCAAATCAGTAGTCAAGTCAAGCTCATAAGCAACCTTACCTACACGTCTCAAAATCTGATATGGGCCTACATAACGGGGACTAAGCTTCCCTTTCTTCCCAAATTTCATTACACCCTTCATGGACGATATTTTCAAGTAAACTCAATCATCCACATCAAATTCTAATTCTCTTCTTCTAACATCGGCATAGAACTTTTGTCAACTTTGAGCCGTTTTTAACCTCTCCCTAATAAGTTGAACTTTCTCCATAGCCTCATGCACCAACTCCGGGCCTATCAAAGCAACTTCACTAACTTCAAACCAACCTATAAGAGATCTACACCTCCTACCATAGAGAGCCTCAAATGGAGCCATACTAATACTAGAATGGTAGCTATTGTTATAAGCAAACTCAATCAAAGGCAAGTTATCATCCCAAGTACCCTTGAAATCAACTGCACAAGCTCTTAACATATCTTCCAAAGTTTGAATAGTACGTTCCGCTTGCCCATCTTAACACAAGTACCGAGACCTTTTTGGAATGACTTCCAAAATTGAGCAGTAAATTGTGCACCACGATCGGAGATAATGGATAAAGGCACTCCATGCAGCCTAGCCATCTCCCGCAAATACAACTTAGCATAATCCTCCACCGAATAAGAAGTCTTGACGGGGATGAAATGGGCTGACTTTGTCATTCTATCCACAACAACCCAAATTGAATCATATTGTCGCCTCATGCGAGGCAAACCCACAATAAAATCCATATTCACATCTTCCCACTTCCAAGTAGGAATACTAATATATTGGGTCAAATCTCCCGGCCTTTGATGCTCAACTTTCACTTGTTGGCAATTAGGACACTTAGCCACAAATCCGCAATATCTTTCTTCATTCCGTTCCACCAATAAATTTCCTGCAAATCACGGTACATTTTGGTAGCTCCTGGGTGGATGGAATATCGAGAACTATGGGCTTCTGATAAAATTTGCTCTCTTAAGCCCTCTACATTGGGAACACACAAACGACCTTAATATCGAAGCACACAATCTCCCCCTTGGGAGAAAACCTCTATGAACTTCTTGAGTACTTCTTCCTTTAGTTCAACCAAGTTAGGATCAAGACTTTGCTTAGCTTTCACATCATGCACAAAAGAGGATTCAGAACCCTTGTGAACCGTAACACCACCTTTAGTAGAACCAATCAATCTAACACCCAATCGAGCCAGTCTATGGATATCGCGAACCAACTCTTTCTTACCATCCTCAACATGAGCAACACTACCCATATATAATCGACTAAGGGCATCCGCCACCACGTTAGCCTTACCGGGGTGATAGAGAACACTCATATCATAGTCTTTTAACAACTCGAGCCACCTTCTTTGGCGGAGATTCAAATCTTTTTGTTTACACACATATTTCAAACTCTTATGGTCGGTGAAGACATCTACATGTACACCATACAAATAATGTCGCCATATTTTCGAAGCAAACACCACTGCCGCTACTTCCAAGTCATGAGTAGGATAGTTCTTTTCGTGCACCTTAAGTTGTCTTGAAGCATAAGCAATGACTTTCCCATTTTGCATAAGAACACATCCTAGCCCAATTCTCTAGGCATCATAATAAACTACAAAACCATCGGATCCTTCCGGTAGAGTCAATATTAGAGCTGAAGTAAGTCGATCCTTCAACTCTTGAAAACTCTTCTCACATGCCTCGGACCACACAAATTTAACCTTTTTTTGAGTCAAAGCCGTCAATGGAGAAGCAATCGAAGAAAACCCTTTAACAAACCTCCTATAATAACCGGCTAAGCCCAAGAAACTACGGATATTCGAAGGTGATAATGGTATAAGCCAATTCTTAACCGCTTCTATCTTCTTAGGATCTACCTCAATGCCCTTACTGGAAACAATGTGACCAAGAAAAGCCACGGACCTTAACCAAAACTCACATTTACTAAACTTCGCAAAGAGTTGTTGGTCCTTGAGGACTTGCAACACAATCCTCAAATGATTGGTGTGCTCACCCTCACTCCTTAAATAAATCAAAATATCATCGATGAACACAATCACAAACATGTCGAGGTATTGTCTGAACACCCTATTCATCAAGTCCATAAATGCGGTCGGAGCATTTGTCAACCCAAATGACATTACCAAGAACTCGTAGTGACCATACCTAGTCCGGAAAGCCATTTTTGGAATATCATCTTCTTTCACCCTTAATTGGTGATAGCCCGAACGAAGGTCGATCTTAGAGAAATAACTAGCCCCTTGAAGTTGATCAAACAAGTCATCTATCTTCGGTAGAGGATACTTACTCTTAATGGTAACCTTGTTAAATTAGCGATAGTCGATACACATACGGAGTGAACCATCTTTCTTCCTTACAAACAAGAACGGAGCACCCCATGGAGAAATACTTGGCCGTATGAAACCCTTATCCAACAAGTCTTTCAACTGCTCTTTTAGTTCCTTAAGTTCTGTCGGAGCCATTCTATAAGGAGGAATAGAAATAGGTTGCGTATCTGGGAGAAGGTCAATACCGAAGTCTATTTCCCTTTCGAGAGGAATACCGAGCAAGTCATCGAGAAACACTTCCGGAAACTCATTAACAACGGGGACCGACTCAAGAGTAGGGGTCTCGAAATCTATATCTCTCACCTTAACAAGATGGTAAATGCAACCCTTTGAGATCATCTTTCGAGCTTTTAGATAAGAAACAAATTGACCTCGAAACATAGAATTTCCTTCCTTCCACTCTAGGATAGGCTCATTTGGAAACTGAAACTTGACCATTCGGGTCCTACAATCAATAGAGGCATAATAAGCATGCAACCAATCCATCCCAAGAATAACATCAAAATCTAGCATATCAAGCTCTACAAGATCAACAAGAGTGACTCTATGGGATAAGGAGACGGGACAATCTCTATAAACTCTCTTAGCCATGATAGATTCTCCAATCGGAGTAGAAACACAAAAAGGATCTAGCAACACATTCGGAACAACATCAAACCTCCTAGCCACATATGGCGTCACAAAAGACAAGGTAGCACCGGGATCAAGCAAAGCATAAACATCAAAATGGAAAACTCTTAACATACCAGTAACCACATCGGGAGAGCTCTCTTGCTCATGACGACCCTAAAGTGCATAAAATAGGTTTTGCTTCTGAGCATTCGAACCCGATCCTCTAGGTGGAGCTTCCTTATTCTTTCTTCCCTTGGTCGTAAGAGATGGACAATCCCTCATCTTGTTACCACTCTTTCCACAATTATAACAACCATGCGTACCGGCTAAACATCTACCCTCATGTTTTTTCCCACACTTGGCACAAGGAGCCAATAAAGAACCATCATTATACCCTCCTTGAGACTTGGGGTTAGACACCCTATCATTGTTGGACTTCGGAGGAGCATTGGATGAGCCTTGGCCGGAGAACCTTTGCAAAAATCTAGGGCGACCATGTCTATCGGACCTTGCCTGCGAAGAGTTACCATCTCCGATCCTAGCCCTCTTGGTCTCCCTAGACCTTTCCTTAAGCTTTTCTTCTTCAATTTGTTCAGCATAAACCATGAGGCAAGAAATATCCATGTCATGCACAAGCATGGCGGTGCGGTACTGTTTCACCAACATATCAGACACTCCCGACACAAATTTACTCATTCTTGCCCTTGTGTCGATAACTATGGACGAAGCATATCTAGCAAATTGTGTGAACTTCAATGCGTACTCATTCACACTCATATTTCATGTCAAAGGTTGATAAACTCAAGCACCTTAGGCTCTCTCTTCAAAAGGGAAGAACCTATCAAGGAAAGCAACCTTAAATTTCTCCCAATTAAGAGGCCCCTCATTAACCGCCCTCTCACTCTTCCATTGATTGAACCAAATTTGGGCAACACCCATGAGTTGATAAGCAGCCAACTCCACCTTTTCTTCCGGCGTCACACCCATGATTATCAACACTTTGTACACTACATCAATGAATTCTTGAGGATATTCCTCAACCTTAGAGCCATGGAATTCCGGAGGATTCATCCTAGTAAAGTCCCTCACTCTTGATGCCGTCGTACCCACATTTGGGTTCACGAGAGCCACCACCTCTCTATTGGCTTGAGCCATCATGGCTTGAGCCAACACCTAGAAAGCAGCCCTAAACTCCGCATTAGTCACTTGTTCCGCCAAAGGGTTGGCCGAAACTTGAGGAGCTTGAGGAGGAGCTTCTTGTTCCACATTCTCTCCCATGTTTCTTTTAGCGTAATCTCTTCGGGTCGCCATATCCTGAAACACATAGGATAGGGATTAGGAGAGAGATATATAGAGTTAAAATCTATGGTACGACTTAAGAGTAATGAAAGAAGTGGAATTTCTTAAACGTCTTATAGCCTCTCATTCATAAATGTGGCACGCTTCACACTCATGAACAAGACTTTATTTGACACGGCTTATGAGACATCCTAGGATCTTTCTAAAACCTTGCGCTCTGATACCAAGTTTTTCACGACCCAGGGTAGCCCCTAGATGTAACACGGCGTACAAGACCCCGAGAGACCTCATACAAGCCCTTAGCATACATAACATACAAGATAATAGAGAAATAAGAGTTCAAAAGGGCATTTTATATCAAAGCTTTACTCAAAACAGTGGAAGTCTACAACTCATGTCTCAAAGCCTTCTAATATCATGGAATACGAATAAAACTGATAGGGACATAGCCCAATACAATATCCAACATACAGAAAGACAAAAAATGTAAAATCCAGCTAGGCTATGTCCTCGGATGGATGAGGACTCACCAAGTCTTCTTCTCAACTCTAAGTCAATGCTCTAGCCACAAGTGGAAGGTGAATCTCCACGTCCTACACCAATGAAGTTAATGTAGGCAAGAGTATGTCTTAGCACAATTATGTACTAAGTGTGATAGCAATGCACATAAACACATAAGTCATGCTAGAGAGAGAGACATAATCATGACATGCGATGGCCAAGCTAAAAACATGAGAAATATGAAACATAAAGCATATATCAAGGCAAAGCAAGCTAAATCATCTTTCTTCTTTTCATTACTTCATTATGAGAACACTTGTTCATTAACTTGTGGGAAAAATCCTTATCGATATGTAAGACCATGTGAGCTATCAACACGGAATCCGGTGTATACCCCACACCAAAAAGGGGTGTCCTACTTGCCAAGGTAAGACCATGAACTTCTTAGCTTATGTGGATCCACTAGCTAGTGTCTACTTAAAGACAACATCCTATGGTGGCAACATAGTTTACGGGGTAGAGATTGCTTTAGGAGACTTGGCCTCAACTAACGGGAGAGCTCCATCTAGAAAACTCGGCCTCTACTAACGGGAGAGCTTTCACTAGAAGACCCGGCCTCTTCTAACAGGAGGGCTTCCATCTCAATATCCACTCGGTGCTAAGCATAATTCCCACATATTAGTCATTGACATATTATATTATTAAACATGAAAAGGTATAACTAGGGTTACCTGTCACGACCCAAGGTACCCCCTAGACGTGACATGGCATACAAGACCCTGAAAGGCCTCATACAAGCAACTTAGCATACATTCATACAAGATAGTAGAAATTAAAGAGTCCAAAAGATAAAATCACAACAAAGTTTAAGAAAAACGTCAGCGGAAGTCTACATCTCATGTCTCAAGCCATCTAACATAATAGAATATTAATGAAGGTTTGGGACGCAACCTATTACAATATCCAAAAGTATATCAGAAAGCATGAAAACGTAACAAGGTTAGGTCCTCGGACATAGGAAGCCTCACCAAGTCTTCACTATCACTGGAACTGACTAGCCACGAATGGGATGAGAAGAACCGCCAAGTCCTACATCAATAGAATCAATGTAGGCAGAAGTATGTGTTAGTACAATCAAGTACCAAGTATGATAGTAATGCACAAAGGGCATATAAACCATGCTAGAATGACATATAGTCATGACATGTAATGACCAAGCTAAAACATGATAGAACATAAGAAAATATGAATCATAAACCATGGCCAAGACAAGCTATTCATCTTTCCTTTACTTTACCTTAGATCATCATCATAACACGTGTTCATTAGTTGTGGGGAAATAGCCTTAACCGACATATAAGACCATGTGAGCTATCAACATGGAATCCGGTGTCTGCCCCACACCGAAAAGGGGTGTCCTACTTGCCAAGGTAAGACCATGAACTTCTTAGCTTATGTGGATCTACTAGCTAGTGTCTATCATAGACCATCACCCTATGGTGGCACATAGGTTATGGGACATGGGTAATCACCACTTGTCCACTCGGTACTAAGCATACTTCCCACGGATTTATCATAGTTCATTTTATCTTAGGTAGACATGGGTAATCGCCTCTTGTCTACATTAGTCATAAACTCATTATTTGTAGACTTGGGTAATCGCCGCTTTGTCTACATTAGGGTACATGGGTAATCGCCTCTTGTTCTTCTATTAGTCTTGATTTCATTATTAGTAGACATGGGTAATCGCCTCTTTTCTACATTAGGGAACATGGGTAATCGTCTCTTGTCCCTTCATAGAATAGCTACTTAATCATGGATTCAAGCTTAGTTGATCAAACCTTTCAACAAGTTATGAATCATTACGTGTGAGAAAACCTTTCACATTCATAGGTTGAGCATTACATGAGAATCCCTTTCACAACTCAACAATTGCACTAACATATCATAAAGTTCATAAAACATGCATGAGTTCACAAGCTTCATATTTACATACCTCATCATGCTCTTAACTCATAAATCATGGGTTCATAAGCTTCACCTAAAAACATGCAATTCAATGCAAGCTAATACTTAGAAAGCCATAAATCAAGGCAATTTAGTCATAATTGAGGGAACCCACATAATAGAGGAAAATCATAGATTTTGATTCAACATGCATCTTTTCATAAAATATCCTATTTTCATCATTCATAGTTTACATGAAATTCATAGCTTGATAATCATAATCCTTAACACAATTCACAAAGAGTTCATGCAATTCATCTTTTCTCAATCAACCCACAATCATAAACATAATTATAAATTGGGGAAAACTTAGCATAAGCTCATGGGATTCATCAAGTTGCATGTAAACCACGCTAAATCATGCACTAGCTTACTTTATCACGCTAGATTGTGCACTATCAACCATAACATCAACAATGGAAAGCATAATGAAGAACCCATAAGAATTTGTCAAAACCCTAGCTCTCTTGGGCAAGACTAAACCTTGACAACCTTAAGGAAAAGAGGACCCATTGGAGGAAAGACTCCAAATGGTAAATACTATCATACCTCAAAGCCAATGCCTTGAAATAAAAGGAGGATTGATGACCTTGATGAGAACCCTAGCTCTCTTCTTCTCCTTCTTGTTCTGCTAGAGAGAGGAATATTTTTGGGAGATGAGAGTTGGAATGAAGGGATTAGGGCTTAGAAAATATAAATAGGGCCAAGGTTAAGGGGCAAAATCGTCTAGTATAAGGAATAAACTTTTAGGGAAAAGTCTAAAAAGCCCTTAAATAAAACTGTCGAGGCCAATCGACGGACAGGACCTACGGTCCGTACATCCACTGACGGACCGTCCTGCTCTTCAGTCAATCGATTCAGAAAGTTCGTTTTAGACTGAAAATTTGTCTAAGTCTGGAAGGCATCTACGGAACCCATCTACGGCCCGTCAACCGAACTACGAACCGTCCTGCTATTCCGTAGGTCAAGGTTCAGAAACTCCAAATTCATAAAGTTGGCAGGGCCATCGACGGTTCCCATCTACGGCTCGTCACTCCACCTACGGTCCATAGATGGCCTCCGTCGTCACTGGCACCAGAAAAAAATTTAAAAACTGCATTTTTTTTCTTTCTTTTCAAAAATTGGGGTGTTACATTACCAATTCAAGCTAATAAAATCATGCTTATAGATATTTATCTTTCATGGACCTTGTCCAAGCTTACATCTTTAGAATAGCTCCTTAAGAACATGGGTAATCGCCTCTTTGTTCTTCTTTTATCATAGTGGGAGAATCATGTGAGAAAACCTTTCACAACTCAACCATAGAATCATCATATCATAACTGTGGTACTTTACTCTCAAAGCACCGTTAATTCATCATGCTCATATTTCATAGTTCATATGGGTTCATGCAAGTTCAACTCATATCATGCAATTCAATGCAAGCTCATGCTTAGAAAGACATATTAATAAAATTTACCCATATTTGAAGGAACTCACATAATAGAGGAAAATCATACTTTTGACTTGATCATGCTAACTTCATAAGATTATCCTCAATTCATTCATAATTCATGCTTGATTTCATAGAGAATTCATAAACTTCATCAAATCATAACTCAACCCAAAAATCAAAGCATAGATTATCAAATTGGGGAGAATTGGCTTGGGATCATGGAGGTTCATGCAAACATTACATCAAATCATGTAATTCACGCTAATTAGTGCACTAAGTTACTTTAGCATGCTAAATCGTGCACTAGAAATATAAAATCAATAATTGGAATCATAATTGAAGAACCCACAATGATTGATCAAAACCCTAATTCAATTGGGTTATAGTAAACCTTTTGAAAATCATGAAGAAGAGGAAGGGCCCATTGGAGGAAAAGACTCCTAATGGTGAACACTATCATATCCCAAAGCAATCCACAAGAATTGTAGAAGATTGAAGGTCTTCAACGGAGGATTCAAGCTTCTTCTTCTTCTTTAAGAGTTGAGAGAGTTTCTTTTTAGAGAGAGAAATATTTGAGAGAGGAAAGTTTTGGAATGAATTAGAATGAAAGGAATTATGCTTAGAAAGTATTTATAGGTCTTAGATTAAGGGTATAATCGACTTAGCTTAATAGGTAAACAATTAGGAAAAAGACCAAAAAGCCCTTAATTAAAAACTGTCGGGGCCAATCGACGGACAGGATCTACGGTCCATACATCAATTGACGGACCGTCCTGTTCTTCCATCAATTGATTCAGAAAGTTCATTTTGGGCTGAAAATTTGGCTAAGTCTGGAAGGCATCTACGGAACCCATCTACGGCCCGTCAACTGAACTACGAACCGTCCTGCTATTCCGTAGGTCAAAGTTCAGAAACTTGGAAATCCAAAAATTTCATAGTGCCATTGACGGTCCCCACCTATGGCCCGTCAATCCATCTATGGCCCGTAGGTGGCCTCCGTAGGTCACTGTCTTCAGGTGAGTTCTGCATTTTAAAATCCTTTGGAAGCTTGGGGTCTTACAAGGGGTGCCTAGTTTATGTTGCTTATGCCCATGATACTAGTGTCGACACTCCTCCTCTTGAGTCACTTCCTGTGGTTAGAGAGTTTGTGGATGTGTTTCCTACCGATCTACCTGGTCTTTCTCCTGACTGTGATATTGACTTTGGTATTGATGTTGAGTTGGGATCGCAACCACTTTCTATTATGTTATACCGAATAACTCCAGCTGAGTTGAAGGAGCTTAAGGACTAGCTCCAGGACATCTTGGGAAAGTGCTTTATTAGACTAAGTGTATCTCCTTAGATTGCTTGTATCCTATTCGTGAAGAAGAAGGATGGTACCTTGCATATGTGCATTGACTACACGCAGCTGAACAAAGTGACCAACAAAAGTATTTATCCTATACCACTAATTGATGATTTATTTTACTAGCTTCATGGTGCAGCGGTGTTCTCTAAGATAGACTTGAGATTGGGCTACCACCAATTAAGGATTAGGGGTGCAAACATCCGTAAGACTACCTTTAGAACTCGGTATGACAACTCTAAGTTCTTAGTCATATCTTTAGGGTAGAATAATGCCACAACAACATTCATGGAGTTGATGAGCCGTGTGTTCAGACCCTATTTGAACTCCTTCATGATAATGTTTATTGATTTCATCTTTGTCTACTCTGGGTGTAGGGAGCAACGTCAGCAGCATATGCGTATTATACTCCTGACTTTGCAAAATCAGTGGTTATATGCTAAATTAAATATGTATGAATTTTTGCTTGAGTATGTAGTATTCTTGGGGCATGTGGTGTCCAAGGATGGGAGTATGGTAGATTCGGTGAAGATTGAGGCAATCCATAGTTGGGCCAAGCCTACTTCTCCTACTGAGGTTCCCAGTTTCATAGGGTTAGCAGGCTACTACACATGGTTCATGGAGGGGTTTTCTTCAATTGAGGCACCTTTGACTAGATTGACTCAGAAGAATGTCCCCTAACAATGGTCTGATGAGTGTGAGGTGAGCTTTATGACGCGCAAGGCCTTGTTGACTTCAGCATCGATTCTGACTCTTCCTATTAAAGGTCATGGGTTTTACGTTATACTATGATGCTTTTTGTGTTGGCTTGGTTTGTGTGTTGATGCAGTAGGGTGAAGTTATTGCTTATGCTTGTAGGCAGCTACAGATTCATGAGAAGAACTACCCTACTCATGACTTGGAGTTTGAAGTGGTAGTCTTTGCATTGAAGATATGGAGGCACTACTTGTATGAAGTTTACTTCAAAGTATTCATCGATCATCATAGTCTTCAGTACATCTTCATTCGAAGAGACATTAATTGAGGCAGCGCAGGTGGTTGGAGTTACTGAAGAATTATGACATTTTGATTCTTTATCACCCGAGCAAGGTTAATGTGGTAGAAGAGGCCTTGAGCAGGAAGGAATTGAGTATGGAGAGTTTGGCTTTCTTAGCAGTAGAGGAGTGACCTATGGCTTCAGACATTCAGTCTTTAGCCGAATGGATGATTAGACTTGATATTTACAAGCCGTATAAAGTACTTGCTTATGTGGAGGCAAGATCTTCTTTGATGAAGCATATTTATGCACAGTAGTTTGAAGACCCAAGGTTGAGGGTTGTTCAAGACAGGTTCCTTAGTGGCGAGGCTAGGAAGGCAACCTTTGATTCTATGGGTGTGTTGAGGATTAAAGGTAGTATTTGTGTTCCTACAGTTTGTGATTTGGTTCGGATGATTCTGTAGGAGTCTCATTGTTCTAGATATTCTATTCATCACGGTGCTGTGAAGTTTTATCATGATCTGGGCAGCACTAGTGGTGGTGTGAAATGAAGAGGAACATTGCAGCATTCATGGCTAGGTTCTTGAACAGTTAGTAGGTGAAGTACAAGCACTAGAGACAAGGTGGTTTGACCCAACGACTAACCATTCTGGAGTAGAAGTTGAAGTGCATAGCAATAAACTTTGTTGTTGGCTTATCATGTAGTTTTCAGTGTTTTGATTCTATTTGGGTCATCATAGATCGATTGACTAAGTCAACTCACTTTCTACCAGTTCAGACTACCTTCATTGGGGTGCCAGTTTCCATCAATTCACATCATGGCACTCAGTTCACTTGGCACTTTTAGAGGTCTATTCAGAGAGAGTTGGGTACCCGAGTTGAGCTGAGTATAAATTATCACCCTTAGATCGATGTCCAGTTGGAGAGGTCTATTCAGGTCTTGGAGGATATGCTACCAGCCTATGTTATTGATTTTAGTGGTCATTGGGATCAGTTCTTGGCATTGGTAGAGTTTATTTATAATAATAGCTACATTTCAAGTATTCATATGTCTTCATTTGAGGTATTATATGGTAGGAGGTGTCATTCTCTAGTGGGATGGTTTGATGATTTTGACGTTAGACCATGGGGCACTGATTTGTTGAGAGATTCGATGCATATTATTTGTGTGATCTAGGAGCGACTCTGTACTTGCAGCCTTTAGAGTTCATTGTTAGTTATTGGGTATTTTTTTAGGTGTCACCCATGAAGGGCATGATGTGATTCGGGAGGAGGGGCAAGCTTAGCCCCAAGTTCATCGGCCCATTTGAGATTCTGAGGTAGGTAGGAGACATGGCTTTTGAGATTACCTTTCCTCCAACTCTTTCGAGTGTTCATTCCTTGTTTCATGTCTCTATGGTGAGATGCTATGTTCCCTATAAGTCTCATATGCTTCAGTGGGATTTGGTTCAGCTTGATGAGTCCTTGAGTTTTGAGGAGGAGTCTGTGGCTATTCTAGACAGAAAGGTTAGAAGGTTGAGATCGAAGCAAATCCTATTAATGAAGATTTAGTGGAGACACCATCTGGTCGAGAAGGCTACTTGGGAGACCGATCATGATATGTGGACCAAGTTTCCTCACTTTTTTGAGCATTCAGGTACTTTCTTTATTTTACTTTCAAGGATGAAAGTCCTTCTAGTAGTGGATGTTGTAATGACCCTCGAGGTCATTTTTGTGTTTTTTCATGCTTTTACAATTTTCCCCTTCCCGTATCTTCTTTGTAGCTTGTGTGTGGTGTTGGGTTGGGTATCATGGTTCTCGAAGTGGCCAGGTGAGTTTTGGAGTTGTTTTTCCCTTTTGTAGGCTTATAGTATCAAAGAGTTAACTTCAGTCAATATCTAGAGATTTTGATGTCGGATGAAGATTATGTCAGTTCCATCAACTTTGAAAGGGCCATTTTGGTCTAGTGTGATGGTTGGTTTGGGGTTTGAGGCATTTATTTTGAGTTTATGCAATTAGGCATTTTAGCTTTTGAGTTTTTACCAAAGTTTGACTTAGGTCAACTTTCTTAGTAAACGTGCTTATATGGAAATTTCGTCAACATGGTTAGCTCTGAAATGTGGAGTTTGGACTAGAACGACCTTTAGTTTGATTCCCAAGGTCATAGGGATTAGTTCATGGTATTAAGCATTTTGATTGGTGTTTCTTTGTAACTATTGACTTTGGTCAAAATTTTAATGAGACGACTTCTATTGGTTATTTTTTCAATTCTATTGAGTGTAAAATATCATTTCGGAGTGGTTAGCACTTTTGGTTTACGTCATTTGGACCCCGAATGAATTCTGAGGATTCGTTTGAAGTTTGGAGCATGTAGCTCAAACTGCTAATGCAGGCCTCGTGTGCCTCTGCGTTTGCACCCATTTGACTGCTTTTGTGGTTGTCGTGGTAGTGAACAAGAGGTCGTGTTTACGATGGGAATCAGAGGGGCAAGGGTTGCAAAAGTGACCGTATAGCCATGATTGTGGAGGCCATGATTGTAGCATGGTAGCCGCTTTTGTGGCAGGTGCCTCTTCGGTAGGGGTCGAGTTTTTGACCATTTGACCACGAAAGTGATGGCCGCTTAAGCAGCCATATGACCGATTTTGCGGTTATCACTGGGATTTATTTCCTTTTTCTTCTTTATTTCTTCAAAGGAAGAACCCATCTTTGAGGAGCTTGGTTCTATGCAATTTTGCTCATTTCTTGGCCAATTCTTGTGATCCAAAGGTAAAATCATTCTTCTTCACTCCCTTAAAATAATTTTAGCTTTATTTCCTTGATTCAATTCCGTTATTGATCTAAATTCTCTTGATTTCTATGTCTTAAAGTAGGGTATTTGGACCATTTGAGGTCCAAATTAAACTCAATTTTCGGGCATGTGATCCTCTTTTCGAGGGGAACATAGTGACGGTCTCAGTTTTGGAATTTTGTAATATCGTTTGAGGGTCAATTTTTTAGCTGAATTCCACTTATTCTTATTATTTTTATTAAATTGTTGTCTTCCGCAAGTTTTGGTTTGGGTTTAGGCTTGCCTACTCGGGGCTGTAGTAGGCTCCATCATGGCCCAATTTTGGGTCGTCACAAATCCTGGTCTACACAAGGACCACCCCAGCATTAAAATAGAGTAACACGGCCAATCAAGGATCAACATGTGATAAATATAACATAATCAATAAACTTGGTTCTCTTATGGAATCCACACACAAACTATTAGTATACCTGAATCGTACCAGAGCCAACCATAGTTAGTGCACCGGTGTGGTACCCAAGACAACGATACGATATCTCATATCTGACATGGTATATGATTCAAGCATTCATAAATTTGTACTGGTGTGGTATCTAAACAAACTAACAATCACAAACAACATGCGCAATCACAATCACAATACAAAACCACACTTAAGGCCACAAGTAAATTAAACATGTTCACTGTATGAGACATATCAACATGATGTCATTTCACATTCCTCCCTTACATGTTTCCCACATGCATTGCATGAATAATACTACAAAGCAGTTAATATGCACACATTACATAACTTTGAAAATAAACAACCATCACCTACTTGGAAGGATTAATTACCCAACGTTCCCTACTCATAAACCGAAATATCCACATTCACCTTTTTTCTAGGATAACACCCAGTAGTCACTAGAATATCAACAATAACTAAACAAGTTTATCCTCGGCCTAAACCACAATTAACCATACATTCAACCTTCGAGACTCCGTGCCTGAAAGACTATACATGCAATCTCTGACCACCAAACAGATATATTGAAAGCGAAGGCAGGTCTACTATTGAGTTAAGAAACACTAGCCTACCTGAATGCCAATTAGTTGCTGGAGAACTCTCGTCATGAGCTTTTGGCTCTGTGGGATGAATCTTGATCGACACAAATCAAAATTCCATGGTGTTGACCCCTTTTACACTGAAATCTCTGCCCTCCATTCATCTCAAGCTTGAAGTGGCCTAATAGGGTTTTCGGAATAGCACCTATCTATTTTACCAGTGAAAAGGGGAGCTCAATTAAAATAAATTGCATTTCCCGAGTTCTGCCCCCACCGGCTATAATGATCCATCCCATCATTACGAGTGAACTAATTGTGAAAAAGTAAAGTAGATGATTCGGCCTGCTATATTAGCCTTAAGGCCTCTATAGAGGGATTAGGGGTCCGATTGGGCCTCTATAGTGGGGTATGTCATTTTAAATGTAGGAAACTCCACCCACCCCCACCCCCAAATAGAATAATCACCTAAGAACATTTTGGAGTAGAGAGAGGGAGACCTAGGACAAATTTCATCTATTTTTACATTAGGAATCTTTGTAAAAGTGAGCAATTTGATCCCCTACTATTATAGTTTGATTTCTAGGCCTTAGAGAAGATAATTGTGGCCCTAGGGAAGGGTTTCGGTTCATCCTAAGGTGGGGAAAATCCAGGTTTATGAGGATTTTAGGGTGTAAGAACTTGGGCTATTCTTAAGAATTGTTATTCTTGATTTATTTATCGTAATTCACTAATATAACAAGGGAATTGATAGTTTCAGGTGAATTAATGGCGGGAAAACTCTGGTTTGAGTGGAATAATCATGTGGTTGGCCTACGACTTTTGATTTGGATATAATCAAAGAATATTTAGGCCTATTATGATGTATTTTTTACTTGTGTTGTTATTTTAGACCAATAACAAGATAAAGTTTCACAAAAGTAGTAAAAGTTCACGATCATACTTCTGCAGCAGTACTTGGCACTTACGTAGGCTAGGTTTCCTTAACTAAATTTCATAATATTCTTGTATATGGATGGGAGATTTTATACATAGGCCTTCGGGCATAAAGTTTGGATAGCTAAAGGTTGTTGTTTATTGTTGTTAAGGTGGGGAAAGATAATGACTAAGGGTTGGGTTTTCTATTTCTTGATTTTTAACCTTGAATTTTCTTGTTGGGGTAGATTGGTGGTAATTTTAAAGTTAAATGTTATGAAATTGCTGGATTATAGACATTTTTGGGACTTGTGGTAATCAAAGGGAACAGAATGAGTGGGAAGAGTATTAATTCATCTTATTAGGGAGGTGATTTTTGGGAACAAATGTGTACTCAAAAAGGGGTTCAGTATTGGGATATTGATATATATAGCTGTATATATGTATGTGTGTGTTCATGTTGACTTTTCTATGAGTGGTTGGGCTTGAGTTTAAATGTTAGGATGGTTCTTATGTAGTACATGTTTTCATGTTAAGCACTTTGGATGATGTTTAGGGATCTTTGATGGTCCGGATTACTTGAAAGGTGTCATGAATCAAGTCTAACATTTTGTGCTGAGGTTGTTTTTGTTTATTGTGCATATCAACTCATGGTGAGGAATGAAAGTCCAGGCTGTGTTATACTTGTGATTATAATTTTATGTTATCTATTTTTCTAAGTTCTGGTTACTAGGTCAAGCTGATGACTGGGGGTCTAGAGCATAGTTTAAATGTTGGGACTGGTCATGATTGTTCAGTGTTTAGAACATATTTTATAAGGGGAATTTGAGTCAAGGTGGTTTAGAAAGAGTCTTGCATGTGGTTTCCTAAAATGGGTGAAGGGGCAAGGTATTGACATGAGAACTTGAGGGAGATTAGTAGGTTGGTTAACAAAGTAGTAATGGTTTGGTTTTGGGAGGATCTCTATCCGATAGAAGAGTTAAGTTATGATCTGATATGAGGGTGGAATGACCTAGATGGTGGAGTTGGCAGCGGAAGGAGGTGGAGTGACTTGACATAGAGCGTATGGTTCCAAGGAATACTGCTTTTGGTAAGACGGGTGATTGAAGGGTCAGGGTCTTAATTTATCTTCCAATTGCGTGTCTCTTCTGCTTAATTACATGATGTTATGTGGTGAATTTGGGTTGGCCAATGATGCCTACCAGTACATATTGTTTGTACTGATACTACTCTTGTTATGCCACTTGGCATAGTCTAGTTGCAGGATTTAGTGAATATATAGGTGAAGATGAAGATTATCCGATAGCTTCTACTCTTCTTTCCTTATGTTGGGAGACGTTTCTTATTTCTTTCATAAATTGTACTCTTTAGAAGCTCTTGTACCTGTTTAGACTAGTTCCTTGAGGGGAGGGATCAGTGTATTTTCTTTACAACGGTATTTTTATTTGAAAAATTGTGAGTATTTTAATTTATAAATAGGTTGTTTAGTTTAATTTATATTATTTTCGCATCGCCTAATTTAAATTGGGTGAAAGGATTGTCCTATCTAGGTATTAGAGTAGGTACCCACATGGCATCTACCCTGCCGCCATAGTGGTGTCGCCATAGAGGCATCGCCATAGCGGTAATAACCTCGCTATGGCCGAGGATATCAGCTCGGCTCAAATTTTAAATTTCACATTTTTGTTGTGCACCCGAATTTTTAAATGGGCTACATATTTCAAAAGATTTTGAGACTCCGCAAGAGGTGCCTTTGAATAACAACGGTTCAGATTGTTACATTCACAGAATTGGAGAAACGTTTATGTGCATGAAATGTCCCACATTTTGGGCTAAATTTTAGGAATATTATTTTAGACTTAATTTTGACCAGTTATCTATTTTATTTCACCACTTTTCATTTTTCAAAATTATTATATCAATTTCATACAAATCAATCTAAATATCTCTCTGTTTTCACACAAATCGAACTAAAATATCCCTAAAATTTTAGCACCATCCATTTCTACGAATCAATTCTATATTGGTGTGAAGCATGTGTGCATATAATCTTATAGTTTTTTCGAGAAAAAGAAGACCATGGATTATGTGATGAGGGATGATGAAAACGGAAAGTTCAATTGTTTTAGATCATTTTGCCATGTCTTTATTAGTAGCAGAAGCTTTTTACTATATTGTACTAGTTTTTGTTTTACTATGTAATATATGAAATGAATATATAATATGATACGTTCACTTTTTTGAACATTTAATTATTTGTATTCTAATACTGGGGCATACAATACGGTGTACTTAAGTTTTTCATATGTAGAAAATGGGCAAACAAATTGGTTTAATTAATTTTTATTCCAAGTTATATACAAACATATTTTGGTATATGAATTATGTAATAAATATGATAAATAAAAATTGATTTAATTAATCATTTTTATATCAAATTATATACAAACATGTTTTAGTGTATAGATTGTATATAAAATACAAAAAATTGTGTAAATATGCAATGTATATATAATTTGGTATTTTCACCCTTTTGAATATTTATCTATCTGGAGCTTGGCACTAGGGCATACAAAATACTATGCTTATTTTATTTTATATATATATATATATAGATGTGTGTGTGTGTGTATGGAATGGATATACAAACCGATTTACTTAATCCTTTTTAAATCAGATCATATACATATATATTTTAATGTATGAATTGTGTATATATGATAAATTTTATAGTAAATTTCTTAGATAGTCACACATATTGGTAACTTTTTGTGTAATATCACTTCTATTTTTTAAAGGACAACAATACCATCAAACTATTCTTATTTTCCTCAAAATATACTCCTTTCCTAATGATATGCCATGTCACATTATTTTATTTTATTTTTAACAAAAGGTTTTTGAACAATACAATAAAACTTTGTTTAATGTCTTTATAAGCAACTTCTTTTAGGTATTCAATTGAAGGATTTACCACATTCTTGAATTTTATAAAACGTTATCAAATTATAAATTAAATAAACCAATATTTATTTGACAATTTCTTTAAAAAATAATTTTAAAAAGTTATTTAATGCATGATTAATCTATGCATTTTGTATTTCATGCCAAATTAAAATATGAAAAATAAATTAAAATGGAGAGAGTGATAAATAAATTTTTATAAAATACAAAAATGAACATATATATTAATATCCGTGCAATGTACAGATATTATACAAGTCCATAAGAAAAATATATTGATTTGAAATTCATCTTCTTTTTTTTCTTTTTTTTTTTTAAATTAAAATTTTATGTTAATTCAAACATGCTTATCTTTATATTCACGTTAGAGCAGATTGATACGATTGGAAAATATATAAAAATAGGACTCTTTTTAATAAATATTACATATTAGAACTCTTAAATATGATGGAACCTACAGTTAAATTTCATTGCGAATTATCATTTTTTTTTATAATTTTGTTAGTAAACTAGTCTATGACTAATTATTCTGTGAATTTTATATACTTATAAATGTTTTATAATTAATTTTTTAAAAGTATTGAAAAATAAATTATAAACATTAGCTAATTTTATCCTAAATTTGATTACCTTTTACAAAATTCAAGAATGGGTAAATGTTTCAATTGAAAACCTAAAAGAAGTTGCTTGTAGAGACATTAAGCAAACTTCAGAACATGCCTATCAAAAATTGTTGTAGGCTCCACCTTGAATGTCAAATCTGAACCCAACTCCACTGAATTGAGTGAAAGCACGTGAGACTCATTTGGCACATACAGTGAAAAATGGAGACATGAAACATAGAATGCACAACTGACAAGCTAGGTGGAAAGGCTAACCTATAAGTCGCCTCTCCGACTCGCCCCAAAATCTCAAAAGGATCAATGAATCAAGGGCTGAGGTTGCCCTTCTTCCCGAACCGCATCACACCTTTCATTGGTGACACCCTGAGCCAAACATTATCGTCCTCCATAATCACTAGGGCCTGAATCCTCCTATCTGCATAAATCTTCAGTCAACTCTAAGCCGTCAATGGTCTACCCTGAATCCTATGGACATACTCCATGGCATCTCTAAGGAAATTTGTATCTAATGAGTCCATCTTAGTTGAATCAAACCAACCAATCAGAGATATACACTACCTACCGTACAATGTCTTAAATAGAGCCATCTGAATATTGGAGTGATAACTCTTGTTGTAGGAAAATTTCTCTAAGGGCAAGTGTTGATCCCAACGATCACCAAAGTCAATCACACACATGCAAAGCATATCCTCTAACACTTGAATCATTCCCTCGAACTGCCCATCCGTCTAAGGGTGAAAGGCCATAATCATATCTAATCAAGTTCCCAAATAGTGCGATAGGGCACTCCATAAGTGAGAAGTGAATAATAAACCCCGATCGAACACAATAGAATTAGGCACTCCATGCAGCCGAACTATCTGACTGATATAGAGTCAAGCTAACTTCTCTATCGTGTACTTCACCTGAACTGGGATGAAATGGGTGGACTCAACCTATCAACAACTACCCAAATAGAATCATAACCACCCATGGTGGTAGGCAAGCCCACAACGATGTCCATGGTAATACGGTCCCACTTCCAAGTAAGAATGGGCATCCTCTAAGACGCATCTCCAGGCCGTTGATGCTCAGACTTAACCTGTTAGCAACTCAAAGACCTAGACACAAACTCACAAATATCACTCTCCATACCACACCGCTAGTAATGCTGACTCAGATCGTGATACATCTTTGCCGCTTCTTGATGAATTGGATATCGAGAATAGAGAGCCTCATCTAGGATCAATCTAACCAACTCGCCCATCTTGGGAACACAAATCCTACCTCCGATCCTCAACACTCCATCTTCATCAAGCACAACCTCCTTGTATTCACCCCTCGATACCTCACCTCAAATAAGGGATAACTTCTCATCATCAAATTTTCACTAACGACTTTTCCCAACCAAAGAAGACCAGGCCTCAATAAAAGGTATCATACCACTACTCTCCTTTGAAATCCACACCCGGACAAAAATGTTGGCTAATCTCTGAACATCTCTAGCCAAAGGTCTCTACTAAATACTACGCGCGACAAGACTCCATAGCTAGGAGTCTTCCTACTCAAAGCGTCGGCCACCACATTGGCCTTCCCTGGATGATGCTGAATAGTTATGTCGTAGTACTTCAGCAACTCGAGCCATCTGCACTACCTCAAGTTCAGGTCCACCTGATTGACGATGTACTAAAAACTTCGATGATCGATGAAGATCTCACAATGCACCCAGTACAAGTAGTGATGCCATAATTTGAGCACAAAGACTGCAGCCTCTAAATCCAAATCATGAGTAAAGTATTTCTTCACATGGGTCTTCAATTACCTAGAAGCATATGCAATCACCTTCCCCTTCTGAATCAAGACACCACCCAAATTAACTCTTGAAGCATCACAATAAACTGTAAAGTTCACAGCTTCCTCGGGTAGACTTAACATAGGAGTCGAAGTCAATAAAGTCTTGAGCTTTTGAAAACTCTCTTCACACTCATCGAAAAACTAAAACCCACACTCTGTGCAATATAGTCAATGGAGCTACAATAGTAATGAAACTCTGATCAAATCATTGGTAATAGCCTTCCAATCACACAAAACTCTGAATCTCGGTAGGAGAAGTAGGTCGCGTCCAGCCTCTAACTACCTTAATCTTAGCCGGATCAACTCTAATACCCTCCTTGGACACCACGTGACCCAAGAATGCCACATAATTAATTTAGAACTCAAACTTTAAGAACATGGCATACAATGTCTCTTCCCTCAACCTCTGAAGTACAATCCTCAAGTATCGAACAGGTCCTCCTTAGTCCTGGAGTACACAAAAATATCATTGATTAAGACAATCACAAAAGAGTCCACATATGATCGAAACACCCCATTCGTAAACTACATGAAAGCTGCAGGGGCATTAGTCCACCCAAACGACATCACTAAGAACTCATAATGGTCATACAGAGTCCAAAAGGCTATCTTAGGGACATCCAATGCCCTAATTTTCAATTTATCATAATCGAACCTCAAATCTATCTTAGAAAACAATGATGCTTCTTGAAGCTGATCAAATAAGTCATCAATACGCGGGAAAGGATACTTGTTCTTCATCATTACCTTGTTCAACTGCCTGTATTTAATACACATCCTCCTAGTCCTGTCTGTCTTCTTCACAAACAACAGTGGGGCACCCAAAGGTGACACACTAGGGAGAATAAACCACTTACTCAACAAATCTTGCAGCTGATCCTTCAACTCCTTCAGCTTTGCTAGAGCCATGCGGTAGGGATGAATAGAAATGGGCTTAGTGCCTGGATCCAAATTAATAGCAAAGTCAATATTCCTATTAGGAGGAACAACTGAAAGATCAGAAGGGAACACATCTGGAAACTCTTGATCCACGAGAATGGAATCCATGGGAGGTGGCTCAATACTAGTGTCTCAAATAAAGTCTAAGTAAGACGAATACCCTCTATCCTCCAATCTCTAAGCACGGAGGAAGGAAATGACCTTTTTAGGGTAAGAACCACTAGAACCCGTCCACTCAAACCTCAGAACACAAGGCATCACTAAGGTCACAGTTTTAGTATTACAGTCAAGAATAAAATGATGAGGAGAGAGCCGAGATCCCTCTGAGTGAAAATGTACTGAAGACTCCGATGATTGGTAAAAACCTCACAATGAACCCTATACAAGTTGTGCTGCCACAACTTAAGTACAAATACCACCGCCGCAAGCTCTAAGTCGTGGGTATGATAGTTGTTCTCATGATCCTTCAACTGTCTAGAAGCATAGGCAATAACCTTCCCTCTTTGCATCAACACATCTCCCAAACCAACTCCGGAGGCATCACAATATACGATAAAACCCACACCCTCCTCGGGCAAAGTCAACACAGGAGCAGAAGTCAACAAAGTCTCGAGCTTTTGAAAGCTCGCCTCACACTCATCGGTCTAATGAAAATCCACGATCTTCTGAGTCAATCTAGTCAACGGTTCAACAATAGTAGAGAAGCTCTGCACAAACCGTCTGTAATAGCCTGCCAACCCCAAAAAACTCTGAATCTCGGTAGGAGAAGTAGGTCTCGTCCAGCCCTTAACTGCCTCAATCTTGGCCGAACCAACCCTAATACCCTTCTTGGACACCACATGTCCCAAGAATGCCACAGAATCAAGCCAAAACTCACACTTGGAGAACTTGGCATACAACTTCTGCTCTCTCAATCTCTGAAGCACCAACCCCAAGTAAAGGACATGATCCTCCTCAGTCCTGGAATATATTAAAATGTCATCGATGAACATGATCACGAAGGAATCGAAGTACGGATGGAACACTCCGTTTATCAACTCCATAAACATTGCAGGGGCGTTAGTCAGCCCAAAAGACATCACCAAGAACTCGTAGTGGCCATAACGAGTCCGAAAAGCTGTCTTAGGAATATCCAACGGCCTAATCTTCAACTAGTGATAACCAGATCTCAAGTTAATCTTAGAAAATAACGTCGCACCCTGAAGTCGATCAAACAAAACATCAATGTGAGGAAGGGGATACTTGTTCTTAACAGTTGCCTTGTTCAACTGCCTATAATCAATACACATCCTCATAGAGCCATCTTTCTTCTTAACAAAAAGAACCGGTGTTCCCCAAGGTAACACACCAAGGCGAATAAACCCTTTGCTCAACAAGTCATGCAACTGATCCTTCAACTCCTTCAAATCAGTCGGAGCCATACGATACGGGGCAATAGAGATGGGCTTAGTGCCTGGTTCCAAGTCAATAGCAACACCAATGTCCCTATCCAGAGGAACACCAGGATAATCAGTACGGAACACATCAGCAAACTCATGAACCACGGGAATGGACTCCATGGAAGGCGACTCAACACTAGTATCCTGAATAAAAGAAAAATAGGACAAGCACCCTCTATCAATCAACATCTGGCCTCGGATGTAGGAGAAAACCTTACTAGGATAAGAACCACTAGTACCTTTCCACTCTACCCTCGAAACACTAGGCATCGCTAAAGTGACAATCTTAGCATGACAATCAAGGATCGCATGGTAGGGAGAAAGACAATCCATACCCAATATCACATCAAAATCTACCATCCCCAGAATAATCATGTCTACCCAAGAGTCATACCCAGCCAAAGAAACAGGATAGGATTGATACACTTGATCCACCACTAAGGGCTCACCCACGGGTGTAGAACATGCATAGGCACATGCATACTATCATATACAAAATCAAATCCAGATGCAAAGTAAGTAGACACATTAGAAAGTCAATCCTCTCACAAATCTGCGAACCCTCTCCGCCACCTCTAGAATCAAGGACATGGCATGACGAGACAGCTGACAGAAACATACCTCATACTCAGCAACGGACATGCCACCCTGAGTCAAACTCTCAAACCTCAGCATGCTCTCCTCATGCACACTCCAAGGAGTGAAGTGACCCTGAAATGCACTGGAGAATGCATCCCACTCAATCGGAGGAGATCCAACTAGCCTGGACTCCACATCAGACCTCCACCACTCCCTTGCTGGCCCACGGAGTTGGAGAGCAACAAAGCGAACACCACTCGCATCCGCCACCCTCACAGCCGCAAACATATTATGGCACAAGGTCAAAAACTCATGTGCATCCTCGCTCTTACCAACCTGAAACTTGAGTGGTTTCATCCTTTGAAACCTCTAATAACACTTTTGGTCCTCCACTAACAGAACTACATCTGGAGCAACCTGTGCATCGACAACTGGCGCGGGAACCAATAGTGGCTGACCCACCTGATCCTAAACAACCGGACCCTGATACTGCTCTGGGGTCTGTGCTCCAACCCTAATATGTGATCTATGTGGCGTTCTTGCTGCACATTGGGTAAAACTCTTAAGAACACCCAGCATCCTCAATAGGGTCTCCTGAAGCAACGGTGCCGCGAGGCCTGGGGGAACCTGGTCCTCACCAACCTCAACATGTGGCTCTGAGGAAGCCTCTCTACCACGGCCTCTAGCAGGTGTCGCTCCTCGGGCATAGCCTCTGCCATGTACCACTCCACGAGCACGACCTCTAGCTCGGGCCCTACCCCTACCTCTGACTGGGGCCTCAACAACTACCTCGGGGACTGCCTCCCCTCCATCGCTCGAAACAAAAGCTCTGTTTCTCGACATTAGCCAAAACAACACGTGAAACTAAGAACTAGCAATAGAACCCACGTATGATAAGAAGGAATGAAATGAAGGAAGTTTCCTTATAGCCTTCATAGCCTCTCTAAAATAACTACGGACGTCTCTGTACTGATCCTCGAGACTCTAGTTAGACATGGCTTGTACATGTGAGACCTATGAAACTTGGGGCTCTGATACCATTTTTCACAACCCAAAAACCGGGTGTGAAGGCACTTATCCTATCCCACCAAGACAAGTCATTCTAAACCCAACAAGCGAAAAATAAGGAACATAAAGAAAAATAATATAAGCGAAAGTCTTCAAACATAAACAATCCTCCCTAAGACTAGTTGTCACATGTACAAGCCACTAACACAGAATTGAAATGGAATTACAAGTCTCAATGTCTTTGTATCTCAAGTAGAAACAAAGCATAAAATAAAAAGAGTCGAGAGAGATCGCCAAGATCGAACAGCTACCTCTCAAGTTTCCTCAACAGCCTCGGAGTAAGAAGAAGAGAGAACTAGATCATGATCCGGGCTCGGAACCTACACAAGTGTAGAAGCAAGGGTGAGTACCAAACTACACGGTACCCAACAAATCAACTAACAAAACAAGGCAAATCTAATAAAATCCACGAACACCCTTACTCCCAACCGAACCTCCATAACTACAACCTGCACAGAAATCAGCCCAACCTAAACTACACAGAACTGAAACGACCCCAAAAATGCCCAAAAATGTGCTTCGGAAACACCTATAATTGTAATTTCCATATATCTCAAAATCCGTGCATGATTTCGGAAATTCGACTTCATATTCTTATTTGTGGGGTCAAATTGAGTGGGGAATGGGTCTAACCCGAATTTTAGAGCAACCGTATCAAAATTCAAAAATCGCAAAAATTGCGATTTGGAGGGTCAACTTTAAAGGGGCATATCTCTTAGCACACAAGGAACTGGAAGGGCTGCAAACTATTAAATTAAAGCTCTTTGAGTTAGCTTTCCAACGCACTTGGTTTCACCTCATTCCGAGTTAGGATGAGGGAGTTATGACCATTTTCGTAAAACCTGTCTGTGCAGATTTGCAATTTCCAGTGAGCTTTTTTTTTAGGCGGGTTGGAGACGTTTTTTTTTTATAAAAAGGGGATATGTCCCATACTTAGTCATTTTTCTTAACTCCAAAAACACTCTCTAAGCCCTCTCCAAAAATTCCACCAAGATCTTCAACCAAATTCAAACATCTCAAGCTCTAATTCCGGATTCAAGACTCAATCTCAAGCTTCGATTCTCCATTCCAATCTTCATCAAGGATTCTCCAAAGTTGAGGTATGTGGGTTTGATTGTGGAAACCTTCCTTTCCACAAGTCCAACCATTTATCCTCTATTTCTACTTCAAGTTTATGGGTCCTTATGATTATTTATGAACTCTTGAATTATGGAATTACTACTACACACCCTATTATGGTCCATTTTGCATATTATCATGAAATGGAATTATTATGTGATGTTTATGGTTTACATGCTTCCATGATCAAATTATGAAGGTTGATATATATATGTATGTTGTTGGTGGGCTGATTTATATGGATTTTGGAATTGGTTGGACTTAGTATTCTTGAAATACATGATTTCATTTACATGAACAATTGCCCACCTTGTGTTTGATAAAATGCCCATTTATAGAATTCTTAGGAAAGGGAAGGTCCAAGGTACGTCCTATGAGTCGGATGGTTATGTAATTACTGAAATGATGATGAAATGGACACATGTATATGATTTTCTCTATATAAGTGTTGTGAGTCGACCAAGCCTAGTACGGGGGGTAGTAGGCCCGTATAACCGTATCGAGGGGTTGGTACCTTGGTTGCCTAGTACGGGGGGTAGTAGGCCCGTATAACCGTATCGAGGGGTTGGTACCTTGGTTGCCTAGTACGGGGGGTAGTAGGCCCGTATAACCGTATCGAGGGGTTGGTACCTTGGTTGCCTAGTACGGGGGGTAGTAGGCCCGTATAACCGTATCGAGGGGTTGGTACCTTGGTTGCCTAGTACGGGGGTAGTAGGCCCGTATAACCATATCGAGGGGTTTGTACCTTGGTCCCTAGCTCGGGGGGTGGTAGGCCCGTGTAACCATATTGAGGGGTTTGTACCTCTTTCGCCTCTCCAAGGGGGTGGTAGGCCTTGGAAATACTATATTGATGGTCACTCGCCACACATGTACTACGTCCCACTAAATATGATTTTTATGTAAGCATCATTATACATATCATTTCATTAATATGCTATTTATCGGGTATGATTACGCATTTTTCCTATGATGTCCATCTAATGTAGCATTGCATTGCATCCCATATACTTAGTACATTCAAATGTACTAACGCATACTCTATGCCTACATGATGTCACCATGTAGGGACCGGAGCACCGCTTGACCATCCTCCTCCGCGTGGCTAGTACGATTTTCTATAGTGGTTATTGGTGAGTCCTCCATTTCGGGGACGTTGCTCATGATCTTTTGCTATGTATAAAACTTTTCCTTTCTAGTTATGTTTTGACTATGAGGGTGAGCCCGGTAGTTTGTCTTGGCCCCCGCTAAGTACTCATGTTTAGAGGTGGTGTTGGACAAGTTGTGTATTATGCTTGAGCTTGACTCATCTATGGTATTTATGTATCATTTCTTTTTTTTCTTGCTCCCTTAGTCCCGATTTCCCCCTTGATTATGCTTATCGCTTATGGTCATTTAATTGCTTCCGCGACCAAGGATGTGTAATGATACGCTATGAGGCTTGTTTGGGGTTCCTTCGGGTTCCCCATTCGCCGGTCACATCTAGGCCCTAGGCTTGGGTCGTGACAAGAACATATAGTACAAAGGTCAACAACAGCTCAACAACATCTTTGAAATAACTCCCATCAATATCAAGTATATAAATCCCAGAGTCACAGGGCATGAACACAACTCCACAATCACAGTTCAAAAACAGAAATCACAACTCGCAAGCAATCACAAAATCAATCACAATAATCATGTTCAACACACAATAATATGCATGAATGTTGATGCTCATGCATGCATCACAGTCGCTGGCAGAAACCTCGGCATCACGCTCTCACCGGCAGAAACCTCGGCATCACAACATCGCCGGCAGAAACCTCGGCATCACAATAAGACAATGAATGCAATGTAATGTCAAGTATAGTAATGCATGTCTGTCCTACGATACACATCCACTAAATCTCAGACCGAAACTCATGGGGACCACACATAGACCATGTATCCACCAAAACCATTTTCCATCGGCATAAGCATCAATCACCAAAACCATTTCCCATCAGCATTGCCGAAACTATTTCGCATTGGCATGGCCAGAACCATTTCCCATCGGCATAATCATCAAAGTGTCTCATAATAGTGTTTTAGAACCCATGCACATAAACATGTTCACACAAATAATGAGAAAAATGATAGTGTTCATAGTCACAACACAATTCATAGCAATGCAAATCACGTCACACAATCAACAATATATCAACATCAACAATTACATCATTTACAACAAGATCAACTGCCTAATCTCCTATTCACTACTCCTTTCATCACAAGTAGGATCAATCGCTAAGCAAGAATTTTAAGTCTAGTCCCATAATCCACAATGAGCAAAATACATATTCATCAAGTTCACAATCACATCGAACTTTCATAGCATTTTCCCAATAACAAAACAATATCAAGATCACGGGCTATAGTATTTTGGCCTACTACTTAAGCACACAAAGCAATTTTTATTAACCCTGTTGATCAACTTAGATTGATTTATACAAGAATTCAACCCATACCTCAATTCCATTACTCCCCAACACAATCAAGAAAGAGAAATCCAGAATTCTACAAGATTCAAACAGTTTTAGAAGTCCACTTGCTTAACCGAAATCTCAATCAATCAACAATCGGAGCTTTTTCCTTCCGAAAGCAATTCAAAGCAACACAATCTAATCAAATTATGAATCACAATTAAATTTCGGAACCAACAACACCAAGAACACGAAATTCGGGCAAAGGGGATCCAAATGGCTAAAAAATCCGATTCCAAAAACAAGGTTTGAATCCCTAAATTTTTACATGAAAAAAAATCCTCAAAGCATTAGAAATCCATTGGTGAAAACCAATTCAAAAGCAAAGCTAATATCAGACCATAATCATCATTTTATCAAAACTTTGAAATTCTTAAAAAACCCCAAATTTCCTCCTTTCAAAACCTCAAATTCAAGTTTAAATCGAGTTATAATCAATGGGTAATGAAGATTGAGGGTCAAAATCACTTTACCCAATCGATTCCCATGAAAAATCAACTTTCAAATCGCCTTCTCGAGCTCCAAAAGTTTGAAAATGTTGAAAATGGGCAATTCCCGATTAAACACTGCTTCACGCAAAAATTTCCCCCCGCAAACGCACAGGTCAAGGGAACACTGCACTCTGTGAACTCGCCAACACTCCGTGAACCCGGAGGCCAAGACACCACGCGCTCCGCGAACGCGCTCAACAACCCTCCGCAAACGCAGAGGCTAAAAATACACCAGATACATATCAGAAATTTCAGCAATCCAATAAGTCTCTGAATAAACCCTCGGGATTCGTTTGGAACCCCGTGCACACAAACCAGATACGCCACCCTACTAAATTCGACGTTTCGGATTCAATGGAACCGTCAGAATTAGAATTTTAGGTCTCCTTGACCCGGAACCTGATAAAGCGCAACTAAACTAACTTAAGCCTCAAAAACTCAAGTCAAGCTTGGAACCTCTAAAAATTCAACCAAGGGGCCTAAGCCTAAAATCATCCTCCGAATCTAACGGAGCCGCCGGAATCCAAATCCGAGCATCCGATCACCGAATGTTGACCAAAGTCAACTCTATGGTTAAAATTTCATAATTTTTCCAACTCAAGGCCTCAAATCCACGATAAAGCCCCAAATATGATTCCGTCAACTCTACTAGACCAAATTTCACATTCCAGAGCTGATGGAATCGACAGAATACCCATTCGAGACCCCAAAAACCACATTTTGACAAATTAAGCCTTTAGAATTCAAAACTTTTTAAAAATCATAACTTAACAAGAATTTCACAAAACTAACTTTGGATATCAACCAAACATGACTCGGAGCAACTCTTGGGAGGGGTAAAACGGTCATTTTACATAAATTACCAAATATGACCTTCAGGGTCATTACAGTTAAGGTCAATTCTTAAGTGTGAGAATAAATTTGGAGATGAATTAAGGTCACAAGAATCCCCTAGTACAAAGTTTAGTTGAAAGCTTCCTTACCGATTATGTTTTGATATAAGATTCTACTTGGGTCAACTTCAAACGACTATAACTCTTAGAATATAAAGGGTTAGGTGGCCCATAACCTATATTAAATCAATGGTTTTGAATCTTCTTTCCAACGCCACCAATTTTACATCAATCCGAGTTTCGAGTAATAAGTTATGATCATTTTAGTAACCTGATACAGTTTGTGACGAATTAGCTGACACACAAACATTAAAAAGGGTTGATTTTTTCTTTTAACATATAAGAAAATCCTAAACAAATTTCTTGACTAATTAAAGGCCCAAAACAATCATATCTTCATCTCTTAATCCTCCATTCTTTTCTCTATCAAACCCTACGGCAAAACCCAAAGGAAAATCAAAGAATAAGACTTCCATTCAAGCTTCTTTCAATCTTTTTCAAGATTCTTCTTCAAAGTAAATTCTTCTTCAAGAATTTCATTCTTTCCAAATCAAATTCCTTCATGCAATTATGAATGAATTATTAAAATCTTAATTCTTGGCCATAGGAATTTCAAGAAACTAATTCAAGAATTTAAAGAATGGTTTTCTTGATTGTTCTCCTTCAAGGTAGGGTTTCAAGGCTTCTAATCAAATTTTTCTGCAGGATTCTTCAAGAACCTTATCCTTCTTGGTATGTAAGGCTATTCATAGTGATGGACTGAGTTCGTCCGCACGCCTTACAACTGAATTCAATCAGTAAAAATTTAATTTAGCTTTATACCCTTAGTTTTGAGAATTCTTGATATGAGTTATGTTATTGATTCTGAGTTCTAAATTCTTGATCATAAGTTGTTATAGATATTATTACACATTTAGATCCTTGTTGTTCATGTTTAAATTCCACATGAATCCTAAATTTTGAGTTTTGATTGAGAGTCTTTCGAACAAGCATCTCTTGTCATAAATTGATTTTTGAGGAGTTAAAAGTGAGTACGAGAGTAAGCTTTAAAGGAAATTTTTGAGTTAAAGTTAAGGGAACTATATGATTCCCAAATGTTTCATTTTAATAGGAAGAAAGACAGTATTAGTTTGAGAAAAGCAAAAGAGTAAATCTAGGGTTCTATCCTTAGATTTGAGTATTCTTGAGATGAGTCAATGTTGAGTTCTGAGTTCTTGAGTTCCTGATTTTTAAATTTCTATTCTTAATTATTGAATTATTGTATATTTTGTATTGAGATTATTGAGTTGATTGTTCATGTCTACTTTTCAGCATGAATCGTATTCAGTATGCATTGAGTTCTTATTGAGAATCTTTTAAATAAATCGTAATTATTTTAAACTGAGCTTGGAGAAAGTAAAGAGAAGCTTGAGAAAGAGTTTTAGCAAAGATTTGAGCAAGAGTATAAGGGAACTAAGTATTCCCTATGTATCACTTTTTACAATGAGAAAAGAGAAACCTTGTTTTCTAAATGAGCAATGAGTTCAAGGATATTTCAGAGGAGTTGTCTCTTTTAAGAGAATAGTTTGATCAATTATCTCAAATCAGAGAAAGAGAATGTTTTATACATTTGAGCATCAGTATATGTATTATTGAGAGTCATATTGAGTATCGATATGGGGATGAGTTCAGACAACTCAAAATCCTCAAAATCCATGTCTTGCCAACATTGGTATAACAGAATCATACTTTTTAGATGAATCCTTATTGCTTAGTGGATCCAGTTAGTTGAGAGGTTCTATACCCTGGCACGGTATAGGACAGTTCTACCAGCGTGGGCGAGATGCTGTATCATCACATAGCTTATAGTGATGGTTGTCGTTTAGAGAATCTTCCAATAGAGTTAAAGTGTATTTTAATATATCACTTATTATCTTGAGTTCAAAGATGATTAAGTATTTTGTAAAAGCTTTAAATGATTTAACTCCTTTATTTATTTACATTTAGCTTGAACATATTTTATCTATTGCAATCCTTTCATTCAGTTATTTCGCTTCGGCTGTATTACATACTCGTACACTCAATGTACTGATGTTATTCGACCTGCATCTTTTTATGATGCAGATACAGGTGTTCAGGATCATCAGCAGGTGCTTCGTTGAGATCACTCTACACTTCAGCTAACCTTTAGTAAGTCTCCTTGCATTCCAGAGGACTTCACATTTTCTTTCTAGTTAGTAGTTTTGAGATGCCGTGGGTCTTGTCCCGACATCCTTCTTTAGTAGTAGAGGCTTCATAGATAGACAGAGTCGAGGTGTCTCTCAGTATTTACTTTCTTTTGAGTTGTTTTACAAACTATAAGTATTGTTATTGAGTATTTTCTAAACTTTATGAGATGAGTATTTGAGTTTAACTGATTTAATTTTATTTTGAGCCTATCATTGCTTGAGTAAATCTTCCGCTAAGTAGTCAGTCAAGCCAAGGGTTTGCTTGGGGACCAACAATGGTTCTCGAGTGTCGATCACGTCTAGGGTGTAGGCTCGGGATGTGACAGGTAGCCAGCTCCACAACTTTTTCCACCTTTACAAATATTATGATTTCAAGCTGATGCCATTGGAGAAAATGGAGGGTTCCTTCCGTCGTTGCCATATCCACAAGCCCCACCATCTACATAATGATTAGGTATTGTTTTGAGTTTATCTTTTATAAACAGACGTTGATTAAAGAAATTTTACATATCATGTTTAAATGACAACTACCAATCTTAAAAATAAGGAATGTTATATGTTATAAAAGATCTTAATAATTCGATGATGTTAAAATCCTATACACAATCTCAATATATTAAAGTAGAATTTATTCTTTCTTTAATAATATAATTTTTGTATTGGTGGTGAGAAATGACAAAAAAATGTCCATTAAGAAGATCGGGTAAGTGAGGCAAAAAAGAATCGATTGACCCCAAAAACTAGATATATTGAGGCTCGAATGCAGGGATTAGTATTAATACTAAAAATTAGAGACCAATTAGCAAGGGCAAAATAAAAATTAAGGAGAATTCAATCAAATTTAAACGGAAGTTTTATAGTTATCTATAAAAATAATAACTGATAAAACATCCTATATTATATTTTATACTTAAATATATAAAATCTATACTTTTGCTGCCTATTTTGCAAACTAAATCACCTAAAAACGCTAAGCCAATCACTACGCTTTACAGTGGAACTAGTTGGAATTATATGAATTCACCATTATACTAATGTTTTTTTTTTAACAAGCATTCTTAGTAACCTATAATAAATGCTAAAGTAACTTGCTGTAACAAATTAAATTATGTTGATGATATAAAAATTATTCATATTATCCGTATATATAACTTAAATCTGTACAAAATTATGCACATTATTATATTCATAAATTATTTGCATGTGTATTCATGCATGGTTGTGCACATTATCACTACCAGCTCCGGCAGGATCTCCATACCACGTTGACACGACGGATAAGAATGAATCAGTTTCACCCACGACGGAGGAGGACGTAAATATAGAACAAGAAAATATAGGTGATTTTATATGCAACAAAACTCCTACAATGTTTACCACATATAGCACCAGCATAACCTCATTGATATTGATTTATGGTTTGTGATGTTTTTATTTTAAATTCTTCGAATCAGTGCATTTCCTTGAACATGTGATGAATCTTAGTATAAGATTAATCTTCCTAAAGTAAATATAATTCATAAATAGTTCACAATGGTCTTCATTCGTGAATGTAAAATTGCACATGAAAGGTCGTGGAAGTAAATTTTTAATTTTAAACCTTTTTAAGGTTTTCTAAGTTGCGACTCCTTGCTATGTGTTTATTTATAAACTAGTAAATTTGACCGCGCCTTCGCACAAGTTCAATATATTATTTTAAAATTTAGATAATGTGATAGAAATAGAAATCATATCTTAGTGTAGATGTATAAAGTATAAAATTAAAATCTATATAAAAAATAGATGGAAAAATATCAAAAAATAATAATAATCTAAAGGGAAAAGGGTCAAAAATATCCTTCAACTTTGTTTCATTGGTTGACTAAGCCCTCGCCATTAAAATGAAGTTGTTTTTACCCTCGGCGTGACTAATTTCATCATTTGTGCCCCTCAATTGGATGGAAAGCCCCAAATCAATTAAAATTACCCAAATTTATTGGGTGGGTCGGGTCGGGTTAAAATTAAGCACCAGGTTAAAAGATGAACAAAAATGGGTTCTATTATTAGGTGGGTCAGGTCGGGTTAAAATTGGGTAATTTTAATTGATTTGGGGCTTTACATCCAATTGAGGGGCACAAATGATGAAATTAGTAACGGCAAGGGTAAAAACAACTTCGTTTTAATTCTGAGAGCTTAGTCAACCAATAAAACAAAGTTGAAGGGTATTTTTGACCCTTTTCCCTAATCTAAAATATAACCTTACAATACAATCCATTTTAATGAAAGAGAGGAGAATAAAATATTTAGTAAGAGAGCTAATTAATAAAGTCCATGTCAATTATGAGGAAGAAAAAGAATGTTTAGTCAAGCCAAGAAAGAAAATTTTCTTTTTTTCTATGGTAAGGGTTGTTTAAGAATAAGCCTCAAGATTTTTATCGTTGAGGTAAATGCGTTGGGCTTTTCTTAGAGTTAAATCATATTAGCGCTTTCAGGGTCTGACTTTTTTCATTCTGTTCATTCTTGAGCCTTCTCTTTTTAACTCCCACAGAAGAAAGTGCTAACGTTTCTAATTTCTTCATAGCTTGAATTTCAATTATCTGTACTATATATGAAAAGTTTTTTCTCTGGTCATGTCTAAATAGTTAATAATGAATATCTTAACTCGTGAAGAGTTAACATAAGTCATCGAAAGTGTAATTAATTTGAAGATTAATGAGACAACTTTGTGTACTTCCCTATTGTATTCTTCTCAAATTCCATCAACAATATAGAAGAGCACCAAACGATCAAACGACATCCACTTCTGAAATTCCGAAACGTATTTTAATTTCTCAGAAAGTGACGAAGTTGTTGGAAAAACAGATAGCTACGGAAGGAATATAGAATGAATAAATAAAAAGTAGCTGTAACAGCTCCTTTATTTTCTACTACTCCACCTTTTGTACGTCTTCCTTCTTCCATTATTTTCTTTGTCAGTAGATTTTTTTTCCATCTTTGCATATTTAAGAAAAAGTAACCAAAATAAACAAAAGAAGGGGAGCCAAATATCTTAAAGATATAATACATCTTCAATGTTCTTTATGGAGATTGCATTGTGAAAGTTATGTAAAAATGAAAAGAATAAAATAAAGTATAAAGTTGTATATGGACTTCTGTGAGATTATAATAACATATTGTCTTGTCTTTCCTGAATTTTGACATGAAGAACCTCAAGAATTGACTTGTCTTTCCTGACTTTGAAATAGTATTCTACTCCAGCAGTTGAATCATCAAAAAGTTCGAGAAAAGTCCTGTAAGTATTTCATCCTCAAAATGCAATAATGTGATCTCGACCATCAATATTAAGAATTTGATAAGGGAGACTTTCACTTTCATTTTTTTGGAAAGCCTTCTACTAATCTTGATAAATGGGAAAGATGTATAGAATTTAAAGAGTTACTTGAGTAGATTAGTATAACTAAAAATATACTACTTTGGTTTGATCATTATGAAATATAAATGGCATTACGAAAATGTTAAATATTGAATACGACCTAAGTAAAAGGAAAATAGAGAGAATATCCATTTAACCATAAGAATGTAAATGAAAGGACATAGAAAGAGAACTTGTCATGACACAATAATAAGCACCAATCATGCATAAAAATCAAAGTAATCCATTGGGTGGGTAGAAAAGAGAACTAATGAGCTTATCACTTGAAAATATTAGACCAGCTACTTACCAGGTGGAGTGAAGCATGCTAAAACCTGAAAATCGTGAGAGAATAAATGCATGAATTAGCAAATAACTAAAATTGTTGCTAGTTGGGGTCATTCTCTGCAATAAGATGACCTCCGATACTATGGATTCCTTAAGAATTGGGTTGCTATCTGCCAGAGTTCGAAATCACTACTGTTGTGTTACTATGCATAACTAATAATTACCAACTTAAAATGTTACTTGTCTCACCGTGAAGAACAATACAGGTTGAAATCTATTAAAAGAATAATTTTAAAAAAGCTCTTATTATTTTTTGTCTATTTAAAATTACTTTTACTTAAAATCAAGGGCTTACCAGCACTTTGTTTTTTTATTCAATTACTACAAAAGTGGTTAAAAGCTATTTTGGATTGAAAACAATTAAACTAAGACAATCGAAATGGGCTCTTAGGAGAGACTTTAAAGAAATTCATATATAACAGTGCACTAAAATTCAATATAGATATCCATTATAAAAATGCAGATTGTTCTATAAGTAATATTTTTCAGATTAAGCAAAAGTTAGTTGTGTGGTATAACTAACAAAGATAATCTTTATGCTGCAGTATATTGGCGCTAATCAGCACTAAATTTAAACATAATTTAATGTGTTGTAATTTACAAAATCAATTAGGGAAAATGTGCTAAAAATATCAACATTCGATGAACAACAATTGGAGTATCTTTCTCTTTGAATGTATCGACATATCCCTGCAATACTTGATACAGAAGAGGGGACACACCAAATATAAGTATCGAACATAATTTTGTTTTTAAAAAAAGTTGAAAGATGACACATTTGGTTATTTGAATACGGCAATCAATATAAACGTTTAAATAACCACCGATCTATACCTTTGATATCCAATCTTCTTCTTTCTACCCAACTTGGTACAATCATGTTTCAAAAGAGGAAAATTATTATAAGAATGAAATCATGGCAAACAAATAGATCAAAAAACATGAACAATGGATAATCTTTTTACTCACATTAGGAGACTCATTAATATATCATTAAAGTATTTAGAAAGGTGGTTTATCTTAACTTTAAATACACCAAAACAATAAAGCCGTAAACACATTAATATACCATCAAGTATCATATGGAAAAGCTAACTTTCTTTTATATTCATAAAACTCAGCGCCTTAGAAAGAACATAGCATTGCTGGAGACAGACCTCTTAATTCAATGAGATGCAGTACTTTGCATAGGTTATCACCACTATTTAATCAATGGATATATTAATTGATATGGAGGAGAAGATTACGTAAGTAGAACTCACTTTTTTACATCACTTGCAGAATTTTTTTTGATCAAATAAACAAGATCGATAGTAGAACATTCAACTTAGGAATATATATATGTATTGTTACAAATCCATTTAATTGTGGATGTTTCTTTTCATCAACAATCTAACGTAATGTAGATATTTAATGTAAGTATTAAAGATCTACTAACGCATTTGGCTTAAGTTTGTTAACGGATGATTTGTACATCCTATAAAAGGGAAATATTCATCCTTATGAAAGACGCACACTAAAAAGAGATTGAATAAATACTCTCTATTCTATACTTTCCATTACGATTTGTCTTCCTTTTTTATTTAGTATTCTTGTGTTTTCCTTTCATTTTACAATACGTTATTAGCACGAGTCTCTAACCAATTGAGGCCTACTTAATCTGGGATTATCTTTTTCCTAAAAGTTAATCAATTTTATTTTCGAGTCAAGTATACATTTATATGTTCGTATCTCTAATAAGACTTCCATAAGTCTTTGATCTGCAATTTAATTACTGTATACATGACTTGTTTTAGGTATTATTATAATACTTTACTAGACATAAACCAATACGTTTCAGGTTTATATTATTATGTTATTTATATGCTACTTATTACTTATAACTCTAAATTAAATACTAAGCAATATGATAACATGCTAGTTAGAATACACGTAAGTATTTTCTTGTCACACATTTATGGTAAAGTATTTGTGTGTCATAAAGAAGAATATATTGTATTAAATATGACTCAAAATTCTAACAAAACTTTGGCGTTAATATCTATTGAAACTAGTAATAAATATTGTAGAATAATTAGAAAATATATTAAATTTATCGTTTCAATACTTCATGAGTTTACATGCTTTTGTAACATTCTATGTTCATGCATATAATAAACTTTATACTCATACTATACTTTATTATCTAAAATATTAATTTGCTATTTATAATAAAGAAATAAACATCATGATATTAACTCAATTATTTTATGATAGTTTTCATCATGTCGAATTTGTCAAAACTTGAATTTGTGGCACTTGACATTTCTGGAAAGAACTATTTGTCATGGGTACTTGATGCTGAAATTCACCTTACCGCTAATGATCTTGGTGATAATATAATCAAAGGAAATAAAGCATCAAGTCAGGATAAAGCGAAGGTTATGATTTTCCTTCATCATCATCTTGATGAAAGCCTGAAGGTCGAATACTTAACAATGAAAGATCCACTTGAATTGTGGATAGTTTGAAAGGGAGGTATGACCACCTCAAGGCAACGGTATTGCCAAGGGCTCGTTATGAGTGGATGCACTTACGGTTTCAAGATTATAAAATCGTAATTGAGTATAACTCTGTTGTATTTAGAATCACTTCCCAATTGAAATTATGTGGGGAAACTATAAATGATGAAGACATGTTGGAAAAGACACTAACTACTTTCCATGCCTCTAATGTGATACTACAGTAGCAATACCGTGAAAATGGTTTTCAAAAATACTCTGAATTATATTGATCTCATGCCTTCTGGTGGCTGAGTAGCATAATGCCCTTTTAATGAAAAAATCACGAAGCTCGTCCCACTGGAACTGCTCCATTACCGGAAGCAAAAGGGGTAGAAGCACACGGCCAGTCTGAAATAAGACAAAATAATCGGGGCCATGATAATGTGCGTGGGCGTGGCAAGGGTAAAAGACTATATAATAATCGTCGAAGTGGTGGTCATAACAAAAGGGAGAACAATTTGGGTTCTCAAAACAATCCTTCAAAAGGCAAGGATGATCACTGTCATCGTTGTGGCCTTAAAGGTCACTAGAAAAATGAATGTCGAGCACCTGAGCATTTCTTCAAGTTGTATCAAAATTTCTTCAAAATAAAAGGAAATAAAGGTGGTGCCTCCTCTTCTAATGCCAGGGTGGAGTCATATTTGACTCTCAAATATGATGCTCAGGCAGGATCTTCTCTGAAATATGATGAGAATGTTGAAGCAAATTTAGCATTGAAAGATGATGCTTTTGATGGGCTCGATGATATTACTCATCTAGAAGCTGAGGACTTCTTTGGGGATCGCAATTGAAGATTGATCATTGAACCGGGAAATGAATAATGTTGTTATGTGTTTTTAATGTCTTACTTAAAGTTGATGTACTTAAATTTTATTTTGTTAAGTTTCGTACTTCTTATTATGTATTTTTATTTTATGAAGATAAATAAAATTTTCCAGTCTTCAGTTGGATCCAAGATGGGTAATGGAGATATGTGCCTTCTAGATAGTTCCACAACTCATACAATACTTACTAAGAGAAAAGAAATATTTCTCTCATTTGGTTATGAAAAAGGCATATGTTAATACAATATCCGGTAGTACAAAATTGATTGAGGACTCTGGAAGAGTGGTCTTATTACTACCTGGAGGAACATTATTGGCAATTAATAATGCATTGTATTGTAGCAAGTCTCAAAGAAACTTGTTAAGTTTCAAGATTATTCGCCAAAATGGCTATCATGTTGAGACTGCGAATGAAGGAAAGGTTGAATACCTTTATATTACTACAATAAATGCGGATAAGAAAATTGTGCATGAAAAATTGCCTGCACTTTCTTCTGGGTTGTACCATACAAATATTGGTACGGTTGAATCACATTCCGTAGTAAACAAAAGGTTTACTAGCTCTAAAGATTTTATCAGTGGGCATGACCGGTTGGGACATCCCGATTATAATATGATGTGAAGAATAATTTAGAATTCACATGGGCATACTTTGAAGAACCAAAATGTTCTTCAATCAAAGAAATTCTCTTGTGCTGCTTGTTCTCAAGAAAGGTTGGTTATCAAACCATTAACGGCTAAGGTTGGGGTGGAATCCCCTGCATTTCTAGAACGGATACAGGGTGATATATGTGGGCATATTCACCCTGCATGTGGACCATTTAAATATTATATGATCTTGATAGATGCATCTACAAGATGGTCACATATGTGCTTATTATCAACCCGCAATATGACTTTGCGAGGTTGTTGGCTCAAATAATAAGGTTAAAAGCACAATTTCCAGATTATGCAATAAAGACAATTCGTCTTGATAATGCTAGTGAGTTTACATCTCAAGAATTTAATGATTATTGTTTTTCCACTGGAATAACAGTTGAACATCCTGTTGTACATGTTCATACTCAAAATGGTATGGCAGAGTCATTGATTAAGCGTCTCCAATTGATAGCTAGACCATTGTTGATGAGGACAAAGTTGCCTGTTTCAATATGGGGCATGATATTTTGCATGCGGCGACACTTGTGCGTATAAGGCCAACCAGTTATCATAACATCTCCCCATTGCAATTGGTTTCTGATCAGGAGCCAAACATTTCCCATCTTAGAATCTTTGATTGTGCAGTATATGTTTCAATTGCTCCATCACAATGCACAAAGATGGGTCCAAAGAAGGTTGGGGATATATGTAGGATATGAATCTCGTTCTATTATAAAGTATTTGGAACCTAGAACTGGAGATTTATTTACGGCAAGGTTTGCTGATTGTCATTTTGATGAATCAGTATACCTAGCATTAGGGGGAGAACAAAAGCAGTAGGGAAATGAGATAGATTGGAATTCACTTTCACTGTCATTTAGATCCTCGAACAAATCAATGTGAGCAAGAAGTTCAAAAGATAATATTTTTGCAGAATATTGCAAATCAGCTACCGGATGCATTTACTAACCTTCCATGGGTTACTAAATCATATATCCCAGCTGCTAATGCTCAAGTTCGAGTTGATGTCCCGATAGGAAAAATTGTTAAGGCAAATGAGTTTGGACCACACTTAAAACGTGGTAGACCAATTGGTTCCAAGGATAAAAATCCTCAAAAAAGGAAAGGAATAAATGATCAAGATGATCATAATATGGAGGAAATTTCTCATGAAGAGCTTCAAGACATAATAAATGATGACACCACTGAGGAGATCCATGCACCTGAAAATAATGAGAATAAGGAGATCTCAATAAATTATGTCTCGACGAGAAAAAGGTGGAATCAAAATAATATTGTGGTGAATAATATTTTTTTCTATAATGTTGTTGTTGAAATAATGCAACAAGATGAGGATTTGGAACCAAAATATGTTAATGAATGTAGACAGAGATATGATTGGCCAAAATGGAAGGAAGCAATTCAAACAGAAATGACTTCACTTGAAAAACGTGAAGTTTTTGGACCAATAGTCCGAACACCTAAAGATGTCAAGCCAATGGGGTATAAATGGATTTTTGTGTGAAAACGCAATGAAAATGGTAAAGTGGTAAGATATAAAGCACGACTTGTGGTACAAGGATTTTCGCAAAGGCCTAGCATTGATTATGAGGAGACATACTCATGTGGTAGATGCAACTACCTTCAGGTATCTAATAAATATGACAGTTCATGAAAAGCTTGAAATGCATCTAATGGACGTTGTCACAACCTAATTATATGGCTCACTAGACCACAATATTTTTATGAAAATCCCTGAACCACTCAAAGTGCCTGAAGCATATAAAAATTCAAAAGAAACTTGTTCAATAAAGCTTCAAAAATCCTTATATGGATTGAAACAATCAGGGCGAATATGGTATAATTGTCTTAGCGAATATTTGCTAAAGGAAGGGTATAAGAATGACCCTATTTGTCCTTGTATTTTTATACGAAGGTCAAAATCTGAATTTGTAGTAATATCTGTTTATGTTGATGACTTGAACATCATTGGAACTCCTAAAGAGCTTTCAAAAGCTATTGAGTGTCTGAAGAAAGAATTTGAAATGAAAGATCGTGGTAAGAAAAAATTTTGTCTTGGCCTTCAGATTGAATATTTGAAAAATGGAATATTTATCCATCAATCAACATATACTAAAAATGTTTTGAAGCAATTTTACATGGATAAATCACACCCATCGAGTACCCCGATGGTTGTGAGATCTATCGATATAAATAAAGATCCATTTCGACCTCAAGAAAAGAATGAAGAGCTTCTTGGTAATGAAACTCCATATCTCAGTGCTATTAGGGCACTAATGTACCTTGCCAGCAATACCCAACCAGATATTTGTTTCGCAGTAAGTTTATTGGTGAGATTCAACTCATGTCCAACAAAAAGACATTGGAAAGGTGTAAACATATATTCAGATACCTTCAAGGAAAAACTGATATGGGATTGTTGTATTCTAATGCATCTAAGTCAGAATTGATCGGTTATGCAGATGCAGGATATTTGTCTTACCCACATAAAGCTCGATCTCAGAAAGGTTATTTATTCACATATAGAGGTACATCTATATCATGGCATTCGATGAAGCAAACAATAGTTGCTACTTCTTCAAATCATGCAGAGATAATAGCCATTCATGAAGGCAGTCGAGAATGCGTATGGTTGAGATCAATGACTCAACATATTTTGCAATTATGTGGTCTTTTTGTGCACACAAAGATACCAACAATATTGTATGAAGATAATGCTGCTTACATAGCTCAATTAAAGGAGGATATATCAAAGGAGACCGAACAAAGCATATTTAACCTAAGTTCTTTTTCACGCATGATCTTCAACAAAGTGGTGAGATAAATGTTCAACATATTCGTTCGAGTGATAATCTTGTAGATTTAATCACTAAGGCATTGCCAACATCAACATTTGAGAAACTAAGATATAAGCTTAGAATGCGTCGTCTCCAAGATATCAAATAAAGTTTTCATCAGGGGGAGTAAAATACGCGATGTACTCTTTTTCCCTTAACCAAGGTTTTGTCCCATTAGTTTTCGTGGTAAGGTTTATAATGAGGTAGAACTCAAGGCGTATTACAAGATATGTGTACTCTTTTTCCTTCACTAGGCTTTTTTCCACTGGATTTTTTTTCCTAGCAAGGTTTTAACGAGGCATATTATCTATAAACATCCAAGGGGGAGTGTTACAAATCCATTTAATTGTGGATGTTTCTTTTCTTCAACAATCTAACGTAATGTATATATTTAATGTAAGTATTAAAGATCAACTAACGCATTTGGCTTAAGTTTGTTAACGGATGATTTGTAGATCCTATAAAAGGGAAATATTCATCCTTATGAAAGACACACACTAAAGTGAGACTGAATAAATACTCTCTATTCTATACTTTCTATTACGATTTGTCTTCCTTTATTATTTAGTATTCTTGTGTTTTTCTTTCATTTTACAACATATATATATATAATAAAATATTGCCCCGCCCACCTTTTCTAATAAAACATGTGCCACATTTCACCACAAAATACTTCCATTCTTATTCACTTGTGTAGTTTATACTCTACTTATTTTTAATCTTTACCATTTAACACCCGCTATTTACATTACGCAATGTGAGTACCAAAACAAAGAGGTCACCATTTAGCATAGATAAGACTATTTGTCTACAATTGAAAGCAAAGAAATGAATATTCGACAGTAAGTTTTAGCCAACAGAAGAGAATGAATTATCAGTAATACTCATCTAACTAAGGCTAACCAAACAACATTTTATTCAAGTCTTTTAGGTACTCATGAGTTCTCTTTTTTTTTTTGGATGTCACACTCACTGTTATTTACCCGCTTCATATCTCGACTAATCTGGATCACCGACACATAAGGGCATTAAACAGGGAAACACACACTCCTTACCATTTTTTTCTATTTACAGAGCTCGAACTCGAGAACTCTTATTAATCATACATATAATTAAATTTATACAGTGAACAGAAAGATCTTGTAACCATAAATTCAATCAAAGAGTGCATTATCATCAATTTGCAATAATAACAAACCTGGGAGGAAGGAGCAATAGCATTTTTGGGAGCAGAATTGATGCAAGAGAAAACAACATCTTGTTCATTCCCAACACATTGAGCTTGTCCTTGAACAACAAATTGAGGGGTAAACATGGTATCAAGACGTAAGGACTCAACATAAGCCTTTTGTTTAACGGTCCATAAACTCGACCCAAATGGATCCTTCCAGCCTATATAATCCCAATAATCCTCATGATAGACCAACAAAATCACCAGCATCTAATCTAAAAAGGAAATGTACTTCATTTATTCTCTGTTTGTTCTTCCTTGACAATATTTTTAGTTTCATTTTAATTGAGTGTTCCTCAAACACGTCCCTTTATTGAATTCTCAAGTTTACATAAGCAATTCAAACATAATAATAAGAAAGAGGAAAGGAACTAAAATGAAGAAAGAGGGGAAAAAAGTGAAGCTCACCTCCAATGCCAATGTCTTTCCAATTGACTTGTTAAAATGTTGAGCTCCTTGAATTCATACACTTATAGCAATTGCGGAAAATATGGAAGGGAAAGCTTCAATACGGGAATATAAAGAAGTGCAGATTTGATTGTTGAAATAAATCAGGTAATTACAATACCGAAACAAATGTCACCTAACATGATATTAGCAAACAACCTTTTTCTTAATTGTGAAGTTCTCACATCCTATAATTAATAAGTCGTAGCAATAAGTCACCAGGTAAATTAAACATTAAATGATGGTCAGTATGCAACTATGCAGATTAAAGTTTTAAAATAATAGAGATCGAAGTGTGCATTATTCTCAACCCAATTTTCGTTTATTAATTATGGAGCATTCTTGAAAAGATAACATGTGTACGAAGATTATAAAACACCAGCAAAAACAGTGTAACCTAAAAATTGCTAATGGAAAAGTGAAAAGCTAAATTAAAAGAATAACTTGTCAATAAAACTTAGATGGTAAACCAGAAGAATGAGGAGGCCGGCGTATTGCCATTAAACTTTTTCACTTTCTTTTCGGAGTTGAACTCCGATCAAACACTTTTGTCCATAAAATTTCGGAATTCAACTTGAAGTTGAATTTCTGAATTTGTAAAAAACAACAAAAAGGTTCCAATTTGTGTTCATGGACAAACACAATCAAATATATTTTTCACTTTAAAAATAAAAACTTGTTTTTTCAAATTTGACAATATGAAACATGGTAAAACGCTTTTATCAACATAGTGAAAAATAATATGCTAGCACTGAAAGATAACCCTAGGAGACGAATATATATCCCTGTTTGAAGAATTAAATATCAAGAGGACCATCAATTAAACTCTATATATTATGGTGTTGTGCCAAATTTCGTGAATTAACAGATGAAGGAACACGTTAAAGAACAAAAGGACCAAAAAATGTAAAACATACAAAATTATGAGAAGGAAATCACTGCTTCAATTCATGGTTCTTTACATTGGAAAAATCTACTCCAATGAATGCTGCTAAGAGTGGAGAAAACAACATAAGGCCCATGATTAGATAGAAGATAAAGACAAAAATAGAAATTTTTTAGAAAAAAGGGAAAGTACCAAAAAAATTAACTTGTTACTTATTGTTCCCTACGCAGAAACCGGTTAATAGCGCAATATGGGGAGGAAACAACGTAGCTGACATGAAGATTCATGAAAGTTGAGAGATGCAAGTTAATGCCTCTTTTGTGATTTTTCAAAAGAAGGTGTTGATGACTAATTTATTTATATTTTAATAGTCGTGACTCTGAGTTGTAAAGGTGTCTTTTGGGAGAAGTACTTAAGTTGTTTGAGAACATCTATCTATATATAATAGGAGAAGTAAAATGTGCCACGTGTCAGCACCATAAAAAATAGACTTTTTGAATAATTAACATTGATTACATTTAATAGGATTAAATAATAAATTACTATTTTATTTTTAAAATGGTTCTAAAAATATGGTGTTCTAACGTATTCCTTTCTTTTTGTGGAAAGATACTTTTAAATATATTTTCACAACCTCCTTATTTCAGCAGCAGCACCAACAAGAAGAAAAACAACAACAACAACAACAGTATAATATTAATAAAAATATAACAATAATAATAATATTATTATAATAATAGTATAGATTATTATCAGCCCCATAAAAGTTATAAATCTTGAATAATTTTTACATTCGAAAAAAATAAAAAGATTAAAATAAAAGAAAAAAAACAATGGACGAAAGGAAGTTTTTGTAATGACCCTGAAGGTCATTTTTAGTAATTTCTGTAAATTGACCATTTTACCCTTCCCAAGAGTTGCCGCGAGTCATGTTTGATCGGTATCCGAAGTTGGTTTTGTGAATTTCCTTGTCAAGTTAAAATTTTTAGAAAGTTTTGAGTTTTGGATTAAATAATAAATTACTATTTTATTTTTAAAGTAAAACGTGACACGTGTCAGCACCATAAAAAATAGACCTTTTAAATAATTAACATTAATGAAATTTAATAGGATCAAATAATAAATTACTATTTTATTTTTAAAATGGTTCTAAAAATATGGTGTTGTAACGTATTCCTTTCTTTTTGTGGAAAGATACTTTTAAATATATTTTCACAACCTCCTTATTTCAGCAGCAACAACAACACCACCAACAACAAAAACAACCACAACAACAACAACAGTATAATAGTAGTAAAAATATAACAATAATAATAATAGTATTATAATAATAATAATAATAATCTATATGTATATATATAGATTATAGATATAGATTATTATCAGCCCCATAAAAGTTATGAATCTGAATAATTTTTAAATTCGAAAAAAATAAAAAGATTAAAATAAAAGGAAGAAAATAATGGACGAAAGGAAGTTTTTGTAATGACCCTGAAGGTCATTTTTAGTAATTTTTATAAAATGACCATTTTACCCCTCCCAAGAGTTGCCGCGAGTCATGTTTGATCGGTATCCGAAGTTGGTTTTGTGAATTTCCTTGTCAAGTTAAAATTTTTAGAAAGTTTTGAGTTTTGGAACTTAAGTTGTCATAAGATGGTATTTGAGGTCATTCGGAGTTCCGGGGTTCGGAATGGAATTCCATCAATTCTATCAGCTCCGAAATGTTGAAATTGATCTAGGAGAGTTGATGGAATCAGATTTGGGGCTATATCATGGATTTGAGGCCTTAAGTTGGAAATTATTGAGTTTTTGACCATAGAGTTGACTTTGGTCAATTTAGTGATCGGATGCTCGAAATTGAATTTCGACGACTTTGTTAGATTCAAGGGATGGTTTTAGTCCTAGGAGTGGTCTTGGTTGAATTTTTTTGAGGTCCTGAGCTTGATTTGGTATTTTGAGGCTTAAAGTTAGTTTCGTTGCGACTTATCGGGTTCCGGATCAAGGAGACCTCGAATTCAAATTCTGACGGTTTGATTGAGTCAGGAATGTCAAATTTAGTAGGGTAGCATGTTTGGTTTGTGTGCACGGGATTCCGAACGAATCCCGAGGGTTGTTTTCGTGAATTTGCTTTTAAGTGTGATTGCTGTCAGCTGAGTCTGGTGCAAGCTTCTTCGCATTCGCGGAAGCTTGTCCACGATCGCGGAAGGCTGCTGGGTTGTCCTTCACGTTCGCGGAGGGCCTTGACCCTTGACCCTTGACCTTCGCATTCACGTGGGTCCTGCCACGTACGTGGAGGGTTTGGAGGTTGTTCTCCGTGTTTGCAGAAGTAAGTGGCCACGTTCGCGGAGGGATATTTTTCCCTGATCAGTTTTAATTCCCAAAATCGGGAAAACATCCATTTCCACCATTTTTAAACTTGGAAAGCTCGGAAAAGGCGATTTTCATGGGAAAACTATTGGGTAAGATATTTTAACCCATAACCTTCATAACCCATTGATTATATCTTGATTTTAACTTGAAACTAGGTATTTTAAAGTGAAGAAATTGGGGTTTTTCAAGAAATTTGAATTTTCAATTAAATTATGATTATGAACTGGTTTGATCCCCATTTTTGAATTGGCTTTCACTTATGGATTCCTAACGCTTTGAGGAACATTTTCATCTAAAAATTTTCAGATTTAAACCCCGTTTTGGAATCGAACTTCTGAGCCATTTTGACCCTTTTTCCTGAATTTTGTGATTTGGGTGTCGATAGTTCCGGAATTTAATTGTGAATCATTATATGAATAGATTATGGTGTTTCGGACTATATTCGGAAGGGGAAGGCTCAAGTTATTGATTGATCAGGATTTTGGCTAAGGCAAGTGAACTCCTAAAACTCCATAAATCTTGTAGAATTATGAATTTAGTTTCTTTTATGTGTTGGGGAGTAATGGGAATGCCGATACGGGTTGAATTCTTTGATGAACCAATTTTAATTGATCAACGGGTTAATAAAAGGGAATGTGTGCTAATGTTGTGAATCAAAGTGTGATATGCCGTGATCTTGATATCGATGTGTAATTGGTGAAATGCTTTGGTAGCTTTATGTGGACTTGAATTGCTTGAATTATTGTCTCTTCCTTATGGTGTGAACTTGCTTATGTGCATTGATTGTTGTACACCCTGATGAGACATATGATATAAAACTGATGAAAAATGGTTCCGGCTAGTGATACAAAGCCGATGGGATATGGTTTCGGCTAGTGATATGATGTAATGTCGATGGGAAATGGTTCCTGCTAGTGACATGATATAAAGCCGATGGGAAATGGTTCCAGCTAGTGACATGATAAAAAGCTGATGGGAAATGGTTCCAGCTAGTGATTGACTATTGTGATTTGATGCATTGTGATGCTTACGTTTGATTTATTTGTTAATTGTGATTGATACACTTGTTACTTTTGATTGATCTACTTGACCTTGAGATTGAATTACTTGATACGTGTAGGTTGTTGAATTATAGCTATTGGACTGTGATTATTGAGCCTTGTAAGCGGTGTATTGTAGAATTGTTAGGTTGGGCTGATTTTCTGTGTAGGTAGTAGTTGTGGAGGTTCAGTTGGGATGGAAGGAGTTTGCGTATTTTATTAGATTTACCTAGTTTGGTTAGGTTGCTTGCTGAGTACTGTGTTGTTTGGTACTCACTCCTTGCTTCTACACTTGTGTAGGTTCCGAGCCCGGACAGTGAGTTTCTTTTTTCTTTACCATTCGAGGCTTTCCACGAGACTGAGAGATGTAGCTATTGTCATCAGGTAGACTCTCTTATTCCTATTTTTAGACTTTATTCTTCTTGAGAAACAAAGGCATACTTGAGACTTGTATTTTTTCATTTCAGTTCTATTATTAGCGGCTTGTACATGTGACAACCAGTCCTTGAGGGTTATTTAAGTTTTGAAAGACTTCCGCTTTTGTTATTCTTATTTTATTTGCTTATTTCCGCATTTATTTCTGTCTTTATTGTGTTTAGGTTGACTTGTCCTGGTGGGATAGGACAAGTGCCATCATGCTCGGTTTTGGGTCATGAGAAATGGTATTAGAGCCAAGGTCATAGGTCTCAGGTGTACAAGACAAGTCTAAGTAGAGTCTCGAGGATCAGTACGGAGATGTCTATACTTATCTTTGAGAGGCTATGAAGACTGTTAGGAAACTTCTGTTATTTCATTCTTTCTTATCGTGCGAGGTTCCTAACTCTAGTGCTTAGTGTCGCGTGTTATTTTGACAGATGTCAAGAACCAGAGCTTTGATTTCGAGAGATAGAAGGGAGGCAGTCTCCGAGGCAGTAGTTGAGGCCCCAGTCAGAGGTAGGGGTAAGGCCGGAGCTAGAGGCCGTGCTCGTAGTAGAGGCTTTACCCGAGGAGCGGCACCTGTTAGAGGCCGTGGTAGAGAGGCTTCCCAAAGCCACAGGTTGTGGTTGGTGAGGACCAGGTTCCTCTAGGTTTCACGACACAGTTGTTTCAGGATACCTTGTTGAGGATGCTGGGTGTTCTAGAGTGTTTTACTCAGAGTGCAGCAGGCACGCCACAGGGCTCACATACTAGAGTAGGGGCACAAACACCAGAACAGCATCAGGGTCCGGTTGTTCAAGATCAGGTGGGTCAGCCACCATTAGTTCTTACGCCAACTGTCGGTGCACAGGTTGCTCCAAATGTAGTCCTAACAGTGGAGGACCAACAGTGTTATGAGAGGTTCCAGAAGATGAAACCACCCCAGTTTCAGGGTGGTAAGAGCGACGATGCTCATGAGTTTCTAACCTTATGCCATGAGATGCTTGAGGCTTTGAGGATGGTGGATGCGAGGGGTGTTCATTTTGTTGCTCTCCAGCTCCGTGGGCCAGTCAGGGAGTGGTGAAGGACTTATGTGGCATCAAGACCAGTTGGATCTCTTCCGATTGAGTGTGATGCTTTCTCCGATGCTTTTCAGGATCGCTTCCTTGCTTGGAGTGTGCGTGAGGAGAGCAGGTTGAGGTTTGAGGGTTTGGCACAGGGTGGCGTGTCTGTTGCTGAGTATAAGGCACGTTCCTGTCAATTGTCTCATCATGCCATGCCTTTGATTCCAGATAAGGCAGAGAGGGTCCACAGATTGTGAGAGGGTTGACTTTCTCCATCAGATCCTATATGTTCAGATCAGCTCGTGCGGGGGCTTCCTTCAAGTCGATTGTAAGTACCACCAAGGAGGCAGAGTTGTTGGTTTGAGAAGAGTTTGGGGACCCCAAGAAGGCCCGTTCTAGTGGTCAATTTTTCTGTGCCTCACCTGGAGGCAAAGGTTCTCAGAGGGGCGGTAGCTCATTTCAATGTCAGAGGCCTGTTCATGCTTCTATGCTAGTGGCTGAGAGTGGACAAATGTCCCGTGGGTCTTACAGTTCTGGCCGAGTTGGCCATGGTACTTCATCTAGTTCATCATAGCAACTCTTCATTCCAAAGTCTTGTTATGGTTCTTGTGATTCGGGTCATATGATTCACCAGTGTCCATTTCAGACTCATACAGGGCCCCATCGTACTTACTCAGCAGCTCTAGAGAGAGATTGAGTGCCTCCGGCTAGAGGTCGAAGCAGGGGTCAGACAAAAGGTAGAGGTGGCCGAGCTTTGGGTAGTGGTGTTGTGGTCTAGCGTGGAGGTAGAGGTGTCGTTCAGACGGGAGGTGGTAGAGGAGCCCAATGTTATGCTTTTCTAAGGAGACTCGAGGCTGAGGCTTCTGATGCAGTCATCACATGTATCGTCCTAGTCTGCCATCGATCTGCATCTGCATTATTTGATCCGGGGTCTACTTTCTCCTATGTGTCTACCTACTTTGCATCTAGATTTGATTTAGTATGTGATCATATGCCTGTGCCTATACGTGTTTCTACACCCGTGGGTGAGCCCTTAGTGGTGGATTGAGTGTATCGATCCTGTCTTATTTCTTAGGCTGGGTATGACACGTGGGTAGACATGATTATTCTGGGGATGGTAGATTTTGATGTGATATTGGGTATGGATTGGCTTTCTCCCTATCATGTGATCCTTGATTGTTATGCTAAGACTTTCACCTTAGCGATGCCTGGTGCTCCAAGGGTAGAGTGGAAGGGTACTAGTGGTTCTTACCCTAGTGAGGTTATATCCTACATCTTAGCCCATATGTTGATTGATAGGGGGTGTTTGTCTTATTTGGCTTTTATTCGGGATACTAGTGTTAAGTCACCTTCTATGGAGTCCATTTAAATGGTTAGGAGTTTGCCGATGTATTCCCTACTGATCTTCTAGGTGTCCCTTAGGATAGGGACATTGATTTTGCTATTGACTTGGAGCAGGGCACTAAGCCCATCTCTATTGCCCCGTATCGTATGACTCCAGCTGAGTTGAAGGATTAGTTATAGGACTTGTTGAGCAAAGGGTTTATTCGTCCTAGTGTGTCACCTTGGGGTGCACCGGTCCTTTTTGTAAAGAAGAAAAATGGTTCGATGAGGATATGTATTGACTATAGACAGTTGAACAAGGTGACTGTCAAGAACAAGTATCCTCTTCCTCACATTGATGATTTGTTTGATCAGCTTCAAGGTGCGACGTGGTTTTCTAAGATTGATTTGAGGTTCGACTATCATTAGTTGAAGATTAGGCCATCGGATATTCCTAATATAGCTTTCTGGACTCGTTATGGCCACTATGAATTCTTGGTGATGTCTTTTGGGCTGACTAACGCCCCTACGACGTTTATGCAGTTGATGAATGGAGTATTCCGTCAGAACTTGGATTCCTTCGTGATCGTGTTCATCAATGACATTTTGATATATTCCAGGACCGAGGAGGATCATGTCTGTCACTTGAGGTTGGTGCTCAGAGATTGAGAGAGCCGAAGTTGTATGCCAAGTTCTCCAAGTGTGAGTTTTGGCTTGATTTTGTGGCATTCTTGGGATACATGGTATCCAAGGAGGGTATTAGGGTTGATTCGACCAAGATTGAAGTAGGTATAGGCTGGATGAGACCTACCTCTCCTACCAAGATTCATAGTTTCGTGGGGTTGGCAGGCTACTAGAGACAGTTTGTGCAACGTTTCTCTACTATTGAAGTGTCATTGACTAGATTGACTCAGAAGACCGTGGATTTTCATTGGTCCAGTGAGTGTAAGGCGAGCTTTCAAAAGCTCAAGACTTAGTTGACTTCGACTCCTGTATTCACTTTGCCCGAGGAGGGTGTGGGTTTTACCGTATATTGTGATGCCTCTGGAGTTGGTTTGGGAGGTGTCTTGATGCAAAAAGGGAAGGTTATTGCCTATGCTTCTAGATATTTGAAGGCACAATCGAAGAACTATCCTACCCACGACCTAGAGCTTGTTGTGATGGTATTTGTACTTTAGTTGTGGTGGCACTACTTGTATGGGTTTCATTGTGAGTTTTTCACCGATCATCGGAGTCTTCAGTACATTTTCAGTCAGAGGGATCTGAACTTGAGACAACGCAGGTGGCTTGAGTTACTGAAAGACTATGATATGACCATTTTGTACCATCTCGGGAAGGCCAATGTGGTGTCCGATGCTTTGAGTAGGAAGACTCCTAGAATGGAGAGTCTTGCCGGGATCAGTGTTGTTATGAGACCCTTGTCTAGAGATGTTCAGAGGTTAGCCAACAGCTTTTTTTGATTGCATGTTTCTGAGGAGGGTAGTGGTTTGATTTCATTCATTGAGGCCCGTTCTTCCTTAGTTGAGCAGATTTGAGAGCGCTAGTTTGAGGATGAGAAGTTGTGTCTTATTCGAGACAAGGTGATGAGAGGTGAAGCCAAGGAGGCTGTACTTGATTCTCAAGGGGTTTTGAGGATTGGAGGCCGGATTTGTGTGCACAAGGTGGGCGAGCTTATTAGACTGATTCTAGAGAAGGCCCATTGTTCTAGATATTCTATCCATCCGGGAGCGGCGAAGATGTATCATGATCTGAGTCAGCATTACTGGTGGTGTGGTATGAAGAGGGATATTGCAGACTTTGTGTCTAGATGTTTGACCTGTCAACTAGTCAAGTGTGCTCACCAGCAGCCCAAAGGTGTGGCTTAGAGGATGCCCATTCCTACTTGGAAGTGGGAGCAGATTACTATGAAATTTTTTGTGGGTCTACCTCCCACCGTGGGTAGTTATGATTCTATATAGGTGGTCATTGATAGGCTGACCAAGTCCACTCATTTCATCCCTGTTCGGGTGAAGTATACGGCGGAGAAATTGGCCCAGCTCTACATCAGTCAGATTGTTAGACTTCATGGGGTGCCGATATCTATAGTTTCAGATCGAGGTTCATTGTTCACTTCACACTTCTTGAGGGCTTTAAAGTATTGTTTGGGTACTTGGTTAGATATGAGTACAACCTTTCACCCTCAGATAGATGGTCAGTCTGAGCGGACAATTTAGGTGCTTAAGGACATGCTCCGTGCTTGCGTGATTGATTTTGGTGCTAGGTGGGATCAACATTTTCCCCTAGAGGAGTTTGCCTACAATAACATCTATCATTTCAGCATTCAGATGGCCCCATTTGAGGCATTGTATGGCAGACGGTGTAGATCACCGATTGGATGGTTTGACTAGGTGGAGATGGATTCCTTAGACACTGACTTGCTTAGGGATGCCATGGAGCTGGTTCGCTTGATTCAGAATAGGCTACTGACAGCTCAGAGTTGACAGAAGGGTTATGCCGATCGGAGAGTCCGAGACTTGGTATTCATGGTAGGAGATCATGTTTGGCTCTGAGTGTCACCCATGAAGGGTGTTATGCGGTTCAGTAAGAAGGGCAAGCTTAGTCCTAGATTTATTGGTCCTTTTGAGATTCTGGACCGAGTGGGAGAGGTGGCCTATAAGTTGAGCTTGCCACCTAGCTTATCAGTTGTGCATCCTGTGTTTCATTTTTCAATGCTTCGAAAGTACATCCCAAACAATTCTCATGTGATTACACTCGATTTAGTGGAGTTGGGTCCAGATTTGATTTATGACGAGGAGCCTACATCTATTCTAGATAGACAGGTTCGTAAGCTTAGGACCAAGGAGATTGCTTCAGTGAAGGTGCAGTGGGGACAACGTTTCGCTGGAGAGGCTACTTGGGAGTCTGAGTCCGACATGCATGCCATATATCCTCAGCTTTTCGAGGCTTCAGGTACATTCTTTTACTTTATGTTCGAGGACGAACATGGTTTTTAGTGGTGAATGATGTAATGACCCTGAATGTCATTTTCGGTAATTTTCACAAAATGACTATTTTACCTCTCCCAAGAGTTTTCCCGAGTCATGTTTGATCATTATCCGAAGTTGGTTTTGTCAATTTCCTTGTAAAGTTAAGATTTTTGAAAAGTTTTGAGTTTTGGAAGCTAAAGTTGTCAAAAGGTGGTATTTGAGGTCATTCGGAGTTTCGGGGTTCGAAATGGAATTCCGTCGATTCCATCAGTTCCGGAATATTGAAATCGATCTAGGAGAGTTGACAGAATTAGATTTGGGGCAATATCGTGGATTTGAGGCCTTAAGTTGGAAATTATTGAGTTTTTCACCATAAAGTTGACTTTGGTCAACATTTGGTGATCGGATACTCAGAATTGAATTCCGACGACTCCGTTAGATTCGGGGGATGATTTTAGGTCTAGAAGTGGCCTTGGTAGAATTTTTTTGAGGTCCTGAGCTTGATTTGGTATTTTGAGGCTTAAAGTTAGTTTCGTTGCGACTTATTGGGTTCTGGGTCAAGGAAACCACAAATTCGAATTCTGACGATTTCATTGAATTCGGAACGTCGCATTTAATAAGGTAGCATGTTTGGTTTTTGTGCATAGGACTCCGAACGAATTTCGAGGGTTGTTTCGGTGAATTTGCTTTTAAGTGTGATTGCTATCAGATGAGTCTAGTGCAAGATTCTTCGCGTTCGCGGAAGCTTATCCACGATCGCGGAAGCTTATCCACGATCGCGGAAGGCTGCTGGGTTGGCCTTCGCGTTCGCGGAAGCTTGACCGAATTCGCAGAGGGCCTTGACCCTTGACCTCCGCATTCATGGAGGGTCTGGAGGCTATACTCCACGTTTGCGGAAGTAAGTGGCTGCGTTCGTGGAGGGATATTTTTTCCTAATCAGTGTTTAATTTCCAAAATCGAGAAAACACCCATTTCCACCATTTTTGGACTTGGGAAGCTCGAAAGAGGTGATTTTCAAAGAGTTTTTCGTGGGGAAACTATTGGGTAAGCGATTTTAACTCATAACCTTCTTCATAACACATTGCTTATATCTTGATTTAAACTTGAAATTAGGGATTTTAAAGTTAAGAAATTGGGGTTTTTCAAGAAATTCAAATTTTCGATTAAATGATGATTACGAACAAGTTTGAGCTCCATTTTCGAAACGGCTTTCACCAATAGATTCCTAATTCTTTGAGGAACATTTTCATGTAAAAATTTCTAAATTTAAACCCCGTTTTCGAAATCAGATTTTTGAGTCGTTTTGAACCTTTTTTCTGAATTTTGTGATTTTGGTGTCGATAGTTCCGAAATTTGATTGTGAATCATTATATGAATAGATTGTGGTTTTTCAGACTATATTCTGAAGGGGAAGGTTCAAGTTATTGATTGACCGTGATTTTGGCTAAGGCAAGTTAACTCCTAAAACTCCATAAATCTTGTAGAATTTTGAATTTACTTTCTTGTATGTGTTGGGGAGTAATGGGAATAAAGATACGGGTTGAATTCTTTCATGAACTAATTTTAATTGATCGATGGGTTAATAAAAGGCAATGTGTGCTAATGTTGTAAATCAAAGTGTGATATGCTGTGATCTTGATATCGATGTGTAATTGGTGAAATATTTTGGTAGCTTCATGTGGACTTGAATTACTTGAATTTTTGTCTCTTCCTTATGGTTTGAACTTGCTTATGTGCATTGATTGTTGTACATCGTGATGAGACATATGATATAAAGACAATGGGAAATGGTTCCGGTCTGTGACATGATATAAAGCCGATGGGAAATATTTCCGGCTAGTGACATGATATATAGCCGATGGGAAATGGTTCCGGCTAGTGATTGATTATTGTGATTTGATGCATTGTGATGCTTACATTTGATTTACTTGTTAATTGTGATTGATACACTTGTTACTTGTGATTGATCTACTTGACCTTGAGATTGACTTACTTGATACGTGTTGGTTGTTGAATTGTAACTATTGTACTGTGATTGTTGAGCCTTGTGAGCGGTGTATTGTAAAATTGTTAGGTTGGGCTGATTTTCTGTGCAGGTAGTAATTGTGGAGGTTCGATTGTGATGGAAGGAGTTCGCGTATTTTATTAGATTTACCTAGTTTTGTTAGTTGGCTTGCTGAGTACTGTGTTATTTGTACTCACTCCTTGCTTCTACACTTGTGTAGGTTCCTAGCCAGGACAATGAATTTCTCTTTTCTTGATCATTCGAGGCTTTCCAGGAGATTGAGAGAGGTAGCTATTGTCATCAGGTGGACTCTCTTATTCCTATTTTTATGCTTTGTTCTACTTGAGAAACAATGACATACTTAAAACTTGTATTTTTTCATTACAGTTTTGTTATTAGCGGCTTATACATGTGACAACCAGTCCTTGGGGTTATTTATGTTTTGAAAGACTTCCGCTTTTATATTCTTATTTCATTTGCTTATTTCCACATTTATTTCAGTCTTTATTGGGTTTAGGCTGACTTGTCCTAGTGGGATATGACAAGTGCCATCACGCTCGATTTTGGGTCGTGACAGTTTTAGTGGGAGTCTAAACACAAATGAACGGTTTAGAGTTTTGCACTTTTATCTAATAAAATAATAACTATGTCACGGTGAAAAAAAGGTTACAAAATTGAAACGCTTTGTATAGACTAAAACTAAAATAAAATACACTAATTGCAAACCTTTCTCTCAACTTCTTCTTTATTTCTCTTTATTTTTCTCTTCTTTATTTTATCTTATCTATATAGTCATTGTTTTTTATTTTTGTTAAAATTATTAAATTTAAGTGATAATGTCTATATTATATTTAGTGTTTGTGTAGTTGAATACAAAAAAGTGAGATTTTATTATTTGGAAGATCCATGAGGGATAAAATAAACACAAGAGGTATGTATTTATAATTATTTATTTTGAACTTTAACAAGTTTGTTCACACTTTTAATTCATGTTTTTTTCTTATTTTTTTTAGATTTGCAATCTCACAAATTTAATTAATACAAAAATTTAGCAGATATGATTTTATTTGATTAAAAAAATGATCTCATATTTTTGTTAAAGTTATCTAAGATTCTATGCTATCTTGGTAGATGTTAAAAGATAAACTAGGAGATGTAACAGAATTAATTTAATATGTTTTGGGTAGAAATATAATAGATGTAAACTCTATTTTATGTGAAAACAAAAAGTAATTACTATATGTACATTGTGAAATCATGAAATGCTTGATCTTCTTTTGTTTATAGGTATGTGTTCAAGGCTCATATCAACAAAAGGTTTAAGCTAATACAAAATTTATCAAATATTATTTTATTTGATTAATTATTTTTCCATGAATATTCTCAATTTTTTGATAAAATAATCTAATATTTTTTTCCATGAAATATTCTCAATTTTTTGATAAAATAATCTAATATTTTATGTTATCTTCGAATATGTTAAAAGATAAACTATAAAGACTTAGTGGGAGTTTAAAAAAAATTCGAAAAGAACTAACTAGCAATCACCTTCATTAAAAGGGAAACAAAAAACTCCGAAATTGCCAAGTACCATCATTTTGAAATTTAAAATTATTATATATATAATTTTGATAAATAATTATGTCAAAATCTATCAAATCTAACTACCCTAAACACAACATAATATTTATATATTACTAATTTGCATATTTTTTCAAAAAATTGAACTTACTTCTATCTATATATAATAGGAGAAGTAAAAAGTGCCACGTGTCAGCATAAAAAAAATAATTTTTTTATATTAATTAAAATTAATTATATTTAATTGGATTAAATAATAAATTACTATTTTATTTTTAAAATGATTTTAATGCATTTTTCAAAATTAAACGATAAAAAAAATTAAAATGGTTCTAAAATATGGTGTTGTAATGTGTGTATTCCTTTTTTTGTGAAAAGATAATTTTAAATATATTTTGACAACCTCCTTAATTATAGAAAAATAAATAATAATAATAATAATAATAATAATAATAATGATGATGATAATAATAATATAATAGTAATAAAAATATAACAATAATAATAATATAATAATAATAGCAATAATAATCTGTATTTATATAGATTATAGATATAGATTATTATCAGCCCCACAAAAATTAGGAATCTTGAATAATTTTTACATTAGAAAAAAAGATCTACAAAGATTAAAATAAAAGAAAAAGAAAAAAATGGACGAAAGGAAGTTTTAGTGGGAGTCTAAACACAAATGAACTGTTTAGAGTTTTGCACTTTTATCTAATAAATAAAATAATACCTGTGTCACGGCAAAAACAAAACGGTTACAAAATTGAAACACTTTATATATACCACAACTAAAAAGAATACGCTAATTGGAAACCTTTCTCTCAACTTGTTCTTTATCTCTCTTTATTTTTCTCTGCTTTCTTTTATCTTATCGATATAGTCATAGTTTTTTATTTTTGTTAAAATTATTAAATTTAAGTGCTAATCTCTATATTATATTTAGTGTTTGTGTAGTTGATGTCACGACCCAAAATCGGGTGTGATGACACTTGTCCTATAGCTATCCCATCAGGACAAGTCAACCTAAACCCAGCAAGCGGATATAACAGCGGAAATAAGCAATATAAAGAATAACAACATAAGCGGAACTCTTTCAAACTTAAACAATCCCCCAAGACTAGTTGTCACATGTACAAGCCGCTAATAACAGAATTCAAATGAAAATACAAGTCTCAATTATGTCTTTGATTCTCAAGTAGAACAAAGCATTAAAAAGAGGGTAAGAGGGAATCCGCCGGATGATAATGGCTACCTCTCTCAATCTCCTGGGAAGCCTCGGAGGATCAGAAAAGGAGAAACTCACAGTCCAGGCTTGAAACCTACACAGGTGTAGAAGCAAGGAGTGAGTACCAAACAACACGGTACTCAGCAAGTCAACTAACAAAACTAGACAAATCTAATAAAATACACGAACTCCTTTCATCCCAACCGAACCTCCATAACTACAACCTGCACAGAAAATCAGCCCAATCTAGACTACACAGTTCATATAGAACATAGATCAACAATAGTTCATCAACATCACCGAAATAAGTCACATCCGCATCGTATATATCAATCACAGAGGCACAAAGGTATATACACAACTTCACGATGGCAGATAAGATGTAATGCAATGATGTCATGTAAAGTGATGCATGTCTGTCTTAATGATACACATCCGCTGAATCTCAGACCGGAACCCATGGGGGACGCACAAGGTCCATGTATCTGCAGAAACCATTTCCCATGGGCATAATCATCAATCGCTGGAACCATTTCCCACCGGTATAATCATTAATCGCCGTAACCATTTCCCATCGGCATAAGTATCAATCGGTTTCATCATAGTGTTCCAGAACCAATTGAAATAAGCATGTTCACACAATTAATGAGGAAATGATAGTGTTCACAGTCACAACACAATTCATATCAATACTATTCACGTCACACTATCAACAGTATATCAACATTTACATCAATCACAATATTATAAGTCACCAGGGCTCCATTTCATCACCCCTTCATCACGTTTAGGATCAATCGATGAGCAAGTATTTCAAGTCTATTCCCATAATTTCAGAATGAGCAATAGATATTTCATCAAGTTCACGATCACATCCAGACTATCATAGCATCTCACCAATTTCACATCGCTATCAAGATCACGACATTTTACACTTAGTTCACGACATTAGCACACATTGCCTTTTATTAACCCCGTCGATCAATTAAGATTAGTTCATGCAAGAATTTAACCCGAAACCTCATTCCAATTACTCCCCAACACATACAAGAAAAGAAATTCGGAATTCTACAAGATTTACGAAATTTTAGAAGTTCACTTGCCTTAGCCAAAATCTCGATCAATCAATAACCGGAGCCTTCCCCTTTCGAATATCATCTGAAACACCACAATCTATTCAAATAATGATTCACAGTCAAAAACTAGAACTATTGACACCAAGAACACAACATTCGGGAAAAGGGTCAAAACGGCTCAAAAATTTGATTTCGAAAATGGGGTTTAAATCCGGAAATTGTTTACATAGAAATGGTCCTCAAAGTATTAGGAATCCATAGGTGAAAACCATTTTAAAAATGGAGCTTAAATCAATTCATAATCACCAATTGATCAAAACTTTGAAATTCTTTAAAAAAACCCCAAATTCTCACTTTAAAATCTCCAATTTCAAGTTAAAATCATGATATAATCGATGGCTAATGAAGGTTTAAGGTTAAAATCACTTTCCCAATCGATTCCCACGAAATATCTCTTCCAAAATTGCCTATCAGAGCTTCCAAAGTCTAAAAATGGTGAAAATGAGTATTTTCCCGACTTAACACTGTTTCAGGAAAAAATTACTCTCCGCGAACGCGGCCCTCAGCTCCGCGAAAATGGACGCCAAACACCAGCACTCTCCGCGAACGCGCCACTCTCCCCTCCGCGAATGCGGGGCCAAAACACAGGCACCAGACATCAGCAATTACACCATGCAACTAAGTCTCCGAATGGACCCTCAGGATTCGATCGGAACTCCGTGCACACAAACCATATATGCTACCCTACTAAATTTGATGTTACAGACTCAATGGAACCATCAAAATTTGAATTCGAGGTCTCCTTGACCCGGAACCTGATAAAGTGCAACGAAACTAACTTAAGCATCAAAAACTAAAATCAAACTCGGGACCCCTAAAAATTCAACCAAGGCCACTTTTATAACTAAAATTATCCCCCGAATCTAACGGAGTTGTCGGAATTCAATTCCGAGCATGTGATCACCGAATATTGACCAAAGTCAACTCTATGGCCAAAAACTCACTAATTCCCAACTCGAGGCCTCAAATCCACGTTATAACCTCAAATCTTATTCCATTAACTCTCTTAGACCATATTCCACATTTCGAAGCTGATGGAATCAACAGAATTCCATTCCGAACTCCGAAACTCTGAATGACCTCAAATACCACTTTTTGACAACTTAAGCTTCCAAAATTAAAAAATTTCCAAAAATCTTAACTTACAAAGAAATTCACAAAACCAACTTCTGGTACAGATCAAACATGACTCGGGGCAACTCCGGGAGAGGTAAAATAGTCATTTTCCAAAAATTACAAAAAATGACTTTCAGGGTCATTACATTATCCACCACTAAAAACCATGTTCGTCCTCGAACATAAAGTAAAAAAAAGTACTTGGAGCCTAAAAAAGCTGAGGATATTTGGCACGCATGTTGGACTCGGACTCCCAAGTAGCCTCTCTAACTGAACAGTGTCCCCACTGCACCTTCACTGAAGCAATCTCCTTGGTCCTAAGCTTACGGATCTGCCTATTAGGAATAGCTGTAGGTTCCTCATCATAAGTCGAATTTGGACCCAACTCCACGGAATCGAGTGTAATCATATGAGACTCGTCCGGGATGTACTTTCGAAGCATAGAAACATGAAACACAGGATGCACAACTAACAAGCTAGGTGTCAAGGCCAACTTATAGGCCACCTCTCCCACTCTGTTTAGAATCTCAAAGGGACCAATGAATCTAGAACTAAGCTTGCCCTTCTTTCTGAACTGCATAACCCCTTTCATGGGTGCCACTCGTAGCCAAACGTGATCGCCCACAATGAATACCAAGTCTCGGACTCTCCAATCGGCGTAACTCTTCAGTCGACTCTGAGCTGTCAATAGCATACTCTGAATCAAGCGAACCTGCTCCATGACATCTCTAAGCCAGTCAGTGTCTAAGGAATCCATCTCCGCCGAGTCATACCATCCAATCGGTGATCTATACTGTCTGCCATACAATGCCTCAAGTGGGGCCATCTGAATGCTGGAATGATCGCTGTTGTTGTAGGAAAACTCCGCTAGGGGAAAATGCTAATCCCACCTGGCGCCAAAATAAATCACGCAGGCACATAGCATGTCCTCAAGAACCTTAATCATCCACTCGGACTGACCATCTGTCTGAGGGTGGAAGGCTATACTCATATCTAACCGAGTACCCAAATCATGTTGTAAGGCCCTCCAGAAGTGCGAAGTGAACAAAGAACCTCGATCCGAGACTATAGATATCAGCAGCCCATGAAGTATAATCTGAGTGATGCCGAGCTGGGCTAACTTATCCGCTGCATACTTCACCCGAACTGGAATGAAATGAGCGAACTTGGTCAGCCTATCAATTACCACCCAAATAGAATCATAACCACCCACGGTGGTAGGTAGACCCACAACAAAATCCATAGTTATCCGCTCCCACTTCCAAGTAGAAATGGGCATCCTCTTAGACACACCTCCGAGCCGCTGGTGCTCACACTTGACCTGTTGACAGGTCAAACATCTAGACACAAAGTCTACAATATCCCTCTTCATACAACACCACCAGTAATGCTGACTTAGATCATGATACATCTTCACTACTCCCGGATGGATATAATATCTAGAACAATGTGCCTCCTCTAGAATCAGTCTAATAAGCTCGCCCACCTTGGGCACACAAATCCGATCTCCAATCCTTAAAATCCCCCATCAAAATCAAGTGTAGCCTCCTTGGCTTCACCTCTTATCACCTTGTCTGGAATAAGACACAGCTTCTTATCCTCAAATTAGTGCTCTCGAATCTACTCAACTAAGGAAGAATGGGCCTTAATGAACGCAATCAAACCACCACTCTCCTCAGAAACCCGCAATTGGACAAAGCTGATGGCTAACCTCTGAACATCTCTAGCCAAGGGTCTCATTTCACTGATCGCGGCGAGACTGCCCATACTAGGAGTCTTCCTACTCAAAGCATCGGCCACCACATTGGCCTTCCCGAGATAGTATAAAATGGTAATATCATAGTCCTTCAGTAACTCAAGCCATCTGTGCTGTCTCAGGTTCAAATCCATGTGACTGAAAATGTACTAAAGGCTCCGATGATCAGTGAAAACCTCATAATGAGCCCCATAAAAATAGTGCCGCCACAACTTAAGTACATATACCACCGCCGCAAGCTCTAGGTCGTGGATAGGATAGTTCTTCTCATTTTCCTTCAACTATCTAGAGGCATAGGCTATAACCTTCCCTTTTTGCATCAACACACCTCCAAACCCAACTCGGGAGGCATCACAATATACGGTAAAACCACACCCTCCTCGGGCAAAGTTGTAACACCCCAAGCTTCCAAGGGATTTTAAAATGCAGAACTCACCTAAAGACATTGACCTATGGAGGCCACCTACGGGCCGTAGATGGATTGACGGGCCGTAGGTGGGAACCGTCAATGGCACTGTGAAATTTTAGGATTTCCAAGTTTCTGAACTTTGACCTACGGAATAGCAGGACGGTTCGTAGTTCAGTTGACGGGCCGTAGATGGATTCCGTAGATGCCTTCTAGACTTAGCCAAATTTTTAGCCCAAAATAAACTTTCTGAATCAATTGACGGAAGAACAAGACGGTCCGTCAATTGATGTACGGACCGTAAATCCTGTCCGTCGATTGGCCCCGACAATTTTAATTAAGGGCTTTTTGGTCTTTTCCCTAATTGTTTACCTATTAAGCTAAGTCGGTTATACCCTTAATCTAAGACCTATAAATACTTTCTAAACCTAATTCCTTTCATTATAATTCATTCAAAAACTCTCCTCTCTCATATATTTCTCTCTTTAAAAAGAAACTCTCTCAACTCTCAAGGAAGAAGAAGAAGCTTGAATCCTCCATTAAAGACCTTCAGTCTTCTCCAATTTCTTATGGATTGCTTTGAGGTATGGTAATGTTCACCATTAGGAGTCTTTTCCTCCAATGGGCCCTTGCTCTTCTTCATGATTTTCAAAGGTTTACTCAAACCCAATTGAATTAGGGTTTGTGATCAATCATTGTACATTCTTCAATTATGATTCCAATTATTGATTTTATGATTCCTAGTGAACGATTTAGCGTGGTAAAGTAACATAGTGCACGGATTAGCGTGAATTACATGATTTGATGTAACGATTGCATGAACCCCCATGATCCCAAGCTAATTCTCCCCAATTTGATAATCTATGCTTTGATTGTTGGGTTGAGTTATAATTTGATGAAGTTTATGAATTCTCTATGAAATCAAGCATGAATTATGAATGAATTGAGGATAATCTTATGAATTTAGCATCATCAAGTCAAAAACATGATTTTCCTCTATTATGTGACTTCCTTCAAGTATGAGTAAATTGTCCTAATTATGGCTTTCTAAGCCTGAGCTTGCATTGAATTGCATGATATGAGTTGAACTTGCATGAAACCATATGAACTTTATGAACTATGAAATATGAGCATGATGAATTAAGGGTACTTGAGAGTACAGTACGAAAGTTATGATATGATGATGCTATGGTTGAGTTGTGAAAGGTTTTCTCACATAATACTCCCAAAATGATAAAGGAAGAACAAATAGGCGATTACCCATGTTCTTAAGGAGCTATTCTAATGACGTAAGCTTGGACAAGGTCCATGGAAGATGAAACGTCTATAAGCATGATTTTAGCTTGAATTGGTAACCCTAGTTGTACCTTTTCATGTTTAATGATAAAAATATGTTAATGACTAATCCATGGGAATTATGCCTAGCACCGAGTGGATATTGAGATGGAAGCCCTCCCGTTAGTAGAGGCCGGGTCTTCTAGTGAAAGCTCTCCCATTAGTAGAGGCCGCGTTTTCTAGATGGAGCTCTCCCGTTAGTTGAGGCCGAGTCTCGTAATGTAATTTCTATCCCATAAACTATGTTGCCACCATAGGATATTGTCTTTAAGTAGACATTAGCTAGTGGATCCACCTAAGCTAAGAAGTTCATGGTCTTATCTTGGCAAGTAGGACACCCCTTTTCGGTGTAGGGTAGACACCGGATTCCGTGTTGATAGCTCACAAGCTCACATGGTCTTACATGTCGGTTAAGGCTTTTCCCCACAAGTTAATGAACACGTGTTCTCATAATGAAGTAAGGAAAAGAAGGAAAAGAAGGAAAGATGATTTAGATTGCTTTGGCCTTGATATATGCTTTATGTTTCATGTTTCTCATGTTTTTAGCTTGGCCATCGCATGTCATGCTTATGTCTCTCTCTCTAGCATGACTTATGTGTTTATGTGCATTGCTATCATACTTAGTACTTAATTGTGCTAACACATACTCTTGCCTACATTAACTTCTTCGGTGTAGGACGTGGCAGTTCTCCTACTCGTGACTAGAGCATTGACTTAGAGTTGAGAAGGAGACTTGGTGATTCCTCATCCATCCGAGGACATAGCCTTGTTGGATTTTACATTTTATGTCTTTCCTTATGTTGGATATTGTATTGGGCTACGTCTCTATCACTTTTATTCGTATTCTATGATATTAGAATGCTTTGAGACATGAGTAGTAGACTTCCGCTGTTTCATTTAAAAGATTTGATATGAAATGCTCTTTTGAACTCTTATTTCTCTATTATCTTGTAGGTTATGTATGCTAAGGGCTTGTGTGAAGCCTCTCGGGGTCTTGTACACCGTGTCACATCTAAGGGGGTACCTTGGGTCGTGACAAAAGTCAATACAAGAACCGAAGTAAACAAAGTCTTGAGCTTTTGAAAGCTCACCTCACACTCATCGGACCAATGAAAATCCACGATCTTCTGTGTCAATCTAGTGAACGGCGCTACAATAGTAGAGAGGCTCTGCACAAACCATCTGTAGTAGCCAGCCAACTTCATGAAACTCTGAATCTTGGTAGGAGAAGAAGGTCTAATCCAGCCCTTAACTGCCTTAATCTTGGTCGGATCAACCCTAATACACTCCTTGGACATCACATGTCCCAAGAATGCCACAGACTCGAGCCAAAACTCACACTTGGATAACTTGGCATACAACTTCTGCTCCCTCAATCTCTGAAGCACCAACCTCAAGTGACGGACATGATCCTTCTCAGTCTTGGAATATATCAAAATGTCATCAATGAACACAATCACGAAGGAATCTAAGTACTAACGGAACACTCCATTCATTAACTCCATAAATGCCATAGGAGCGTTAGTCAGCCCAAAAGACATCACTAAGAACTCATAGTGACCATAACAAGTTTGGAAAGTTGTCTTATGAATATCTCATGGCCTAATCTTCAATTGATGATAGCCGAACCTCAAATCAATCTTAGAAAACAACGCCGCAACCGTTGCTACTGGGAAGTCTCTCTACCACAGCCTCTAGCCGATGCCACTCCTCGGGCATGGCCTCCACCACGTGCCACTCCACGAGCACGGCCTCTAGCTCGGCCCCTACCCCTACCTCTGATTGGGGCCTCAATAACTGCCTCGGGTTGCCTCCCTTCCATCATCCAAAATAGAAGCTCTAGTTCTTGGAATCTGCCAAAACAATACGCGACACTCAGCACAAGCGATGGTAACCACACACAATAAGAAAGGATGAAATAAAGGAAGTTTGCTAACAGTCTTCATAGCCTCTCGAAGATAAGTACAGACGTCTCCGTACCGATCCTCAAGACTCTACTTACACTTGGCTTGTACACGTGAGACCTATGAACCTGGCTCTGATACCATTTGTCACGACCCAAAACCAGGTGTGATGGCACTTATCCTATCCCACCAGGACAAATCAGCCTAAACTCAACAAGTAGAAATAATAGTGGAAATAAACAATATAAAGAAAAATAACATAAGCGAAAGTCTTTCAAACTTAAACAATCCCCCAAGAGTGGTTATAGCATGTACAAGCCGCTAATAACATAATTCAAATGAAAATACAAGTCTCAAGTATTTCTGATTCTCAAGTAGAACAAAGCATTAAAAACAGAGTAAGAGAGAATCTACCGGATGACAATAGCTACCTTTCTCAATCTCCTGGGAAGCCTCGGAGGATCAGAAAAGAAGAAACTAACAGTCCGGGCTCAGAACCTATACAAGTGTAGAAGCAAGGAGTGAGTACCAAATAACACGATACTCAGAAAGTCAACTAACAAAACTAGGGAAATCTAATAAAATACATGAATCCTTTCATCCCAACCGAACCTCCATAACTATAACTTGCACATAAAATCAGCTCAATCTAGACTACACAGTTCATATAGCTCATAGATCAACAATAGTTTATCAGCATCACCAAAATAAGTCACATCAGTATCATATATATCAATCACAGCGGTACAAGGGCATATGCACAACTTCACGATGACAAAGAAGATGTAATGTAATGCAATGCAATGCAACGATGTCACATAAAGTGATGCATGTCTGTCCTAATGATACACATCCACTGAATCTAAGACCGTAACCCATGGGGGACGCACAAGGTCCATGTGTCTGTCGGAACCATTTTCCATCAGAATAATCATCAATCGCTTGAACCATTTCCCATCGGTATAATCATCAATCGCCGAAACCATTTTCCATCGGCATAAGTATCAATCGATTTCATCATAGTGTTCTAGAACCAATGCAAATAAGAATGTTCACACAATTAATGAGGAAATGATACTATTCACAGTCACAACGCAATTCATATCAATGCCATTCACGTCACACTATCAACATCAATATTTACATCAGTCGAAACATTATAAGTCACTAGGCCTCCATTTCATCACCCCTTCATCACCTTTTGGATAAATTGATGAGCAAGTATTTCAAGTCTATTCCCATAATTCCACAATGAGCAAGAGATATTTCATCAAGTTTGCGATCACATCAAGACTATCATAGCATTTCACCAATTTCACATCGCTATCAAGATCACGACATTTTACACTTAGTTCACGACATTAGCACACATTGCCTTTTATTAACCCTGTCGATCAATTAAGATTAGTTCATGCAAGAATTAAACCCGAAACCTCATTCACATTACTCCCCAACACATACAAGAAAAGAAATTCGGAATTCTACAAGATTTACGGATTCACATCCTCATTCGGAATTCATAATTAATCCCGAAACCTCATTCACATCCTCATTCAAAGATTCTATGTTATATTGGTAGAGATTAAAAGATAAACTAGGAGATGTAACAAAATTAATTTAATATGTTTTGGGTAGAAATATAATAGATGTAAACTCTATTTTTTGTGAAAATAAAAAGTAATTACTATATGTACATTGGGAAAGCATGAAATGCTTGATCTTCTTTTGTTTATAGGTATGTGTTCAAGGCTCATATCAACGAAAGGTTTAAGATAATACAAAATTTATCAAATATTATTTTATTTGATTAATTGTTCTTCCATGAAGTATTCTCAATTTTTTGATAAAGTTATCTAAAATTTTATGTTATCTTCGTAGATATTAAAAGATAAACTATGAAGATTTAGTGGGAGGTTCAAAAAAATTCAAAAGAACTAACTAGCTATCACCTTCATTAAAAGGGAATCAAAACACTCCGAAATTGCCAAGTATCATCATTTTAAAATTTAAAATTATTAAATATATATATATATATATATATATATTTTAATTTTTTTTTATATATATTTTTTAATTTTGATAAATACATATGTCAAAATCTATCAAATCCAACTACCCTAAACACTGCGTAATATTTATATATTACTAATTTGCATATTTTTTCAAAAAATTGAACTTATTAATGAAAAAGATACTAACAAATTACAAAAAATTTAAATTACAATATCAGTTTATCTCCTACATGGGTTAAAGTAAATTTATCTAGTTGTAGTTTTTTTTTTTCATATTGAGTGCAGGTTTAAAATTTAGGTAATTGATCAAGATTTGTTTTTTCCTTTTTAAAATTTTATAATTCAAATTATTTTAATTTATAAATTGAATTTTAACAAAAACATTTAAGAGATAATTTTTATCAAAGACATTTTGTAGTTTTAGAACAAGGCAAAAACAAAAGAAAATAAATAAATAAAATTAACTATTTGATTAGAAAATAAATTAAAAAAGGCCATGATACAAAATAAATAAAAACTAAAACATCTAATGAAAAAAGAAGAAGAAGAAGATTAAAAGGTAAACATTAATAAAGAAATTCCTAAAAATCTATAGGTAAAAATTTTAAAAAAACAATTAAGATTGGGAAAAAAACTAATCTAAATCATCTCATAAAATTTCTCACCCACTTACCTAACTATCCTAATCTTTCAAAACTCAACCATAAAAGTGTATGAACATCACAAAAAAATTTCAATTCAAATTTTAAGTTTATATAAAAATGACTTTAAATATTTTAAATCTGTATTTTGTAAAAAAAAACAAGTTATCAATAGAAAGATTTTCGAATTATCATTTCTTAAAAAGAATAAATTTAAAATATTATAAATTCGTATTTTGAAAAATAAGTATTTTATAAATTCTTATATTATCTGCCACTGTTAAGTTGTATTTACTAAAGAATAAAATCTACAACATATTTAAAAAGGCTAAACAAATCTAAAAACTCATTAAATAAAAGAAGAGATTTTAGTAAATCAACGGAATAGAATATGCTCCACTTTTTTCATCTTTTATGTAATGACCCTCTAGGTAATTTTTGAGTTTGAGCATTCATTCCTTCGTTTAGAGCATTTCTATAGCGACCCCAAGTCATTTATGACTTGCTGGGACTGACAGTTCAGTCACCTGGTCGTTTGTTTGGTTTTTATGTGAGCTTTAGTATTTTGGAGCTTCTGAAACTTGAAAAGTTGATTTCGATCATAACATCAAATAAATGACCCAGAGCAGAATTTTGATGGTTCCATCAGCTTCAGAATGGCCAAATTAGGCTAGTAGCAAGGTTGGTCCGTGTCCCGAGACCGTCAGTGCAACTTCGTGCCATATGGTGCTTTAGCCTTTGAAATTTGGCCTTAGGTTGACTTTGGTCTACATTCTTGAAAAGCGCACTCGGATGAAAATTCTGTCAGTACGGTTAGTTCTGGAATGTCGAATTTGGTCTTGGACGAACCTTCGTGCACTTTTCGAGCCTTCCGAGCTAATTTCGAGGCCCGTTGTGGGTTTTGGCTAAAAATGGTACTTGTGTGGAACCCACTTTTTGTCAAAATGACCTTGTATGGAAATTTTGACTGCGCCATTGAGTCTGGAATGTCGAATTTGGTGGGGTAGCATATCTCGTTTTCGCGCACAGGGTTCTGAACAAATCCCGGGCACCCCGCCGAAGACTTAGCAACCTCCCAAAAATTAGCTGATGTTGCAGGTCACTTTCTTCTTTGCGTTCGCGGGTAAGGGGGTGCGTTTGCGGGCAAGGGGGTGCGTTCGCGGAGGTCTAGACTTTTCCTCTCCGCGATCGCGTGAAGGTCTTCCTGTTCGGGGAGGTCTAGGCTTCTCTTCTCCGCGTTTGCGGGTAGGTCTCTGCGTTCGCAAAGGCCTGGGATTCTTCCCTCCGTGTTTGTGGGCTAGTCTTCGCGTTCGCGAAGGGAAAATCCGTCCGGTCTTTTATTTAAAGATGAGACGCGATCAGCTCGGGGATGAATATTCAAAACTTGATTTCTCTCTCATTTTAAGGCAGATTTGGGTGATTCAAAGTTCAGTTGGTTCGGAATTGTTGTGGCTTCGTGGGTGAGTGATCGGATAGTGTTGGAGAGGCTTCGTTGAAGGTAAGATTCCTATAATAGCTGCTGCCTTGTTGTAATTCTTGGTTTAATCGATGAATTTTTCGCATGTGTTGTTCCTCGCTTTTCCGAGCTCCAAATTGTGTTCCGTTTTGGAAAACATGTTCGGGGAGGTGTATTGGACCTTTTCAAGGAATCAATTCTAGAATTATCAGAGTGGGTCCCACATTCTCATTTTTGACTCAAAAATTGGTCTGTCTCCGATTCTGATAATTTTAGTGTCAAAACGACCTTGCTGAGGTCGTGATTCTATTATTGATAGCGTGACAGCGTTTCGAGGCCGTACGGAAGGGGAAAAGCTCTGGCAGCGTGGTTTTGAGTGCACGCAGTCGGCTTTCAGGTAGGCTACAGCTTCCCCTCCTTAGACTAAGCATGATTAAGCGAATGTATGTTGATTTGTATGAATTTGGGGTTGAATTGGTGGTTGATCATATTAAATTCCTAGAATCCATGATTTAGGCTATATTGCGGGTTTTTTTCGGGTAGTTGAAGCATGTTGGTTGCTATGGTTGATAATTTGTACCTTGTAATGTGCCTTTGTATATCTTGTGTTTATTATTGATAGCATGTTTGGCCTTAGTCTAGGTTTAGACTAGTGATTGCCATAGACTTACATATTTTTAGTGTCGTTAGGCCTTGAGATCTCTCCGATGTCGCTTCGGACGGCTTAGCTCCCTATAGACTTATATAGTAGACTTGAGTCTGATAGTTTGGGCCTTGGCTAGGTAGTAATAGCGCTTTTGGAACCATATATTTATATTTCCCCTATTTTTCCGCCAGCTGTGGTGTATCGGATTCTTGGTTTGGAGGCTACCGTTGTTTCTGCTAGGATAAGGTTAGGGCTGGAGTGATTACCGATGGCATTTGGATTGAGGGGTATTCCCCGTGATGTTCGGTTAGGCGCTGCTCCTATTCCCTAGCTGATTCGCTTATGTTCGTGGTTCAAGTCTCGGATTCACCCCACCGAGCAAGGTTCGAGTCCTTGCCTTGGTATTTTATTTATGGGTTTGAGTCCCAATTCTCTTCAATTGTGGTACGAGTCCACTGCTGCTTTTATATGGGTTCGAGTCCCTGTTCTCTTTATCGTGGTTCGAGTCCTCGATTACTGCAGATATCGGTTCAAGTCCTTAACACCTATCAGTTTTGGATAAGCTTCAGGCATATGAATTGGTTTGGTTCAAGCCCGTGGATGGTTGTGGAAATCTATGAAACTTCATCAGATCCTCTTATTTCATTGCTCACTCTTACTTGTACCTATCGGGCTTATGGGAGTCCACTCGAGTTTACTTTTAGCATTGTGCACGAGTGTACCCGTCAGGTTTATGGGAGTCCGGTCGGATTTAGTTATTTATTCTCCTTTGTCTTTGTGTGTTAGTACATTCGTGTGCATACCTAGTAGATTTTCCCATTCTGGTTTCTAATTGTGATTTTATATTCTTGCATTTCATATTGCTCTTGCTTTTCTTGCTAAGTCGGCCTATGATGCCTACTGAGTACCTGTTGTTTTGGTACTAATGCTACACTCTTCATCTATTTTTGTGATACAAGTCTGAGCACCAGCTACAACGTTGATATTGAGCTAGCTGCGGTCAGATTCGGAGGAGAGGGTGAGCACACAACGTCCTAGGGTTACCCGTCTCCTTCTGTATATATATTGACTTGTCTTTTGCTTTCGAGACAGTCTTGTTTTTGTGGTCCATTTTTTGAACTTTTACTCATTTTGTTAGTAGCTCTGTACATGTGACTTCCAGGTTCTCGGAGGGATCTTTCATTTGTATATATTTCTGGCTTGCTTCCGCTTCCTCTTTTGTGATTATGTTATTTATGTTACCGTTATTTTAATTTTAGTTTCTGTCCTAAATCCAACTACTTGTAGGTTCTGAGATACGGGTTGGCTTCCCTACTAGTGGGATATAGTAGTCGCCATCATGACACGAGGAATCAGGTCGTGATAAGTTGGTGTCACAGCCAGGTTCACGGGTCTCACTTGTACAGAGCTAAAGTCAGGTAGATTCCTGTGGATTGGTGCAGAGACGTCTGTGACTTATCTTCGGGAGGTTATACGATATCGTTAGGAAGATTTCCTATTTTGTATCATTTGGTGCATTGTTTGTCTAATTAGTGTTAGGGAATCTTATTTGTCTCACTTTTTCACACGATAGCTCTCACGCGCGGTAGAGCGTCCGGGGGTGATGCATCCGGACCCATAGGTAGAGCCCCAGCTAGGGATAGAGGCCGACCCCGAGGTCGAGGCTGGGCTGTAAAACCAACCCAAAATAGAGAGAGGACTCCGGAGCCGAAGGCGAAGCCTCAGATAGATCATGTTGCCCCTCAGCCAGTGGGACCGGGACTAGCCCAACCACTACCGGCACTAGCTGCTGCTCTGGACCTTTAGGCGATGCTCGCCCAGATTTGAGCAACCATAGGGAGTATGCAGCAGCAGGCTCCAGCTCCAGCACCCGCTCCAGCTCCAGCACCACAGGGTCAACCTATTCCAGCGACTCCAGAGGTTCAGCAGCCACCGGTACCGACCGCCGCTCAGCCGGATGATTTAGATGGAGTCATGCCACTAAGATAGCAGAAGATGCTCGGGGAGTTTCTGAGATTGTCACTGCCAAGGTTTTCTGGGGCTGCTGGGGAGGATGCCCATGAGTTTCTTACTACTTGCTGAGAGTGGCTTCATACTTTGGGATTGGTTGAGTCAAGAGGAGCCGACTTCACCGCTTATCAGCTATATGGGCTTACCAGACAGTGGTGGCGTTCTTACTTAGAGACAAGGCAAGCTGGGTCTCCACTGGTATCCTGGACAAAGTTCTCAGCTGCCTTTTTGGCTAGGTTCATTCCACAGAGCGTCAGAGATCGACATCGTGATGAGTTTTCGAGGTTACAACAGGTCTCCATGACGGTGTCTGAGTAAGAGGCCAGATTCCATGAGCTATCCCATCATGCTACTATGATCTTACCTACGGAGGAGGAGAGGGTTCGGTTCTTTGTCAGAGGATTGAGGCTACAACTGCTTATTGAGACTCAGTCCATGGTTTCAGCGGGCTGCTCCTTTCTCGATGTTGTGGATCACGCTCGCACACTTGAGTAGCTCCGTCACAAGGCCCAAGGGGGCAGCGACAAGAGGGCCAAACAGGATGATAGTTACAGTGGGCCCCGTTTTACGCCTAGAGATTCAAATGACATGCATCGCTGCATGCTACGGAGGGTGACCAACACCGCCAGGGTGGCTCTAGTACTGGTCTGAGTCATGGCCGAGGGGGAGTTTAGTCGGGTTCCTCAAGCCGGGGTGGCCGGCCTCCAGTTGCGAGCGGATCGCCACAGGGTTGTTTTACCTGTGGGGAGCTCGATCATTGGTCCAGAGAGTGCCCTTTTCATAGGTCAGCCAGATAGCTTGACCCGCACCAGCAACACCACCTCCAGCTAGAGGAGGAGGTCAGCATCAGGGTACACGGGGAGGTCCTCAGGGAGACAGGATAGGTGGCCAAGTTGATGTGCGAGGTAGAGGCACCCAGGGCCACTTCTATGTAGCTCTAGCCAGAGAAGAGGCTGAGGCATCCGACGATGTTATTACATGTATGATTCTTTTATACCATCAGCCCACCTCAACTTTATTTGATCCAGGCTCCATTATTCTTATGTATCTACATATTGCGCTCCTCGATTGAGTATGAGTCCAGAGCCGTTGGCAGTGCCATTACGTGTTTCGACTCTGGTATGTGATTCTTTAGCAGTGGATCAGACTTTTAGATCCATTGTGGTGACTATTTAAGGGCAAGACACTCTTGATGATCTTATTTCACTTGATATGCTGGATTTTGACTTAATATTGTGCATGGACTGGTTATCCCCTCACTGAGCAGTCTTGTATTGCTATGCCAAGACCGTTACCTTAGCCATGCCTGGTTTTCGTCGGTAGTGTGGCATGGTTCTTGTAGTCGCACGGCAGTTGGGGTGATTTGTTTCATTCAGGCTTGGAGGTTAGTGGCTAGCGGGTGTTTGGCTTACTTGGCTCATGTCAGAGATGTTAGTAGGGAGGGCCCTATGGTTGATTTAGTGCCTATTGTCCGAGAGCATATGGATGTATTTCCTGCCGACCTGCTTGGCCTACCCCCAATCGTGATATTGATTTCGCCATTGACTTGGAGCTGGGTACTCGTTGTCGCACCCTATTTCGAGCTAGCCGAAACAGTTCACAACATAATATGGCTGTCACTCTAGTTTTGAAAAAATATGTTTAGATTCGCCACCTTATTTTAAGGAAAATATTAGGAAAACCATTTAAAAAAAAGATGTAAACGTAAACTCTGTTGATTTGTGAAACCGATGAGATTCTAAGTAAGGGTTTTTGTTACTCGAGGGGAAGGTGTTAAGCATCCCTCAGAGCTTATCCGAAGATAGTCCTTAAACTCAATTTAGAAAAATTATTAGAAAAGTTTATTGATTTTATTTTTCATTAAAATTAGCGATAATGAATTTCATTAATTCGAGAAAAAGGGGTAAAATACAAGATATGCCATATATACGTCTATAACATATATGAAACGAATTTAATACTAGCATATTTATCATATGGTAAAAATAAATATACGAAAAATTTATATATTAGAAAATGTAGATGTGTGTTAGATTTATATAAGATAAATGAGCTTATATAAATCTATCGTCTATAAATGTTGAGTTTAAAGAATATTATAATTTATTACTTTATTAACATATGTAGAATTAGGATGTAAAAGTAATAAAATAATGGATGAGGGTATAGATATATAGTAATATGTGTGATATATGACTTGAATGAAAATAAATAAAATGGAGTTTCTTGAAAATAAAAAAATAAAATAGATAATAATACTAAATGTTAAAATATTATATAAAGTTCGTGATCTTAGCGAGATTTATAAAGTATATACATGTATGTTGTTTAAAACATATGAATGTTTATTATTCTATTTACATGTACGGACAAAATGACGATAGATTATATGTAGTAAAATAATATGTGTATTAAAGTGTAGGGATTTATAAATTACAAAAAATAAAAACATTCGTAAAAGGGATAGTAGATATGAAAAAATAATAAGGTATGTATAACAAAATAATAGGTCATGTATAGAGAAAACTAAATATAAAAATACAATATTTATAGCATGTTGGCATGTCTAAAATCTTGGAATAGCATGTTAAAAATATTTTAGCAGCATTTGGTTAAAAAATATGGCAATAGTAATAATAACAAACACAATTTCCATAAAGGGAAATTTTAAGAACATAAAATAGGCCTAGCTTTTGGATTTATTCTATAGTTAACTTTGTTGATAAAATATAGGGTCTACCTCCCTACTTATTTTCTAAAAATATATTTCTAAAGGTAATTATTTTTGCCTTTAAACTAATTTTAAATTCGTTTGGGAGTCCAAAACAATGAGTTTTTCTTTTCCTCAACTTAAAGCCTAAATGAATATGGATTTCCCCTTTCTCAATTTAAAAGGCCTTAATGAATATTACTTTTAGCCTTTTAAAACTTCATTTGGGAGTTCTAAACTATAAGTTCTTCTTCTCCTTAACTTGAAAGGCCTAAATGAATATCGATAAGTAAGCTTAAAATGTCAACCTATTAGAAAGAAAAATGTTTTCTATCATTTGTTCTAAAAGCGATGCAAAAAGGTTCATAATATAATTTTCAATCCGTTAACAAATAATAATAGCCCACAAACAAATTTCAAAATGAAAGACAAGCAATTTATTTGTAATGACCCTCTAGGTCATATTCTCCGTTTTTCGATCTTTTCTGCATTTAGAGCTTTCCTGTAGCGACCCCAAGCCATTTATGACTTGTTGGCACTGACTGTTTGGTCACCTGGTCGTTCGGTTGGGTTTTATGCCCATATTCCTATTTCGGAGCTTCTGAAACTTGAAAAGTTGATTTCGGTCATAACCTTAGGTAAACGGCTCAGAATGGAATTCTGATTGTTCCATCAGCTCCGGAGCGGCCAAATTAGGGTAGCAGCATGCTTGGCCCGAGTCCCGAGGCTTTGGGTGGGACCTTAGGGCCATTTGGCGCTTTACCTTTCAAAATTTGGCCCAAGGTTAACTTTTGTCAATATTCTTTGTAAACGCGCTCGGGTGGGAATTTCGTTGGTGCGGTTAGTTCCGGCATGCCGAGTTTGGTCTAGAATGACCTTTTGTGTGCTTCCCGGGGCTTTCGGTCTAATTTTGAGACCCTTTGTGGATTTTGGCTTAAATGACGCTTTGGGTGTGGGACGCACTTTTTGTCAAAATGACGTCGTATGGAAATTTTGATTGCGCCATTGAGTCTGGAATGTCGAATTTGATGGGGTAGCATATCTTCTTTGCATGCACGGGATTCCGATCAAATTTCAAGCAACCCGTCGGAGTTTTGGCAAAAGCCAAAACTCAACTGATGCAGCAGCTAATGTTACAGGTCTATTCCTTCTCCGCATTCTCGGGCCTGGGGCCACGTTCACAGAGGTCTGCATTGGTGTTCTCCGCATTCGCAGAGGTCTGCGTGGGTGGTCTCCGCGTTCGGGGAGGTCTGCCTTTCTCCTCTCTCTCTCTTCTCCGTGTTCGCGGAAGCTTGGGTGCTTTCCCTCCACGTTCGCATGTGAGGCTCCGCGTAAGCGCAGGTATGGGAATTCCAGCTCCGCGTTCGCGGGCTCTTGGCTGCGTTTGCGAAGGTCTGTGCGTCTGGTCTTATATTCTAAAAATCAGACGCAAATCAATATTTCTCCCAATCTTGAAAGAGAGCTTTATCCCTCGTTTATGATTGGAATTCGGTGATTCGAAGTCCCAGTCGTCCAGAGTTGTCATGACTACGAGAGTGGTTGATCGGAGAGTGCTGGGGAGCCCTCATTTGAGGTAACTTATAATTTAGTTGGGTTGTTGTAGTGGAGTTTTGGCAATTCTATCGTGAAAACTTTGAGCCATTGCATGTGGCTGTTCCGAGCCCTGAATTGTGTCCTGTTTTGGAACACAAGCTCAGGGAATTGTTTTGAACCTATTGACGTAGTCAATTTTGGGATTCCCGATGCGGGTCCCACAATCGCATTTTAGACGCGATTTTGGGTCCGTCTCCGATTCCTGCAATTTTGGTGTCAAAACATTCGTAATGACGTTGTGATCTTTTTTTTGATAGAGTGGCAGCGATTGGAGGTGATTCGAAGGTGGAAAGCTTCAATTGGATGGCTTCAGAGCGCACGTGATCAGCTTCGAGGTAGGCTACGGTCTCCCACTTTGACTAGACTTTATTAGATATCGTTTAGTATATATTGCATATGATTTAGGTTGGTAATTGCCGAGTTTAGAATTTTCCTCTTTTTCATGTCTTTTCTTCTTCTTCTCCCTTCTTGACTCCGATTGAGCTTTAGAATAGAGTAGTCTCGTGAAATCCTTAGGTTAGACTTTGAGCCTTGGTTGTGGTTTGGCTTAGCGTTATTATCCTTGTTTAGGATTGGTAGTGATGACCTTAGGCTAGATTTGAGCCTTAGGTGCTTTGTCTTGGGATGTACCGCCCTTATAGCTAGGCGTAACATTAGGTAGGGCTTGTGTTGTGCTTTGTGCGTTATGCCTTGTGCTAGTGCCTGAGACCTCAAAGGCTCATTGTAGCGGTAGGTTTGGCTTAGTTGTGCTCGTTGGGAGCTGAGACAGCATTATTGTGGGGTAAGGCGTCAATCCTAGAGATATTCTTCCCCCTATCTTAATTCTGAGTTGTTCCCCGATTTCTGTGTTTTTTGATTAGAGGTAGGCTTGTGATGCCTTAGTGTTTGTTGTTGGGCCCGAGGCCGTATTCGAGGAGCGATTGGATACCAGGTTAGTTTCCCTTGCCTAGGCAATGTGGCATGATTTGGTTTTACCTCTCTGATTGTGTGTACCTTATTTGGATGCTGGTGATGGTATGCTTGCATTGATTGAGCATTTTCACTTGTTCGTGGTGCGACCCTGTCACTTTCGTTGTATTTTTACTACTATTTTTGGGAGAGAACTCTCACACTTTTGCTATTTTCTAAAACTAGTTTTTAACGAGAGTCGTACCACCTGGACTACTTTGATAAACTTATTTTTGAAACCCACGAGGTGTCAAGGACGTACTCCTTTTATACTGGCAGTATAAGAGGCATCAGGGATGCGCTCAGAGTTTTTTGATATCTAGCGCGGAGTCTCCCTTTTTCTACGTTGGCTGTATCTGGGATGCCTTTAGACTGTACTTGACTATCCGGCGCGGCGTCACCCTTTCTACATTGGCTTGGCCACTCACTGTTCGATACCACTACGGGGATGCTATGTGTTATGTATAAGACCTGGTTTGGGCCCAGGCAGTGTATACGGGCTACCCGCGTCCCCTATGGGCCCCTCTGCCCGGTGCATCATTGAACAGGAAAAGGGGGCTACATGGGTCCCACCTGGCAGGCCGAGGGCCGGGGTGGGTGTATACACTTTGTTGTGGATGATCTCTGAGAGCCACCGATGTTGTTACTAGATTTTTACTACAAACTTGCATTCATTATCATCGTCTATCACCAGTATACTTGTTTACTGATTGGTCCCCTGATTTATGGGGGTCGGAGGTATGTTTGCTGTTTGTACCTTCTGGGGGTATAGGCGTCTGGATGGTTATTGTTTGATTATACTTGTCCTTATCGTGCATTGTATTGTAGATGGCCTTCAGGGTGTCTTAGTCTGGATTTATTATGGGTGCTTCCTCCTAGGTTCAATTGGATTAGTTCTTAGGTGTCTAGCGGTGGTAGTCTGTATTTCGTTCTTAATTAGTTGACTCCTGTAGTGCTCTCTTTTGTAAATATGTTGTGGCTTGTGGTTGTAGGGGCGTTCCTTGACTCCGTTCCCTCTTCTTCTTGTATACTAGCTCTCTACTCTTATTACTTGCTTTACCTTGTGTTGGATCTTATTTAGTTACTTGTGTTATCCTACCTTGTATATATGTCTTTTATACTTGCTTTATCTGCGGAGCTCAGTCGGCCTTTGCCTACTGAGTACCATTCATTTGGTACTCATACTACAATTCTACACCCTACTGATCATAGTACGGGTTATCACCAGTGATTGCCCTTGGTGCGGAGCAGCTGCATTCGGAGATTGGGTGAGATCCTTCCATCCGGAGTTGCCTATTTCCATCTATTTTGGGCTAGGACTAGTCTTTACTTGCTTTCGAAGACTGTCGGTATCTATTTTGTATTTGCATAAGCTTTGTGCTCTTGTTTTGTTTAGATGCTCGATTACTAACGGATGTCAGGTATTGGGGTTGGTTCCTTGGTTATATCTCTATCGATTCCTCCTTCTTCTCTTTATATTCGTTGTTATTTTATTGGTTCCCTTTTCAGCTTGATAGCCCGTTGCTTCTGGTTCCGGGCTATAGGTTAGGCTACCTATTGGTGGGTTATAGTAGGTGCCATCACGACCTGAGGAATCGGGTCGTGACAGTTTGGTATCAGAGCTTAGGTTGACCGGCATTGTTGGTATGAGAGCAAATGCCTAGTAGAGTCCAGCGGATTGGTGCGTTGACGTCCGTATCCTATCTTCGGGAGGCTATAGGGCATTCTTAGGAAATTCTATTTTAGACTCAATATCGTATGTTTTCATTCCGAATAACCTCTAAACCTGCTTCTTTGGAATCCCCTCTCTCTTTAGATGGATAGCACGAGGCGTTCGATAGTCATGGATGGAGAGTCAGCACATTATACTGGAGGGTCAGCACTTGGTCAGGCTACAGGGCCTTATTCAGGCCTAGACCCTGAGGTCAGAGGAGGTTTTCAACAGACGGAGAGTTTAGGCGAAACCGAAGCTCTTTTAGAGTCATTGGCTATCTTAGCCCCTCGAGGTTCAGGTAAGGAGGCCTGAGTTCCTTTGGAGGTACACTACCGTCAGGTGTGGTTCTTGGTGCAGTGAGTATTGCCCAGGGCAGAGTTGGGTCAGTTGGTCCGCAGCAGGGTTCATCATCGGTATCTAAGCATGTGTTGGGATTTCTTGAATGCGCAGGGCGTAACCCCACACCATCCTTGACGGATTGGGATATGAGCCAGGAGTTCGTCAGGGGGTTGTCATTGCCACTCCGTTTGTCATCAGAGCACATGTTAGAGGGTAGGTCTACCTTTCCCCATATTATCAGTCATGCGAGGGCAGTGGAGCAAGAATACCTTGAGCCGTACAGAGGCAGCGGCGAGAGGGCAAGGCAAGGCAATAGCCGCAGGAGGCCCTGTCCTAGGCCTAGAGACTTTCAGGACAGGTCCCGTCAGAGGTTCCGGTGGAGTCAGGTAGCATTGCATGCTTGAAGGGGTAGCCAGCACCATAAGGATTGTCTTAGCATGGGCTAGAGCTAGAGAGGTTCGAATCTGGGGTTTGCAAGCCATGGTGGCCGTACTCTTACGACTCATTGTTATCAGGTTGTTATGTCTTAGGTGACCTAGACCACTGGCCTAGGGATTGCCCTAGGTGGGAGTTACTCATCCATGCACCTATAGCTTTTTCTACCCCTAGGCTAGAGTTGTTGGGCCTTGTCGTATCTGTGGGGAGCTCTGCCACCAATCTAGAGAGTGTCCCCGATGTGGGGCCAGTGTGCAGTTTGCTTAGCCAGGTTAGTATCGTGGGTTTGCATTGTCCCCAGCCAGAGGTAGTACTCCAGGTTGTGCTGGTGATACTTCAGGTGTTCAGGCTGGAGTCGGTCACGATCCGTTCTATGCTCCTATAGGCCAGCTGGAGGCTAAGGATCCAAGTATCGGTTGTATTTGCTCGATTTCCTTATTTTTCTCTACATTGCTCGTATTGTGTGGTTTTGGGGTTTCCATACTCATGCATGCTTATTTAACTTTTTGTTTATTTCCTGGCTATTGTGACTGCCCTATTTGGGATTGTGTATGTGTTTTGGATCTGTAGTTGTTTACTTCTAGTAGTGGATCGACTAGGTCGGATTCCTTTATTTGGGAGTGGTGGTTGAGTAGAACCCCATGCCTTTGCCTCTGTAGTTCTGTTGGGGGTTTGTGGCCGGGCTAGTTAGCTTTCCCTTTTGGTCCCCCTTACCGGTTGATGTTGCTGCGGTGCTGATCCTTGCTAGAGTGGTGGTTAGACCAGCTCTGTCAGTTCTGGGAGTTATGTTGTTAGTTCTAGTTGGCTTAGAGGGTTGCCTTAGTTGCGTACTGTCCTGTTGGACTAGTGGTTGACGGGCTCTTCTTACCTTTGTGCATAGCTAGTGTTGCATTGGTTATTATTTCTCTCATGCCGTTCTAGTTTCTTGGCTTGGACGTCTATCTTCGTAGCTTGGCATTGTTGGGTTCGTAGCTGAAAGGGTGGTTGTTGAGGTATTATGTGATTGGAGGTGTACCATCTTCAGAGTTGTAGGGTATCCCACTTGTCGATCCTTCCCTATGCCTTGTCAGCATTTTCAGCCTTAAGGCTGCGAAGTTGAGGTTTGCTCCCTTTTTCCTACCGGGTTGGCTTCTTTCAAGGTATTTGGGTTCATTGGTGGTTGGAAGATTTGTGGTTGTTGGCGTGTGAGGGGGGTGGAACAACCTCCGTGGTAGTGTAGTAATCCTAGTTGGTCGTCTCTTCTTGTTTGCCTTTGTCTTGTTCTCAGTTGAGACGTTGTGGTCCATTTGTTCAATCTTTTAAAGCTTCTGTTTTGAGGGATTTGGTGCTTGACCACATCTAGTTGGGATTTGGAAAGTGTGATCTCTTGTTGCACCTTGTTGCTGTTGTGGTTAGTTCCCTGCGGTTGGGTTGGTAGCTCTCGAGGTCTTAGTTGTGTTCTTGAGCCAGAATGGTGGTGTCTCTTGGCGGGTTCAGACTTTAGCTCTTTTGGAGAGTTAAAGGCTTCTCAAAAGGTTCACCTCCAGGATGGGGTCAAAGTAATTCGTGAAATGTGAGATTTTGAATTTGTTCAGGATGGAGGTTTTCTTCAAGCATATTAGGTGACTTGTGGTGTTCGTTGATGGGGGTTGGTGCCCTTGGACCATTATCGATTGGTTAACTATGTTCATTCACTGCCTACTGGCTTGGTTTTCGTTGGACTAGGATGGCTGGATCAGAGTTGCGCTCACTGAGTAATTGTAGGCTTATGGTGTCGGCGTTTCGAAGGTTCCTATGGTAAGGGTAAGTCACTAAAGCAGGGCTTAGTGCGTCCTCGTCGTTCGCGGGATAATCACCCCTTGGATTGGAGTGTTCAGTTTTAGAAGGTGAGTTTCAGCTGGGATTGTTGGTTTTTAGAGTGGAGATTGGAATTTTGGGCTTTGCCCTGGGTTGAGTTTTCTATTTTGGCGGGTGTCGCTCCCCGATGTTCAGATAGAGTATGTAACCCCTTCAAGGTTGGCGTAGTATGGTTTTGTAAGAAAGTTTTAGATGGTTTGGTAGTGATCAGGATGGCCAAGGACTGGCAGAACGCACTTAGGGGCTAGAAGATTGATTTTGAGCATAAGTCAAGTATTTTAAATTATGAGCTGAGTTGCACGTGCCATGGTCCTGTGTTTCTCATCTCGGTGGTTTCGACGTTGTTTGGTTTTCCTTAGATGAACCTGGTGTTTTGTTCAAGTTCAAGTTGATGGAGTGAGAGTTGAAGTCCAAAAAGGAATTAGAGGAGATTTTGCACTTTGAAGTGAATTTAAGGATTTACCTCTCAGGTTGAGTTATGTGTCAGCAGTTGTTCAATCCGTGAGGGTGTCTGGGGTCTGGCGGAGCATGTGGGCCCTGTATCCTCTTCTTTTTGTGCCTTCAGATTGTAGTTATCCCTCTACTTTCGCGGATGAAAGTCCTTTTAGTAGTGGATGTTGAAATGACCATCCAGGTCATTTTCTCCATTTTCTGATCTTTTTAGTGTTTAGATCTTTCCTGTAGCTACCCCAAGTCATTTATGACTTGCTGGCACTAACTTTTCGGTAGCCTGGACGTTCGGTTGGGTTTTATGCCCGTATTCCTATTTCGGAGCTTCTGAAACTTGAAAAGTTTATTTCGGTCATAACCTAAGGTAAACGGCCTTGGAATGGAAATCTGACGGTTCCATCAGTTCTGGAGCAGCCAAATTAGGCTAATAGCATGCTTGGCCCGAGTCCCGAGGCTTCTGGTGGGACTCTGGTGCCATTTGGTGCTTTAGCCTTTGAAATTTGGCCTAAGGTTGACTTTGGTCAACATTCTTGGTAAACATGCTCAGGTGGGAATTCCGTCTATGCGGTTAGTTCCGGCATACTGAGTTTCATCTATAATGACCCTTTGTGTGCTTCTCGGGACTTCTGATCTAATTCCGAGACCCTTTGTGAATTTTTGCTTAAATTGCGCTTTGGGTGTGGGATCCATTTTTTTGTTAAAACAACCTTGTATGCAAATTTTGACTATGCCATTGAGTCTGGAATGTCGAATTTGATGGGGTAGCATATATCGTTTACGTGCTCGGGGTCCGAACGAATTTCGAGCACCCCGTCGGAGTTTTGGCAAAGGCCAAAACTCAGCTGATGCAACAACTAATGTTACAGGCCTATTCCTTCTCCGTGTTCGCGGGCCTAGGGCCACGTTCGCAGAGGTCTGCATTGGTGTTCTCCGCGTTCACGGAGGTTTGCGTTGGTGTTCTCCGCGTTCGCGGAGGTGATCCACGTTTGCGGAAGCCTGGGTGCTTTCCCTCCGCATTCGCGTGTGATGCTCCATGTAAGCGGAGGTTTGGGACTTCCAGCTTGGCGTTCGAGGAGGTGATCCACGTTCGCGGAAGCCTGGGTGCTTTCTCTCCGCATTCGCGTGTGATGCTCCATGTAAGCGGAGGTTTGAGACTTCCAGCTCCGCGTTCACAGAGGTCTGTGCGTCTGGTGTTATATTCTAAAAATCATATGCAAATCAACATTTCTCCCAATCTTGGAATAGAGCTTTCTCCTTCCTTTGTGATCGTAATTCGGTGATTTGAAGTCCTAGTCGTTCGGAATCATCGTGGCTACTAGGGTGGTTGATCGGAGAGTGTTGGGGAGCCCTTGTTTGCGGTAAGTTATCATTTCTTTTTGCTGTTGTAGTCGAGTTTTGACGATTCTTTCGTGAAATCTTTGAGCCATTGCATATGGCTGTTCTGAGCCCCGAACTGTATCCCATTTTGGAACACAAGCTCTGGGAATTGTTTTGAACCTTTTCACAGAGTCAATTTTTGGATTCCCGGCGCGGGTCCCCTAATCTTGTTTTAGACCTGATTTTGGGTCTGTCTCCGATTTATACAATTTTGGTGTCCAAACGTCCGTAATGACGTTGTGATCTTTTTTTGATAGCGTGACAGCGATTGGAGGTGATTCGAAGATGGAAAGCTTCAATTGGGTGGCTTAGCGCATGATCAGCTTCGAGGTAGGCTACGGTCTCCCACTTTGACTAGACTTTATTAGATATCGTTTAGTATATATTGCATGTGAGTTAGGTTGGTAATTGCCGAGTTTAGAACTTGCCTCCTTTTCATCTCTTTTCTTCTTCTTCTCCCTTCTTGACTCCGATTGAGCTTTAGAATAGAGTAGTCTCGTGAAATCCTTAGGTTAGACTTTTGGCCTTTTTTGTGGTTTGTCTTAGTGTTATTATCCTTGTTTAGGATTTGTAGTGATGACCTTAGTCTAGATTTTAGCCTTAGGTGCTTTGTCTTGTGATGTACCGCCCTTATAGCTAGGGGTAGCTTTCGGTAGGGCTTGTATTGTGCGGTGGGCCTTGTGCAAGTGCCTAAGACCTCAAAGGCTCATTGTAGCCGTAGGTTTGGGTTAGTTGTGCTCGTTGGGAGCTGAGACAGCATTATTGTGGGGTAAGGCGTCAATTCTAGGGATATTCCTCCCCCTATCTTGATTCTGAGTTGTTCCCCGATTTCTGTGTTTTCTCATTAGAGGTAGGCTTGTGACGCCTTAGTGTCTGTTGTTGGGCCCGAGGCCGTATTCGAGGAGTGATTGGATCCCAGGTTAGTTTCCCGTGCCTTGGTAGTGTGGCATGGTTTGGTTTTACCTCTCTGATTGTGTGTACCTTGTTTGGATGCTGGTGATGGCATGATTGCATTGATTGAGCATCTTCAATTGTTTGTTGTTCGACCCCGTCACTTTCGTTGGATTTTTACTAATATTTTTTAGAGTGAACTCTCACACTTTTACTATTTTCTAAAACTGGTTTTTAACGGGATTCACACCACCTGGACTACTTCGATAAACTGATTTTGGAAACCCACGAGGTGTCGAGGATGTACTCCTTTTATACTGGCAGTATCAGAGGCATCAGGGATGAGCTCAGTTTTTATAGATATTCGGTGCGGCATCGCCCTTTTGCTACGTTGGCTGCATCTGGGATGCCTTCAGACTGTACTTGACTATCCGGCGCGGCGTCACCCTTTCTGCATCGGCTTGGTCACTCACTCTCCGGTACCACTACGGGGATGCTATGTATTATGTATAAGACCTGGTTCAGGCCCAGGCAGTGTATACGGGCAACCCGCGTCCCCTATGGGCCGCTATGGCCGGTGCACCATCTAACTGGAAGAGGGGGCTACATGGGTCCCATCTGGCAGACCGGGGGCCACGGTGGGTGTATACACTTGGTTGTGGATGATCTCTGAGATCCACCGATGATGTTACTGGATTTTTGCTACAAACTTGCATTCATTAGCATCGTTTATCACCAGGTTGTGGCTTGCGGTTGCAGGTGCGTTCCTTGACTCTGTTCCCTCTTCTTCTCGTATCCTAGCTCTCTACTCTTATTACTTGCTTTACCTTGTGTTGGATCTTATTTAGTTACTTGTGTTATCCTACCTTCTATATATGTGTTTTATACATGCTTTATATGTGGAGCTCAGTCAGCCTTTGCCTACTGAGTACCATTCGTTTGGTACTCATACTACACTTCTGCACCCTGCAGATCATAGTACGGGTTATCGCCGGTGATTGGTCTTGGTGCGGAGTAGCTGCATTTGGAGATTGGGTGAGCTAGTGGCATTTGGAGTTGCCGATTTCCATCTATTTTGGGCTAGGGCTAGTCTTTACTTTCTTTCGAAGACTGTCTGTATCTATTTTTTATTTGTATAAGCTTTGTGCTCTTGTTTTTTTTTGATGCTCGATTACTTACTAATGCCAGGTCTTGGGGTTGCTTCCTTGGTTATATCTCTGTCGATTCCTCCTTCTTCTCTTTATATTCTTTGTTATTTCATTGGTTCCCTTTTCTGCTTGATAGCCCGTTGCTTCTGGTTCCGGGCTATGGGTTAGGCTTACCTATTGGTGGGTTGTAGTAGGTGCCATCGCGACCTAAGGAATCGGGTCGTGACATTATTATATCAAAATTTAAGAGTTATGCAAACATATGTAGAAATTAGTTAGTATATAAAAACAATATAATTAAGACAATGAAAGGGGACTGGGAAATGTTAGACTTCTAATTTACGATACTCCAAGCATCGCGATGATCATAATAGGTGATGGCCCAATATTTTGGGCCAATAATGAGTTCCAAAGTAGAAACTACAGCCCTCCGATTGTACATGAAACATAAGAAGAGGAAAAGATTAGAAATCTTACACCGAAGTGAAAAATATAACATAACAAGAATGATACAAATAATGAAATATACTTTAACAATGATATGACTTTGGAAATACTATGGAGGGACTGATTATTTTGGAATATGACATTGTTTGGATTTTAAATAAATACTAAAACACACACGGAGACAGCTCAATTGTAAGGAATGACTTGTAAAGTATTAAAATTCCCAAGGGATATGTATCATAGCTTAGTGAAGCTTAAAAGGGTCAACTTAGACTAGGCTATAAGCAGATTTTAAGCTTGAACAGTCACAATTTTTTTTAATTAACTTAATAAAGAGAAGTTTCACATCTTAGTACACACAACACATCTTAGAATAATCCCAAAAGAAAGAAGAAGAAAATAACTAACATGACCTTCTTTTTACTTCAGCAAAAAATTTATCTAACCTATATGGTCTCTTCAGAAGTTATAAAACGCAACAAACCACCGACAAAATTGAACCTTTAAGCGAGAAGGAAAAACAGCCAGTAAACTAAGGAAGTAAGGACCTAAAACAAGGAAGAAGAACTCTTTTGAAAAAAAAAATCACATAAAAATTTCCAAATGATTAATAAAAGGACTTAACCATTACATACGAAATTTAGAGGAAAAGGTGATGAATTTCAACAGGAAAAGCTACTGCTTAATGAAATCACAATCAAACCCTCACATTGTATCTAACTGTTGCATATGCATATAGCAAATGCATGACACGAGATCTAGGGAGTATGCTAGTGAAATAGTTAATATTATTTGTTACAACTACAACATGGCAGAGAGAGCAACAACTAAAAAGAGAGAACCAATTTGCATCCCATTTGAATTTAACTAAGCATAACCTCACTTCCCCTATTTCGACTGGAAAAAAAAAGATTACACGCCATAACATCACTGATAGTTCATATTATTCTAAGAAATAATTGATATTAACAAGTTGTGACTATCTTAGATTCTTGTAAGATGATTAGGTTCTAAATATAAAGAATAATCTGAAAAAAAAGCATTTAGAAGTAGTATAAACCAAGAGAAAAACTACCACGTGGCAAGTAATCGCATGCCGACTAGTGAGACTTACATGGCGAAGACAGAATTTTGACAAAAAGTATACCCAACAATTATACAAACCAGTTCATGAGCTACCTATAATTTAAACTATCAAGAAAAGAAGGGAAAACAATCATCTTGTTCAATGATACAACCATGGACTTTAAGACATAGTAGGAAGCAAAGAAGAAACAAAGATGACAAAATTATAGCTTTCATATTTATGCTGAAATGGTACATCACTTTAAGATAGATTACTGCCAACACAAACAATTTAACAACAACTCTAAACAAATTATTCATGTGGTAATAAGGAGGAATCGAAATACCCGAAATGAGAGATGCAACCCTTCTTAACAATCATACTAAAATTCGAAACAAAACCTAGGCTACAAGATTAACCAATCTTATTCAACTATGACAATCGACCTCAAAACTCCTATGCCTACCAGAAGGTAGTTTCGATAGTAAAAAACACATGAAAGACTTGGTACTTGAGGACATAATAGGAATAGAGGACATAATAGGAATAGCCAAAGGAACAGAGGACAACACTTAAATAAAAAGATTTACGATGATGAAAGTGAAGGCACAAAAATAACCTTAAACAACTTAGTATTCAAATTCATACATATAACTTAAGCATAAAGATTAGATAACATGGCATTGAGCACTGATCACTACTGTAAACATGCAAAATACTAAGATGAATAGTACAATTCAAAACCAATCGTGATAAGACTATGGAGGCTATAGAAAAATGAGAAATTGTAGCGAGTTACAATCAAGAAATCAACTCAGAATGTACTTTAATATTCACATTTATTTATTTAAACCATATTCAACTTGAAGAAACCAAAGCTTCAGCCAAAACGAAGAATCGTAATCTTTATGTCATTATCAAAAAAAACCAGCAATCATCAAAAAGAACGAAAAAAACTTTGAAGAAGGGTGAAGTTGTATACCTTTTCTGGGGCAGCAAACTAGAGCTTTGACATCCAAGGGTTTAAACTTAGAAACTCCCTTTTTTGAATTCGAACTCGAACCCGAAAAAAGACAAAAGATGAACTAATTCTCAAAATCTATTGTTTGAGATATTTTTCTATCTCCCTTTCTCCCTATTTTTTGATCTTCTAAGTTGATTTTTTTGATGATCTTCAATGAGAACCAAAAGGCTCTTTTTATAGCAAAATCGCGACTTCCACTAGCATGGCCTCAAGAATTCAAAATTTGACTTCTTGGAAAGCCAAATTTGAGAAAACGGAAGGAATAATGATGAAGGAGAAGAAAATCTATTAAGAATCGACCTTTTCAAGTTGATTTGAAGGAGGAGTGGGTGATTGACGGAGGTGTAAAGTGAGAGACCGCCAAAAATTGACATTTTTCGGCGGTCCATGGACATACTGTGAGAAGGAGTGAAGGGGCATGGGGAAGGGGAGACGCTTGGGATAGGGAAAAAGTTGAGAGGCGTTTCTTTGGAGAAGATGGGTGAGGCGATGGGTGTTTGGGAAAGAAGGAGGATAAGTCGTTGATTTATTTTGGGCCGTCCGATCGTTTGATAGGACGGTTGATATAAATCAAGAGTAAAAAACTGTATATATATATATATATATATATATATATATATATAATGGCAAAAGGCTAGATTAATTAGAGCCATTGGATTAAATTGGATCGTCAAGATTAAGGCTAAAGAAACACAATCCATGTGCTTCCTACGTGGCACGCGCCGATTGGTCGGTTTAAGGAGACATGGATTGCCAATTTTTACTTAAATTAATCCTTTTAAATTATAACCTCTTTCTTTATTAAATAGCCATAATTTATTAAATTAAAAAAAATTATTTTACAAGATTAGTTTATTTGAAAAAATTAGTCATTCTAAATATAAAATTGGTATGAATTAGTAAATCATTAATTAATTAAGCTTCCTAATTTTGAATAATGTACGAAAATATTTATTTGCAACAATAGAAGTTATATATTTAAACAAAAATCGATTTAATTCTTAAGAACGATATTTATTTGACGTAAATTTAAAAATGAGAAAGTAAGTAGTAATCTTTATACAATATATTTAATTTTCTTAAGAAATAATGTTTTATGGAATAAATTTTCCAAATAAAATAAAATATAGTTTAAAAATGTTTTTCGTACTCTTACAAAAGTTTTCTTTCTTCTATATATGTATTATTATTATTATTATTATTATTATTACTATTATTATTATCATTATCGTTATTATTATTTTTGGAAGATTAATTAATTAAATACGGAGAGCCAAAATTGGGTGTCAACAACTTGCCCCTTTCTTTGTCCATGGAGGAGAGTAAAGAAGACATGGACAAAGAAATATTGACATGATCCAATTTTGGGTCACCAACCAAAATTTACTTTGAGCAACAGCTTGACATGAAATGTTTATGGCATTATGGCCGAACTCTGGCTTCTGAGCTGCCTATATATCCAAGGTTTCATGAGAAATCAGGCCATATGTAGTTTGAGAGTGTAGAAATATAACAAATTTTGATTAAAATTTGCCCAAGTATCAAATTTTTGTAATACTGAAATCTTTTGGGTGATGGGGTACGAAGAGATTAGCACGAATAGAGGGAATACACCCAAGCTCAAGCCAAGGCTATCTGCATACCTCGAGATATGAGAATCAGGTTGATGTAGTTCTAAAGAATAACGAGAAATGCTCTGAAACAATTTCTACTGAAGACCTATGGTAGAGAGATGAATTTTTAAAAAATTACCCAAGTGTCGAGTTAGAATGATAGTAAGACATGAAAGAGTTATAAGTAAAATTCAAATCCAAACTTCTGAAAATCGAGTCGAGTTGAGTTTTGAAAGTGAATCCTTGACGTAGTTAGTGATGCTTGAAATTCCACTAACTTGCCCTAGTTTGCTGCTTAGAGGGAGTTCCTCGTTGTAATGTGTTGTCCTGCAAAACAGGTAAAAGGGTGAAAAGTATATGTTGCAGTTCTAAAATTATAAATTGAAATGATAATGTAGAGAGTAGAGTGTAGATGTTCAAATGATTGTTGATGTCTCTGCTTTGTGTTGGGACTGTGATGCAAGTAAAGCAACTTGTAATGTAGAGGCCTCCAACTGGAGGGGCTGTTGTAATGTAAAGCCTTCGTATGGTGAGGCAAAACTTGTAATGCAAGCCTTCGTCTGGCGAGGCAGTTGTAATTGGAAGCCTTCATCTGGCTTGGTAAAGCTTGTAATGTAAGGCCTCCGACTGGCGGGGTAAAACTGGTAATGTAAAGCCTCCAAATGACGGGGCGACTTGTAATGTAACACCTTCATCTGGTGAGGCAAATCTTGTAATGTAACATTTGATTGCTGGTGTATGGCAGTGTTGGTACGCATGCATGCCCTTGGTGGGTGCAGCTTCAATGACCTCGCTATGATGTAGTCTCTAATTGGCGGAGTGTTGCTTCTTTTGCTTATATAGAGGCTCTGATTGGAGGAGTTCGGTCGACATTTGCTATGTACAACCTCCGATTGACGGAGTTTGACGATGTTTACTATGTACAATCTCCAAATTGTGGAGTTTGGCTGATGTTTGCTATGTACATCCTCCAATCGGTGGAGTTTGAGTGACATTTGCTATGTACAACCTCCAATCGATGGAGTTTAACGTTGTTAGACGGCATTCTCTGATTGATGGAGTTTATTCGACGTAGTTAGATGTTGTTCTCCGATTGGCGGAGTTGTTGATGAGGTCAGATTACAAGCTCCAGTTGGTGGAGTTATTTTGACAGAAAGCTAACTATCCTATTTGTCCTACAGAGGGCCCCCTTTTCTTCAGTATTTTGATCTGGATCTTGAGCGTACCTACAAAGATTCAAATGAAATATTTTAGACATAAGCTTTCAGTTGAAATACTTCCATGAAATAAAGTGGGGAAATAATAGTTTGGCTAATGATCGTGAGAAGTTTAAAGGTGTCTCTAGTCATGCCCCGAGACTTGATGTTATTTTTCTTGATTCCTGTGTTCCTGCACTCATAGAAAATTTTAGTTTGGGAGGGGGTGTTGATTTGCATTGACTCGCGGACTGAAGCCTCGTTACTGGAATCCTTCGGCACCTTCTTAGCCCGCACATAGTTTCTTACCCTAGAGACTTGGTAGGTGGAAGAGTAGAAAATCTTTTTGAAAAGAACTATCTTGTTCTTAATAAATAAGTATATTACGTATATATTAGGTATATATATATAGTAATCCTTTATCGCTTTTAGATTATGACATGTTTCGAAATCCATCGAGCTTTCCATTTTGTTGACTATATCCAACATAGTCTTCTTGTAGCTTTTACCCTTCTGACAAAGCTTTCCTAGCTCTTTTGTAGACACTATGATGATCGAGATTCTTCATATTCTGAGGTTCGCTAACTATGAGGAAGTGTTCCCTAAGGGTACAAAAAAATGGAAATTATGAAGTGCATTGATCGAGCCTGACTCAGGCTGCCTACGTATCCCCAAAATAGGAATCAAATCATAACGTAGTTTGAATACAAGTGGGATAATTAATAGTATGTAATGCAATGACCGAGCTTGACTCAAGCTGCTTACGTATCCAAGAGGAATCAGGTTGTAACGTAGTTCAATTACAATAGAAAAGTAAAATAATGCAGTGACCGGGCCTGACTCAGGCTGCCTACGTATCCAAATGGAAACAAGTCAGGACGTAGTTCAATTACAATAGAAAAGTAAATAATGCAATGACCAGGCCTGACTCAGGCTGCCTACGTATCCAAGCGGAATCAGGTCAGGACGTAGTTCAATTACAATAGAAAAGTAAAATAATATAAGGGACCGAATACAACAAGGATTGCCTACGTATCCCACCGAGGGAAGCCAGGTCGAGCGTAGTTCAAAATACATGGAAATGATGTATATTACCTACATACTCCACCGTGGGAAGTCATGTCTAGACGTAGTTCTGTTACATCAGAAATGTAAAAGTACAAGAAATAAACACTAATCTTGAGGTCTTCAAATGTAGTACTTCTTGATGACGTCTGAATTGATTGGCTTTGTGCTCACTCTGCCATCCATTTCTACTAATATTACTGCTCCTCCAGAGAGTACTCTATAAACCATGTAGGGTCCTTGCGAATTTGGTGCAAATTTCCCTTTGTCTTCTCCTTGGTAAGGAAAAATCTTCTTCAATACTAACTGCCCCGGTGTGAACTGTCGAAGTTTGACCTTTTTGTTGAATGCTTTGGTAATTCTGTTCTGATAGAGTTGATCATTACAAACTGCGTCCATCCTCTTTTCATCAATGAGCATCAATTTTTCATGCCTGCTACGTATCCATTCTGCATCATCTAGACCAATCTCTTGGATAATCCTTAAAGATGGTATTTCCACCTCGGCAGGTATTACTGCCTCTGAACCATAAACCAACATTTAAAGAGTTGCCCCAGTGGATGTTCTGATTGTGGTGCGATAACCAAGTAAAGCATATGGTAGCTTCTTATGCCATTGCCTGTGATTGTCCACTATTTTCCTTAAAATCTTCTTGATATTCTTATTTGCGGCCTCAACTGCTCCATTTATCTGTGGCCGGTAAATTGTGGAATTTAATCTTGAACCTTTCACAAGTTTCTCTCATAAGATCGCTGTTGAGATTGGCTGCATTATCTGTTATGATTGATTCTTGAATTTTAACCGACAAACTATATTGTTGTGAACAAAGTCTTCCACTACCTTCTTGGTCACTGTCTTGTATGTCGAACCTTCAACCCACTTAGTTAAATAATCGATAGCTACCAGGATGAAACGATGTCCATTCGATGCGGGAGGCTCTATGGGTCCAATAACATCCATGTCCCAAGCGGCAAATGGCCAGGGGGAACCCATCACATTGAGCTCATTCGGTGGAATCCGTATAAAATCTCCATGCATTTGACATTGATGACATTTTTGCACATACTGAATGCTATCTCTCTCCATGGTCATAAAAAAATATCCTTCTCTTAAAATCTTCTTTGCCAAAGTGAACCCATTCATATGAGGTCCACATGTTCCTGCATGTATTTCTTCCAAAAGATTTGTTGCTTCTATGGCGTCGACACACCTTAGCAATACTAAATCCGAAGTTCTCCTATAAAGGATTTCTCCATTAAGGAAGAAATGACTGGCCATCCTCCTCAAAGTTTCCTTTTGCTTGCTCGTGGAATTTCCAGGATATTCTTGTGCTTCTATCAACCTTCTGATGTCATAGTACCATTGTTTTCCATCCAGTTCCTCATCTACATGAAAATAGTATGCATGTTGATCATGTATCTCTACCTCGATAGGGTCGATGAAATTCTTGTCTGGATGCTGAATCATCAGGACAATGTTGCCAAAGCATCGAAAAATGCATTTTGAGCTCGAGGGACATGCTTAAATTCAATCCTTGTGAATCTCCTGCTCAACTCCTTTATGTAATGCAAATAAGGAAGAATATTGACATTCTTAGTGGTCCGTTCTCCTAGCAACTGATGAACCAATAACTCAGAATCTCCTATCACCAAGAGTTCTTTGATGTTCATGTATATGGACATCTTGAGTCCGAGATTACAAGCTTAATATTCCGCCATGTTATTGGTACAATAAAATCTGATCTTGGCTAAGATTTGGTAAAACTGACCTTTTTCTTAAATTAAGACTGCTCCTATTCCGACTCCTATAGAGTTTGATGTTCCATCAAAGGACATCCTCCAACCATCATATGACTCTGATATATCTTCTCCCACAAACAAAACTTCTTCATCAGGGAAGTAGGTTGTGAGTGGCTTGTAATCTCGGTCCACCGAGTTTTCTGCGAGGTGATCAGTCAAGGCTTGTCCTTTGATGGCCTTCTGTGTCACGTACATAATATCGAACTTGCTCAACAAAATTTGCCACTTTGCTAGTTTACCTGTAGGCATTGGTTTATGAAAGATGTACTTGAGTGGATCCATTCTTGAGATCAAGTACGTGGTGTATGTAGACAGGTAATGCCTAAATTTTTGCACAATCCAAGTCAAAGTGCAACAAGTTGTTCCAACAAGGTGTATCTTGCCTTGTATGGTGTGAATTTCTTGGTCAAATGGTAAATGGCTTGCTCTCTTCTACCTATCTCATCATGCTACCCCAATACACATCCAAATGCATTATCCATGACAGATAGATACAATAACAAAGGCTTTCTAGGCTCCGATGGGACCAATACTGCTGGGTTGGACAAGTATTCTTTGATTCTATCGAAAGCCTTTTGGCATTTCTCCATCCATTTCGTGGCAGCATCCTTCTTTAGTAATTTAAATATGGGTTCACAGATCACTATGGATTGAGCTATGAACCGACTGATGTAATTCAGTCTTCCAAAAAAACTTATCACTTCTTTCCTGGTCTTCGGGGGAGGTAACTCTTGGATCACCTTGATCTTTGATGGATCAAACTCTATGTCTTTCCTACTAACAATGAATCCCAATAGTTTTCCTGTGGGTACTCCAAATGTACACTTTGCTGGATTTAACTTTAGATTATACTTCCGCAACCTCTCAAAGAACTTTTGTAAGTCATCGAGGTGGTCCGAACATCTTTTGGATTTGATGACAACATCATCCACGTACGCTTCAATCTCCTTTTGGATCATATCATGGAAAAGGGTAGTCATGGCCCTCATGCAGGTTGCACCATCATTTTAAGACAAAATGGCATCACTCTATAGCAATACACCCCCCATGAGTGATAAATGTTGTCTTTTCTGCATCATCTTCATCCATCAGGATTTGGTGATATCTTGCAAAGCAATCGAAAAATGATTGCAACTCATGTTTTGCACAACTATCGATGAGTATATGAATATTTGGAAGAGGGAAATCATCCTTAGGACTGGCTCTGTTGAGATCTTGATAGTCCACACATATTTTGAATTTTCCATCTTTTTTAGGCACAGGCACAATGTTGGCTAACCATGTGGGGTAATTTGTAACCCTCACAATGTTTGCCTCGATTTAAATAGTTACCTCCTCCTTGATCCTCAGACTCAAATTCGGCTTGAACTTTCTTATCTTCTGTTTAACGGGTAGACAATTGGGATCAGTTGGTAATTTGTGCAAGACAATGTCAGTGCTTAATCCTGGCATATCATCGTAAGACCAAGAAAATATGTCAACATACTGCCTAAAAACCTCTATTAACTTTTCCTTCTTTATGACTCCAAATGTATGCTGACTCACGTTTCCTTCACGATTTCGTCATCTCCTAAGTTGGCAACCTCTGTTTCATCCATATTGAATTTTTTATGGCTTTGAACTTGCTCAATCTCATGTGGTAGATTTCAGGCATCATGCTTTCATCGTACTCTTCGTGATCTTGTTCATCGTTTATACCTTGCTCGGTAGATTCGTTACATGTCATAATCGTTAAACGAGGATTTTTATTAATATGAGCACTGAAAATTGCAAAGAGTAAGTAAAAATAAATAGATATAGAAAATAATGAGACAAATTTTAAGAAAAAGAAACTCTTTATTTTAAAGCATTTTAGCTTTCAGAAGAGGAAAGCAACAAAAGATTAGGCATGATTCAAGCCTCAATTTTATCATGCGAATTTCAAAAATTAAAACTACCTTTCCACACTACCAGGACTCTTGTAGAAATAGGGATGGACTGATGGTCCAATTCTGTAGGATTTCTCAAGGTTTGGCATCACAAATGGTCAATTCGCTGAGATTTATCTCTTCCTCCTCTCCAACCATGGTGACAAACAAATTGCCTATCCCTTCTACGATGTAATCATCGACTACTTGATCAGGAAGCAAAGCTTGTTCTGGCACAAAGATTGTCTTGCTTGACCTGTCATGGACTCCTCCTGACGTAGGATTGTATCCAAGTCCGGTGGTCTCTCTCTAATGCTTCAGTTGGATTGGCTCAACTATGCCATTGGACTTGGGTCCAAGTCCAGTCTTAGGATGATATCCATACTTCAACATCTTTGATGCAACCATTTTTGTTGCACTTGATAATTTTGTATTATCTGGCTCTGCTTCCTCATTGATTCTTACAACTTGTATAATTTCCAAAGTGTGAAAAGTGGCTCTATCTAACTCATCGGATATCGGAATGGAATTAACAGAATGAATGTGGTAAGTGAGCTCCCCATGAATAATAACTTCTGTGCGACCCTAGTCAAAGTTTACCCACTGATGAAGAGTGGAAGGGACCGCTCTTGCCATGTGAACCCATGGTCTTCCCAGCAACAGGTTGTAGTTGGATGACACATCTGTCACTTGAAACAAGATGGGGAATTCAGCTGGCCCCACTTGCAATGTGGATAGATCACTCCAATGATACTTCTTTGCACTCCATCAAAAGCTCTAACTTTCACACGACTTTTCCTTATCTCTCCCATATTTACACCTAAATATCTCAAGGTTGTGAAAGGGAAGATGTTGCATCCAGAACATCCGTCAATTCGAACTCGAGTCAAAATCTTATCACAACATTTGACCATGATGTGAAGTACTTTGTTGTTTCTAGCCTCTTCCGCAGGTAGCTCATCATTATGGAAAGAGATCTTGTTAGCTTCCACTATTCGTCCAATTGTTGAAGCTAAGGTTGAACTTGTGGTCTCTATTGGAATGTTCACTCCGCTTAACACTTCTATCAAAGCATTCCTATGAGCTTCAGAACTCATAAGCAGAGACAAAAAAGACATGTAGGCTGGCGTTTTCTTCAACTGCTCTTCTACTGAATAGTCTTTAGGCTGTATCTTCTTCAAAAATTCTGCGGCTTCAGCATCAGTAATGTTCTTCTTCGGATTCTGTTCTTTCCCCAGAACTCCTCGATTTAGATCCTTCGAAGCATAATATCTTCCCGACCTCGTCATTCCATGAGCCACAACAATGTCAATCACCTTGCCCTTTGCGCTTGCTTGATAGTCCCATGGGACTGCTTTGGTGTTATACTCAGGCTTTCTAGTGATTGCAGTGGTCACTACAACTCTTGGGAGATATGTTTTGTCACGACCCAGGGTAGCCCCTAGATGTAACACGGCGTACAAGACCCCGAGAGGCCTCACACAAGCCCTTAGCATACATAACATACAAGATAATAGAGAAAAGAATTAAAAAGAGCATTATATAACAAAACATCGGAAGTCTACAACTTATGTCTCAAGCCATCTAACATAACATAATAGAAATGAAGGTTTGGGACGCAGCCCAGTACAATATCCAAAAGCATAATGGAAAGCATGAAAATGTAACAAGGTTAGGTCCTCGGACATAGGAGGCCTCACCAAGTCTTCACTATCACTGGAACTGACTATCCATGAGTGGGATGAGAAGAACCTCCAAGTCCTACATCAATAGAATCAATGTAGGCAAAAGTATGCGTTAGTACAATCAAGTACTAAGTATGATAGCAATGCATAAAAAGGCATATAAACCATGCTAGAATGATATATAATCATGACATGTAATGGCCAAGCTAAAACATGATAGAACATAATAAACATGAAGCATAAAACATGGCCAAGACAAGCTATTCATCTTTCCTTTACTTTACTTTAAACCATCATCATGAGAACACTTGTTCGTTAACTTGTGGGGAAATAGCCTTAACCGACATATAAGACCATGTGAGCTATCAACATGGAATCCGGTGTCTGCCCCACACCGAAAAGGGGTGTCCTACTTGCGAAGGTAAGACCATGAATTGCTTAGATTGTGTCTATCATAGACCATCACCTTATGGTGGCATATAGGTTATGGGACATGGGTAATCGCCACTTGCCCACTCGGTACTAAGCATATTTCCCACGAAATTATCATAGTTCATTTTATCTTAGGTAGACATAGGTAATCGCCTCTTGTCTACATTAGGGAACATGGGTAATCGCCTCTTGTCCCTTCATAGAATAGCTTCTTAAGAACATGGGTAATCGACACTTGTTCTTCTATTAGTCATGATTTCATTATTAGTAGACATGGGTTATCGCCTCTTGTCTACATTAGGGAACATGGGTAATCGCCACTTGTTCCTTCATAGAATAGTTCATTAATCATGGATTCAAGCTTAGTTGAGCAAACCTTTCAACAAGTTATGAATCATTACGTGTGAGAAAACCTTTCACACTCATAGGTTGAGCATTACATGAGAAACCCTTTCACAACTCAAAAAAATGCACTAACATATCATAAATTTCATAAAACATGCATGAGTTCACAAGCTTCATATTTACAGAGCTCATCATGATCTTAACTCATAAATCACGGGTTCATAAGCTTCTCCTCAAACATGCAATTCAATACAAGCAATTACTTAGAAAGCCATAAATCAAGGCAATTTAGTTATAATTGAGGGAACCCACATAATAGAGGAAAATCATAGATTTTGATTCAACATGCATCTTTTCATAAAATATCCCCTTTTCATCATTCATAGTCTTACATGGAATTCATAGCTTGATAATCATAATCCTTAACTCACTTCACAAAGAGTTCATGAAATTCATCTTTTCTCAATCAACCCACAATCATAAGCATAATCATAAATTGGGGGATACTTAGCATAAGCTCATGGGATTCATCAAGTTGCATGTAAACCACGCTAAATTGTACATTAGCTTACTTTACCACGCTAGATCGTGCACTATCAACCATAACATCAACAATGGAAAGCATAATGAAGAACCCATAAGAATTTGTCAAACCCTAACTCTCTTGGGCAAGACTATACCTTGAAAACTTAAGGAAAAGAGGACCCATTGGAGGAAAGACTCCAAATGGTAAATACTATCACACCTCAATGCCAATGCCTTGAAATAAAAGGGGATTGATGACCTTGATGAGAACCCTAGCTCTCTTCTTCTCCTTCTTGTTCTTCTAGAGAGAGAAATATTTTGGGAGATGAGAGTTGGAAAATGAAGGGGTTAGGGCTTAGAAAATATAACTAGGGCCAAGGTTAAGGGAAAAAATCGTCTAGTATAAGGAATAAACATGTAGGGAAAAAGTCAAAAAAGCCCTTAAATAAATTATCGGGGCCAATCGACGGACAAGACCTACGGTTCGTTCATCCACTGACGGACCGTCCTGCTTTTCCGTCAATCGATTCAGAAAGTTCGTTTGGACTGAAAATTTGGCTAAATCTGGAAGGCATCTCTGGAACCCATCTACGGCCCGTCATCTGAACTACGAACCATCCTGCTATACCGTAGGTCAAGGTTCAGAAACTCAAAATTTATAAGCTGGCAGGGCCATCGATGGTTACTATCTACGGCCCGTCACTCCACCTACGGTCCGTAGATGGCCTCCGTCGTCACTGGCACCAGAAAAATTTTAAAACTACATTTTCTTTCTTTTCAAAAACTGGGGTGTTACAATATCTCCCCCTTGGGGACATTCGTCCTCGAATGAGAACCTGGATATCCTGAGAAGGGTGAAAGACTCTGACTAACAACCCAACTTAGCATGCAAGCACGTAAATGCACATATCCGAGGAGGAACATCAACTCCAAGCTAAAGCATGCTCAATACAAAAATTCATGAAGACTTTATGCAACTCATACTCAATGCACATATATCATGTTAGAGTCTTCATGAACATGCATAAATCAAAGGAATCATGGAAATCAACTATGACACATGAGACCAAAAGAATGAACCATGAGGAACTAGGTACCTCAAGCTAGAGGAGGATCGGAAGGAAAAAGATGAGGATAGCGGGACATCATATCGGCCTCGGCCTCCCAAGTAGCACCCTCAACTAATTGATTCCTCCATAGAACTTTCACGGAAGCAACTTCTTTATTTCTCAACTTTCGGACTTGTCGGTCTAGAATCTCAACAGGAACCTCTTCATAAGAAAGGCTATCCTTAATGCCAAGAGTCTCTATTGGCACTACAGAGGTCGGATCACCAACACACTTTCTCAATAATGAGACATTGAAAATCGGATGCACTGATGCCAACTCATTAGGCAATTCAAGCTCATAGGCAACCTTACCAATACACCTCAAAATCTGATATGGGCCTACATAACAGGGACTAAGCTTCCCTTTCTTCCCAAATCTCATTACACCCTTCATAGGTGAAATTTTCAAGTAAACCCAATCATCAACATCAAATTCTAATTCTCTTCTTCTGACATCGGCATAAGACTTTTGTCGACTTTGAGCCATTTTCAGCTTTTCTCTAATAAGCCGAACTTTCTCCATAGCCTCATGCACTAACTCGGGGCCTATCAAAGAAAGTTCCACAATTTCAAACCAACCTATGGGATATCTACACCTCCTACCATAGAGAGCTTTGAATGGAGCCATACCAATACTAGAATGGTAGCTGTTATGAAAAGCAAACTCAACCAAAGGCAAATGATCATCCCAATTACCCTTGAAGTCTATTGCACAAGCTCTCAACATATCTTCCAAAGTTTGGATGGTACGCTCTACTTGCCCATCGGTTTGGGGATGAAAGGCCGTGCTAAGCTTAACACGAGTACCAAGGCCCTTTTGGAAAGATTTCCAAAATTGAGAAGTAAACCATGTACCTCGATCGGAGATAATGGATAAAGGCACTCCATGCAACCTAACCATCTCCCTCAAGTACAACTTAGCGTAATCCTCCGCTGAGTAAGAAACCTTGACGGGAATGAAATGGGCTGATTTCGTCATACGATCTACAACCACCCAAATCGAATCATACTAGCGCCGAGTGCGCGGCAAGCCAACAATAAAGTCTATGTTCACATCTTCCCACTTCAAAGTAGGAATGTCAATATCTTGTGATAGACCTCCCGGTCTTTGGTGTTCAACTTTCACCTGTTGGCAATTAGGACATCTAGACACAAATCCCATAATGTCCTTCTTCATCCCATTCAACCAATAGATCTCGTGTAAGTCACGGTACATCGATATAGCTCCCGGGTGAATGGAATAACGAGAACCATGGGCCTCAATCAAGATTTGTCCTCTTAGGTCATCTACATTAGGGACACATAAACAACCCTGATATATGAGCACTCCATCTCCCCCTTGGGAGAAAGCCTCTACGGACTTCTTTAGCACCGCTTCTTTCAATTCGACTAGGTTCGTATCAAGATCTTGCTTAGCTTTCACATCTAGCACATAGGAAGATTCTGAACCATTGTGGACCATAACACCACCTTGGGTGGAATCAACTAATCGCACACCCAAACGAGCCAATCTATGAACATCACAAACTAGTTCCCTTTTACCATCTTCAATATGGGCAACACTACCCATTGACATCCGACTAAGTGCATCTGCCACCACGTTAGCCTTGCCAAGGTGATAGAGGACATTCATGTCATAGTCCTTTAATAGTTCAAGCCACCTTCATTGGTGAAGATTTAGATCCTTTTTTTTAAATACATATTGCAAACTCTTATGGTCGGTAAAGACGTCAACATGGACACCATACAAGTAATGCCGCCATATCTTTAGAGCAAACACAACTGCCGCTAGTTCCAAATCATGAGTAGGGTAATTCTTTTCATGCACCTTTAGTTGCCTTGAAGTATAAGAATTGACTTTCCCATTTTGCATAAGCACACACCCCATCACAATTCTGGAAGCATCACAATAGACCACAAACCTATCGGACCCTTCCGGTAGGGTCAATACCGGAGCCGAGGTAAGTCTATCTTTCAACTCTTGAAAACTCGCTTCACACCTTTCTGACCAAGTAAACTTAGCCTTCTTTTGAGTTAGAGCTGTCAAAGGTGAAGCAATTGAAGAAAACCCTTCAACAAACCTTCGATAGTAACCGGCTAAACCCAAGAAACTACGAATATCCGAAGGTGATAGAGGTCTAGGCCAATTCTTAACCACATCCGTCTTCTTAGGATCTACCTCAACGCCTTTACCGGAAATAATGTGACCAAGGAAGGCTACGGATCTTAACCAAAACTCACATTTCTCGAACTTAGCAAAGAGTTGTTGGTCCTTGAGAACTTGCAACACAATCCTCAAATGATCAGCATGCTCACTATCACTCTTTGAGTAAATCAAGATATCATCTATAAACATAATGACGAACATATCAAGGTATTGTCTGAACACCTGATTCATCAAATCCATAAATGCGGCTGGAGCATTAATCAACCCGAAAGACATCACTAGAAACTCATAGTGCCCATATCTTGTCCGGAAAGCTATTTTTTGAATGTCATCATCCCTTACCTTCAATTGGTAATAGCCCGAACGAAGATCAATCTTGGAGAAATAACTAGCCTCTTAGAGTTGGTCAAACAAATCATCAATTCTCGGGAGAGGATACTTATTCTTGATAGTAACCTTATTCAGTTGGCGGTAGTCAAAACACATACGGAGTGACCCATCTTTCTTTCTAACAAACAAGAACGGAGCACCCCATGGAGAAATACTTGGTCGGATGAAGCCCTTATCCAACAAATCTTTCAATTGCTCTTTTAGTTCCTTAAGCTCTGCCGGAGCCATTCTATAAGGAGGAATAGAGATAGGTTGCGTATCAGGGAGAAGGTCAATACTGAAGTCTATTTCCCTCTCTGGAGGAACACCGGGTAAATCATCGGGAAACACTTCTTAAAATTCATTAACAACGGGGACTGACTCAAGACTAGGGGTTTCGGAATTCACATCCCTCACCCTAACAAGATGGTACATGCAACCCTTAGAAATCCTCTTTCTAGCTTGCAGATAAGAAACAAATTGACCCTAAAGCGAAGAATTTCCCCCTTTCCACTCTAGAATAGACTCATCTGGAAATTGGAACTTGACCATTCGGGTTCTACAATCAATAGAGGCATAACAAGAATGCAACCAATCCATCCCGAGGATAACATCGAAGTCTAGCATATCAAGCTCTACAAGATCCACATGAGTGACTCTATGGAATAAAGAGATGGAACAATTTCTATAGACTCTCTTAGCCACCATAGATTCACCAATAGGAGTAGAGACACGGAATGGATTTAACAACACATCTGGAACAACATCAAACTTCATAGCTACATAAGGCATCACAAAAGACAATGTAGCACCTGGATCAAGCAAAGCATAAACATCAAAGTGGAAGATTTTTAACATATCAGTAACCACATCTGGAGAACCCTCTTGCTCATGACGGGCCTGAAGTGCATAGAACCGGTTTTGCTTTTGATTTCCACTAGAACTTGCCCGATTTTGGGGTTGAGCCATTCGATGATTTTCTCCTCCCTTCTTAGCAACCAAGGGATAATCCTTTACTTTATGACCCGTCCTACCACATCTAAAACATGCATTCAAACCGGCTAGACAAGTACCCTCGTGTTTCCTCCCACACTTGGCACAAGTAGGCAATGAGGAGCCACTACCATTTCCTCTTTGAGGTTTAAGGTTAGACACCCTCTCTTGGTTGAACTTAGGAGGGGCATTGGAAGGCCCTTGATTAGAGAAACTTTGTCTAGGCTTAAAAAGACCATGTCCATCGGACCTTGACTGAGAGAACCCATCATCACCGGTCTTAGCCCTCTTGAAGTTCCTAGACCTTTCCTTGAGCTTCTCCTTCTCTTTTTGCATTGCATGAATCATGAGGCGAGAAATATTCATATCAATAATAAGCATAGCGGTACGACACTCCTTGATCACCATTTCGGACACTCCCGAAACAAATTTGCTCATTCTTTCCCTAGGATCGACCACCATAGAAGGAGCATATCGAGCCAACTGTGTGACCTTTAAAGCATACTCTTTCACACCATACTCCCTTGATAAAGGTTGATGAACTCGAGTACCTTCGCCTCCCTCATCTCAAGGGGGAATAATCTATCGAGGAAAGCACCCTTGAATTTCTCCCACTCCATAGGACTTTCATCTATCGCCATCTCACTCTTCCATTGGTTATACCAAATTTGAGCGGCACCTTTGAGTTGGTAGGCGGCCAACTCCGCCTTTTCCATCGGTGACACTCCCATGATCATCAACACTTTATAAACCTCATCAATAAACTCTTGAGGATCTTCCTCCACTTTAGAACCGTGAAACTCTGGAGGGTTCATCCGGGTGAGCATACATATTAGGCACCAAGGTTGTAGTGCACACTGATCATGCAACACTCTGGTATTTGATGGAAAAGAAGGAGGCCAAGCCTAGGTTGATTCGTTGGGTGTTACTTCTGTAAGAGTTTGATTTCAAAGTGCGTGATAGGAAGGGTTGTGAAAATCAAGTTATCGACCACTTATCAAGGCTAGAATCAAGTGCTGCGTTAGCTGAGGGTAAAGACATTAATGATGCATTCCATGATGAGTCAGTGATGATGATGTCTCATATATCTACACCATGGTATGCTGATTATGCCGACTTTATAGTGTGTGGATTGTTGCCTGAGGGACAGAAAACCTATCAAAAGAAACAATTCCTGTTTGTGTTAAAAAGTATGTTTGGGATCAACCTTATCTTCTCAGGGAGTGGGCCGATCATGTTATCTGGTGTTGTGTATCTTAAATAGAGGCAAGCGCCATCCTTGAGGTTGCCATACTTCACCCATAGGTGGTGGGCATTATGGGGGTATTCGTACAGCCTCCAAGGTTTTGCAATGTGGTTATTATTGGCCCATGGTGTATCAGGATGCTCATGTATTTTGCAAAATTTGTGTGCTATGTCATATGCAACAGAGTATTTCAAAGAGACATGAATTGCCTCTTCCACAAATTTGTGAAGTTGAGTTGTTTGATGTATGTGGAGTTAATTTTATGGGACCCTTTCCAGCATAATCTTATGTTGCATCTATAGTCTTTACCGAGAAGAAATGGGCTGATTTAGTTATCCAATCTAAATCACCCAAATTGAGTCATGCTGCCTGCGAGATCATGGTAAGTCGGTAATGAAATTCATATTAATCATCTTCTAGTTACATTCTAGAAGAGCTATGTTTTAAGCCACACCACATCGTATTTGGTGCTAAACTATATTTGTTGGCATTCAAGCATTTAGCAATAAAATATGCAATACATCTTTTCATACCACTCCACCAATAGACTTCCCTCAAGTCGTGGTACATCTTTGTAGGACCCGGATGAAACGAATACGTAGAACTGTGGGTTTCTTCCATGATCCTTTCTTAGAGGTCACCCACCTTTGGAACACACACCCTACTTGGATACCTCAACCCACCATCTCCCCCTTGTTCAAAATCCATCACCTTCTACTTATGAACACTTTCTTTTAACTCAAGAAGGATGAGGTCTGTTTCTCGCTTCTACCATACACAAAATGGTCAAGTCTACCCAAATATCATACCCAACCAGAGAAACAGGACAGGATCGATACACTCGATCCACCACTAAGGAATCACCCACTGTGTATCAACATGAGAAGTCACAGGTATGCTATTAGACATCATATCAAATCTAGTAGAAAAATAGGTAGACACATACGAGAAAGTAGACACTGGATCAAACAATACAAATGCAAGTCAATGGAAAACTAGGACGACAGTTATAATCATAGCACCAGACGTCTCAGCCTCTGTAATCCATGGAAAATCATAACATTGTACCTATCGACCACCTCGAGTCTAAGTAGTACAACGACCTCCACCCTAGTGAGTTGTAGCATCCTAACCAAAAGTCTTGCCACCTCTGTTGTACTAACTTCTGCCTCGACCTTTGGCCAAAAGTGTTGAATCTCTTGCTGAAGCAGCTGAATAAGTATGATGGGGTCCTAAGTGAGTCTGTAAGGGAAACTGACAAATCATATGGCTTGGATCTCAACACTCAAGGCAAGTACTCAGTGTGGATGACTGCTTTTGTGAACTAGATGAGCTATAATGGCCACTTTGGCCATAACCTTAGGATCCTCGAGATGTCTGCCATTTCTTGACCGCTAGCATGGATGCATGAACAGGCCCACATAGCTGGAAAGAACTACCAGCTCTGTGTGAACCTCTACTTAATGAGGCACGAAAAAACTGACAAGAATAACAAGCCATCTTGGGATCCCCAAACTCCTCTCTAACCATCAACTCCGCCTCCTTGGCGACACTCATGATGGACTAGAATGAAGCCCCCTCTCTAGCTGCTCTAAACACATAAGATCTGGTTGAGAAAGTCAACCCTCTCATGAAGCTATGAAATCTATCTACCTCATCCAGAACAATTGTTGTAACATGCCTAGATAGCTCATAGAAATGAGCCTCATACTCTATAATAGAGAAGCTACCTTGTCTCATGTCGTCAAACCTCAATCGACTCTCCTCCCTCACGCTCCAACAAATAAAGCGGTCTATCTCACTCTTTCAAAGGAGATCTAACTAGTTTAGACCTTACATAAGTCTTCCACTACTATCTAGCGGTTCCACAGAGTTGAAGTGCAACAAAACGAACACCACGAGAATCAACCAGACCCATTACCTCAAGCTTCTCATGGCACAAGGTCTAGAAATCATAAGCATCCTCGCTCTTACCACCCTGAACCTAGGGTGGTTTCATCTTCTGAAACCTCTCATGACACTGCTGATTAGCGACTGTCAAAATAACATCAGGAGCAATCTATGTGCCAATAGTTAGAGCCGGAACCACTTATGGCTAGACCACCTGATCATGTATAACCGGAGCCTTTTGCTGACCTGGGGTCTGTGCCCCCACCCTTGTTTGAGAACCTAGTGGTGTGCCTGTTGCACCACTCTAAGAGAAGTTTTCCAACACACCCTGCTCTACAAAGTATTTTTAAAAAAAGGAGCTACATACTCAGGAGGAACCTGGTCCTCACAAACCTCAACCTGTGGCTCAGTGGAGACCTCTTTATCTCTCCCTATACCTGGTGCCGCTCCACAAGAAAGACCTCTAGCCAGTGGTACTCCATGAGCACGACCTCTAGCTCGGTCCCTACCTCTACCCCTTGCTGGGGTTTCAACAACTGCCTTGAGGACCATCTCCCCTCTATCACTAGAAATAAAAGCTCTAGTCCTTGACATCTGCCAAAACAACATATGGCAACTCAACACTAGTAAAGGCAACACGCACGATGAGAAAGAATGATAAAAGGAAGTTTCCTAACAATATTCATAGCATCTCAAAGAGAAGTACAAAAGTCTCCATATCGATTCTTGAGACTCTACTTAGACTTGGCTTGTACACATGTGAGACCTATGAACCTGGGGCTCTGATACAATTTATCATGACCCAAAAAAAGGGACATGATGACACTTGTCTATTTCCACCAAGACAAAGTCAGCCTCAAAGCCAACAATATAATAGAAATGCAGAATGTAAAATAAGAATAATCTTAAAAGTAGAAAACTTACTCATTCTAATATAATTCCAAACCCTGATTGTCACGTGACAAGCCACTAACGTATTAATACAGAATTGAAAGATATGTACAAGTCTCAATGTGTTTGTTTCTTGAATAGAACGAAACATAAAGTAAGGAACAAGAGGGTCCACCAGGATGGCAAGAAGCTACCTCTCAACGTATCCTTAGAAAAGCCTCAGATGTAACTAGAAGAAGAGCAATCACATGGATCCAAGCTTGAACCGACACAAGTGTAGAAGCAATGAGTGAGTACCAAACAATACGATACTCAGAAAGCAACCTACTAAACAAGAAAAAAACTAGGCTAGCAAGTGATTACTCTTTTTATCCCAGCTGAACCCCCTCAAACTACAACTTGCATAGTAATAAGCAAAACCTAGAAGTTCACAATACATAGTTCACAAGTTCTGATAATCATAGTACAATAGTCGTAGTTCAACAATCATCAAGTATCAAGTATGACAATCGCAAGTGCCAAGTAGATCAATCAGAAGTATCAAGTTCATCAAGGCACAATAATCAAGTACACCGAATACAAATTCCAAAGATCTATCATGCATAATATCAATCAGAACTCATGGGAACCGCCCATAGTTCTTGAACTCACCGGTAATGGCCTCGGGATTAATAACACCCACCGGTAATAACCTCAGCATCAATAAAACTCACTGATAATGACCTCGGCATGAACAACACTTGCCTCGAATGACCTTGGCATCAATAACACTTACTGAAAATGGCCTAGACATCAATAACAATTACTAGAAATGACCTCGGCATTAATAACAATCATAATGCACAATAATCAATGCAAATAAGCAATTTTACACCACAAGGAAGAGAGAATAACTCAAGCAATTTAAGTCCACAATAATGCCATCAAAACATTTCCTCAATCAACACATTAGGGTCCACAACAAGGCAACTCACAAGTATTATGATCAGCACGTTGCCCTTTCATTAATCCTCTTTTTATTTATTAATATCAATCAAGTGGAATAATTGAACCCATAACCTCATTCCCATTATTCCCAAACACACACAATGAACGGAAATACACAGTTCTGCTAGTTTTATGAGCTTTAGAAGATCACTTGCCTCAAGTTCAATCAAAAGTCAATCCACAACTTGAGCCTTCCCTTTACGAATATTGTTCAAAGACACACACTCTAATTCAGTCATGTAATCACAATAAAATTTTGAGAATAACAACACCCAAATCATACATTTTAAAAAATGGGTTAAATCAACTCAAAACCTTAATTCCAAAAATAAGGTTTGAATCTGAAAATCTTTACTTGAAAATATTATCCAAGGTATTTGGAATTCATTGGTGAAAATCATTACGAAAAAGGAATTAAAATCAGTTCTCAATCACCATTTTAGCCTTAGGGTTGCTTTGGTCAACATTCAAAGTTTAGATTTTAGGCTTAGGGTTTTCAAGAACTCAAGTTCAAAATCACCATTTGAATGTTGACCAAAGCAACTCTAAGGCTAAAATCTAACAATTTCTAATGTAGGGCCTCAAGTCATCTAAAAGATTCTGAATCTGAAACCGACAACTCTCTGAAACAACTTTTTCACATTCCCGAACCAATAGAATTGACAAAATTCAATTTCTACACTCGAAACTCCAAAAGACACCAAAAACAACTTTTAAACAACTTTAGCATTTCAAATTAAAAATTTACATAATTTAGAACTTTTTACTCAAAGCTTGAAACTAACTTTCAAAACTCAATTAGAAATAACTCGGGGTCAATATCGTGTGGGGTAAAATAGTAATGTTAAAAAAATTTACAAAAATGACCAACCAGATCATTACACTTTTAACCTAAATTTTATATTAATTTGAAGTTGGAAATATGAATTTGTAATCATATTTAAAATTTCCATTCTCATCTAAATGTATATCATGGAATCAATTTTCATACTAATGCAAAATTAAAAGAATCAAATGAATAAATAATCTAATAAACTACTATTTTTATATTTGTAAAGATTTCGTAAAATGGCCTATTTATAAATTATTTAAATAAAAAGTTAAATATTCGATATTTGTAACAGTTGATTTTCCCTTTAATTATTTATAAAAAAATATTGGATATGTTTTTACTTAGTGAGCCAATTATTTAATATGATAGATCATTTGGTGGAATCTTATCAAATACTAATTAGTTTTAATTTTCTTTCATTAAATATTAAATCAATTGAGGGAGATTAATGTTTTCTCCTATTAATTTGTTAAGAAGAAAATTCTTTAGAGTAGATTGAATATTTTTTTTAAATATAAATATGGTCTCTTTTTGTTGATTATTGAGAATAATTTGTGTTTAAAAGTTCTTTAGTTTTCTAAAATAGGATTTTCAAAGTGAAGTGGAGATGTTTAGTGTCTTTTCTTAGATATGAAAAAGAAAAAATATAGATGTAAAAAGAACCGAATATTGACACACTTGAACTTTATAGCAATTCTACCATGTCATTCAATTCTCTTAGTTTGTTGTTAAGTAAGGTTCTTTCTCCCTTACTTCGATTGATGTAACCTTGATTTTTTACTTCTACTTATGAAAAATGATACATTTATATATTTTAAAATAATTTAACTATAGATTCTCATTTTTTTTCATTTATAGTAACATAACTTTAACATTTTCTTATTTGCAGAATGATGTTAGAACAATGATAGTACCCCAACAACAGGCTGGGAGGAAGAAAGGTCTAGTTACTACCAAAGTCATAGCAAATACTTTGATTGACTTTGTAATTGTTCCTTCTAAAGGTGGAACAAACCTTTACACCATTAAAAAAAAGCTAGTACATTTGATTACTAAGATTATTTCTATCTAAAAGACACTAATTTTGTTAAACATTTCTATAGTAGCTTTAGTTGTCTGGCTTTTTTATTATTACTGTAGTAAAATATTGTAATAAAAGACGTATAATATAACATAACATGAAAAATCAATTCTAAAAAAACATGGTTATTATAGTAAAAGGTTGTAAATTGGATGTTTAGTATATGGAGAGGCCTGACTATTTTAATATTTTGTAATGGACTCAAATAATAAATGAAGATGAGGAAAATGATCCCTACGGACTTAATCGCAAATATTATGACATGCTGCATGGATGGAAAGCTGAAAGGAGACAACATCAAAATGAAAAATGTGAAACGGTAATATAAGTTCTTTTATAATTTTTTCCTTTTATCTGAATATCGAGCTTTATTACTTTCCTAAAGTACACTCATATTTATCTTTTTTTCTGTCAATATTTATTATTTATAAGGAAGCTTTTTTTCACTGATGAATTGTAGATTGACACTCGTTTGAGTCCTTTTTAGTGCATCAATTTGTGTTCTCAATGCCTAATTATGTCCTATTCTGATGATATTTTGATGATATGCAGTGATGAAAGCCAATGGACAAGGCAAAGACTAACCCACACAAAGTGAGGCCAAAAATATTGAATTTGAATGAAAACCCCAAAAGCTGAAGCTCGCCAAAATAGAATGGTGAATTGCCAAAATGGTTGATTCCGTTGAAGTTGGCAATGTTCAATAAAAATGGGTCAACCAAGTTCATGAGAAGAGAAGAATTTGGTGATCTGCCAAAAGAGAAAGGTTAGCTGAGTTTCACTACCAAATATGATAGACTTCGGAGCTAAAATGAAGATTGAGAAGGCGATCAACAAAGGGTGAGCTAAAGGACCAGGCGACGTCCACCGAATGCATTAGTCTAGCCCGACTAATGTCCCTTAGAAAATTGTGAAAGAATTCTCAATTTATTTTTGGGTAACTATAAATAGTTATTAGAGAGAGAAAATGTAACTTTTCACTGATTCCAACTTTAGAATACTAAGTTTGAGATTTTTCTTCATTCTCCTAAGTTTTAGGGTTTTGGATAGGTTTGTAATCGACATTTGGAGAGTTAAATTCGAAGTGGGTCTTGAAGTTTCTAACTTATTATATGTAAATTAATTGCTGATTTTGCTTTGGGTATACTCTCTTCCCTTTTTATTTTGTGTGGTTAAACCCCAAAAGTCTAGGGATGTGATTATGGGGTTGGGTGTTGAAGAATGTTAGTGGACTAGGTGTTTTGCTCTATTTTATTACTAGTTATTCATGGATTCAAGCTTTTTAACATGAGTTTAATTGACGGGTTAAGGTGGCCAACTTAACCCTCGATCCAATCTTCAATTGATGCCCGAAAGGGATTAATAGAAGTGATTAGATAGCTTGATACTTGCAATGTGTATTTGATTTGTATGTTTTTTCTTGAAAAAGGAATTGTAGACCTATCCTTATTGCTAAAATCTGCTCGAAAGAGGGATTTTCATAAAGTATTGGGTTGATTGGCAATTTGCATAAATGAGACCGAAAGGAGATTTTGTGCTATGGTACTTTATGATCGAAAGAAGATTGGTATCATTAATGATTACCCAACTTATCCATGATTGTCTAGTAACTTTTGAGCAGCCACCTTAACCCCTTTCATGACATCAATGCTAACCCCCACACCCCTAGATTGTTTCTTCATTGCATACCCCTATTTTTCCTAGTTTAGCGGTGATAATTGTTCCATAAATCTCTTTGTTAATTTGGTGGAATTATCCACCCCCATTCTCTAAATTTCTACAAGGAATAGGTTACCTCTCCAATTTCCTAATTAAACTCTTGCACTAGATCCCTCCCTGTGGGAGTTGACCCTGACTCTTGTTGGGTTTTTATTACTAACGACCGCTTATTCTCTTACTTATTTTGAAGATTACTTGAACATTATAAAAAATGGCACCGTTTTCGGGTAGTGATGGCTAAGAATTCAAGTTGTGAAGTTAGGTTGTGAACTTATTTATTTGTAGTGGGTTACTTGTTTGGTATTTTTGTTGATTTTAACTACAGATGAAAACATGAGTGTAGATGGAAGTGACGAAGCTACTCACTATGGGAGAAATGATGATGTACGAAATATAGGTGATATGAATCATAAGATCACAGGGAAAGTTGGAGAAATTTGGTTACCTCCTACTCCAAAGAATGCCACATTTAGTGTAACTGAAGCAATGTTACATCGAAACAAAATGAGGGGGCTTTTCAGAGGTCTTGAGCATGAAGATCCCCATGACCACCTTCGGAAGTTTATGAATGTGCGTGGGCCTTTTACGGTTCAAGGCATTTCTCAAGAATCAATACGATTGAGGCTGTTCAATTTTTCCTTGATGAAAGATGCAACTGAGTGGTTGATTGAGCCCCGCCAAATTTCATCACTTCTTGGGAGGAATTGACCGAGGCATTTCTTGAAAGGTTTTTCCCACAGTAAAAAATGTTGACACTAAGGAATGGTATTCAAAATTTCAAAAAAGTGAATGGAGAACCCATTCATGAAAAATGCCTATGTTTCAAAAGGGCACTTTTGCAATGTCAAAATCATGGCATTCCGGACAAGTTATTGTTGCAATACTTCTAAACAAGCCTTTATACAGTGAACAAAGGCCTGGCTGATCATCTAATTCAAGGGAGAATAGTGAGGCAACCTTTTGTAGTGGCATCAAGGCTACTTGATGATATGAAAAAGATTAATCAAGCTTGGTATACGTGTGAAGATCATTTATCGCTCCCACAATTGGCAATGCTCAAGGAACAAGAAGAGAAAAACCTAAAGCGTGATGAAAGCATAGCTAAATTGATGGCTCAATTTGAGAGTTTTTCAAAATATGTCATGGGAGGTGGTACGAGCTCAGGGAATGCAATTGACATGAGTTAGAATTTCCACACATGGGGATGCATGCAATGAAAACATGAAAGTGAGAGGCATCCAAATGGGGGGTTTGCGATAAGGTTATCCAAAGCTTCCCGTGAATCAAGGTTGGACCGAGAGAAGTGATGGTAGTTGGAAAGATGTTAATTGGGGTTATAGAAGGGAAAGTTGGAATGGAAGTTAATTTGATAGAGAAGAATGTGTGTCACTTCATAGCCTTACCATCCTGGAACGTGTTCGAACAGAGGAGTTGATAACCAAGATTCTTAATAAGGTGGAAGGGTCTGATTTGATATTCCAAGAGATGAGAAGTGATTTCTTATCATTGTCAAATACGATCACTTTGCATTCATCTTCAATTAAGCTACTTCAAGAGAAAATGGGTCAGCTTGCCACTATTGTATATTTAAATCCAATGGAAGAATTGATAGACCACATGAATTTTGACTTAGTGAATGCTACCCATGTGTCAGTCGTAGTAACTAGAAGTGGCAAAGTTTCACACAAAGCACCGGTTATTGATGATCGCGGTAAAAATATTTTGCTTGTCGATGATAGACCACCGCAACAAGTTGAAGTACCATTAGCCAAAGATTATCAAATTAATTCACGAGTAAGCAAGAATGATGAAAATATTATGGCCCCAAGTGTTAAAGTTCCAATCAAAAGCACCCCTCCTTTTCCTCAACGGTTGAGGAAAAAAGATGATAATGCAAAATTTCAAAAATTCTTGGGTGTAGTAAAGTATTTGTCAATCAATATTCCATTGGTGGATGCGTTGGCTGAAATGCTTGGGTATGCAAAATTTATGAAAGAGCTGGTCACGAAAAAAAGATTGGTTAATTGTGAAATGATTGAGGTGTCTCAAACTTTAGTGCCATTATGACAAAGAATGTAATTGTGAAAAAGGAGGATCCGAGAGCATTCACTATTCCATGAACCATTAGTGTGTGAACATTTGCTAAGGCATTATGCGATCTCAGGGAGAGTATAAACTTAATGCCATTGAAGGTCTTTAACGAATTTAAGCTTGAAGAGCCAAAACCGACAAATATAAGATTGTTGATTGCTGGTCATTCAATAAATCGATCGGTTGGGGTAGTGTATGATTTTCTAATAAAGGTCGACAAGTTTGTGTTCCCGGATGACTCGTGATTTTAGATTATAAGATTGATGTTAAGATCCCTATTATCCTTGGTAGGCCATTCTTGGCCACTGGCAAAGCTTTGGTTGAGGTTGGGGGGGGGGGTGAGTTGAAGTTTCAGGTTAATGATAAGGAGGTTAGTTTCAATATTTGCAAGTCTATGAAATATCCAAGTTACATGCATGTTGTGCCACACTTTGATAAAATTGATAAGGTGGTGGCTAGTATTGGTAAGGCGACATATAGTGGAGAATCTTTGGTAGCAGTGTTACTCAATTATGATGAAGAAGAAATAAGTGATTATGATGAGGTGGTCACTACTCTTATTGGGGTGGGATCATACACTACAGATAAAAAAATATTTGACATTGATTTGTCTAGTCGAGAGGCACAACCGGCCAAGCCATCCATATTAGGGCCTCCATAATTGGAGATAAAAGTACTCCCATCTCATCTTATATATATCTTCTTAGGGGCCAACAATACATTGCCGGTTATTATTGTAAATGATCTCAAAACATGGCAGGAAGAGTTGTTGATGCGAGTGTTGAAAAAAACATATTAGAGCTTTGGGTTGGTCCATTGTGAACATTGTAGGAATTTCTCCGAGTGTGTTCTCATAAAAAACCACTCATGGAAAGATGTTAGCCAAGCATTGAGCACCAAAGGAGATGAAACCCTCCAACGCAAGAAGTCATGAAAAAAGAAATAATAAAAGGGTTGGATGCAGGAGTAATTTTTCCTATTGTGGATAGCCGATGGGTGAGTTCGATTCAACGTGTTCCTAAAAAGGGTTGAATGACGGTGGTTCCAAATGAGAAGGCAGAACTTGTGGCTACTCAGCCCGTGACCAGGTGGCGTGTGTGTATGGATTATCGGAAGCTAAACTCTTGGACTGAGAAGGACTACTTCCCTACAACTTGATCAAATGATTGATTGAGTAGTGGGAAAAGGGTGGTATTGTTTTTTCGATGGGAATTTTGGTTACAATCATATATCCATACCGCCAGAAGATCAAGAGAAAACCACTTTCACTTGTCCTTATGGGACGTTTGCTTTCAAGTGAATGCCCTTTGGATTGTGCAACGCCCCCACACCTTCGAAAGGTGTATGCTATCAATCTTTGCCGACATGGTGGAGGAATCTATGGAGGTTTTCATGGATTACTTTTCAGTGGTCGGTGATTCATTTGAAGAATGTCTCCATTATTTGAAGATGGTGTTGCATCGGTGTGTAGAATCAAACCTGGTTCTAAATTTGGAAAAATGCCATTTTATGGTAAAGGAAGGCATCATCCTCGGGCATAAAATCTCCGGAAAGGAAATTGAGGTAGATCAAGTAAAAGTTGATGTCAATGCCAAATTACCTCCTCCAATTTCTCTAAAGGGGGTACAAAATCTTCTAGGCCATGCCGCTTTCTACTGGATATTTATAAAAGACTTCTCAAAAGTGGTCATCCCATTATGTCGGCTACTTGAAAATGAGTGTGCTTTTGAGTTTGATGTTGCTTGTTTGAAAGCTTTTGTGAGCCTAAAAAAAAACTTGTTTCATCCCCGATCATTATTGCTCCCAATTGGAGTCTTCCATTTGAAATGATGTGTGATGCAAGTGGGTTGGCGCTGGGCACTACGCTTGGGCAGCGTAAAACAAATTCTTTCATCATATTTATTACGCAAGAAAGACTTTAAATTGTGCCCAAAAGAATTATACTATGATGGAGCAATAGTTGGTAGCCGTTGTGTATGGTTTTGAGAAATTTAGAGCATACTTATTAGGCACCACGATTGTAGTGCACACTGATCATGCAGTACTCCGGTGCTTGATAGAAAAAAGAGAGGCCAAGCTTAGGTTGATTCGTTGGGTGCTACTTCTTTAAGAGTTTGATTTTGAAGTGCGAGATAGGAAGGGTTGTGAAAATCAAGGTGCTGACCACTTATCGAGGCTAGAATCAAGTGCATTTTTGCTGAGGGAAAAGACATTGATGATCCATTCCATGATGAGTCAGTGATGATGATGTCTCATACATCTACACCATTGCTGATTATGCCAACTTTATAGTGTGTGGATTGTTGCCTCAGGGACTGGAAAACTATCAAAAGAAAAAATTCTTGTTTGATGTTAAAAAGTATGTTTGGGATGAACCTTACCTTATTAGGGAGTGTGCCGATCATGTTATCCGGCGTTGTGTGCCTGAGATAGAGGAAAGAGCCATCCTTGAGGCTTGCCATACATCACATGTAGGTGGTGGGCATCCTGGGGGTCTTCGTACAGCCTCCAAGGTTTTGCAATATGGTTATTATTGGCCTACTGTGTATCAGTATGCTCGTGTCTTTTGCAAAATTTATGTGATATGTCATATGCAAGGGAGCATTTCAAAGAGACATGAATTGCCTCTTTCACAAATTCTTGAAGTTGAGTTGTTTGATGTATGGGGAGTTAATTTTATGGGACCCTTTCCTAGCTCATTCGGGAACAAGTATATCCTAGTGGCAGTTGACTTTGTGAAAAAATGGGTTGAGGTCGTGACCTTGCCTAACAACGAAGGGAGGAGTGTTACAAAGTTCCTCAAGAAGTATATTTTCTCAAGGTTTGGTACCCCAAGAGCCATTATAAGTGATGGTGGTTCCCATTTCTGTAATTGCCAATTTGAAACACTTTTAAGTATGGGGTAAGGCACAAGGTCTCCACACCGTACCATCCTCAATCAAGTTGGAAAGTCGAAGTCTCTAACTAAGAAATAAAGAACATATTTGCCAAAATAGTTAATGTCAACCGAACCAATTGGTCTAGAAAGCTTGATGATGCACTTTGGGCTTATCGAATTGCCTTCAAGAACCAATTAGTGTTTGGGAAAGCCTGACACTTGCCTATTAAATTAGAGCACAAAGCCTTATAGGCGTTGAAGAAGGTGAACTTAAATTGGAAGATGCCCTCAAAGAACTGTGTTGATTAGCTATTTGAATAAGATGAATTTTTGTTGAAAGATTAAGAGAGCTCCGCATTCTACAAAGGCAAGTTAAATGATGGCATGACACCTACACCAGGAGTTTCGCGTAGGTGAGCTAATTCTCCTCTTCAATTCAAGGTTGAAACATTTCTCGGGTAAGCTAAAATCAAAGTAGATTGGTCTGTATAAGGTGACTAGGGTTTATGAATATGGAACAATTGAAATTGAAAATATCAAGGGTATAAAATTCAAAGTCAATGGCGAACAGTTGAAGATCTATTTTGGGGAAGGTCATGATGTGAGAGTTGTTGAAGTGGTGTACGTTGAAGATACATGAGAAGCATGTTCACGGCTTACCGCAATGTTAAATCAAGCGCTTCTTAGGAGGCAATCCAAGTTTTAGTAGTTTTCAATGATGTGTGTCACTTGTGCAGGAAGGAAGTGAGAAGATAGGCGATGTGAATTCTATGTTGGTGATCCACCGAGTCTTCTAAGTGAAGCTCCAACGAGTCCCTTTAGGTCACTCAAATTTATCAAAGTCCTATCACCCATAAATCCTTTTCGAAGATTGGTTCATATGAATAGAAAACCTACGTTGGGGTGTGGAAAGGAAAGAGGAAGGAAAGCTAAGTGGAAAGAAAAGAAAGAAAAAGGGAGACTCAACTTTGAAGGGTGTTATTAAAAAGAAGGAACCCCTCCTTACTTAAAAAAAGAAGAAAACAAAAGTGTGATGAAATAAAAGGGGTGTCTAATAAAATGATTAACAAGTTCAAGTTTGAGTTTCAAAGTGAAAAAGAATAGAAAGAACATGAGAAGAGGGGAAGATGATTGCAACAACGCTTTTGAAAAGGTAAAGTCACTAAACCAAATTGACCATACCTTTATCCTCAGCCCCATTACAAGCCTAAAAGACCCTTGAGATCTTGCATGAAGTAGGTTGTGCGATGATTGGAAAATATGGGCAAACCTATGGGATGAAGCTTGCATGTATTTCTATTCCGGAGAGTGAGAGTTGTATTGATTCCTAACTTCATTATTGATTTGCTTTGTGAGTGCATGGAATCATTATTAATGTGAGGGCACTTGTATGAATTTGTTAAAATATGGTTTTTCAATAGAAAAGAAGATACAATGAGCTTGAGCTTGGATTGATACCGGCTAGTCATTATTTGAAGTTTTTTTATCATGATTGAGTGTAGCATTTGCTTGAGAGTAGTCTAGTAGCATCACTTGCATAATAACTCTCATTGAGACCTATTGTATGCACCGTTGTTGAGCTAATTGTATTCTTGATTTACTTTTTAGGAAAAGCAAAAGTTGAAGTTGGGGGTGTTGATAAGTGGTATATTTACACTAATTTGAGGCCTTTTTAGTTCAACAATGAGTGTCCTCAATGCGTAATTACGTCCTATATATTCTGATGATATTTTGATGATGTGCAGTGATGGAAGACAATGTACCTGGCAAGGACTAACCCATACAAAGAGAGGTCAAAAATGTTGAGTTTGAATGAAAACCCCCAAAGTTGAAGTCGCCAAAGGAGAAGGGTGAATCACCAAAATGGATTACTCCACCGAAGTTGACAGTGTCTAATAAAAATGGGTCAAGCCAAGTCGGTGAAATGAGAAGAATTTAGCAATCCACCAAACGAGAATAGACAAGCTGAGTTTCACCGTCTAATGTGGCAGACTTCGTAGCTAAATTAAAGGTTGCGAAGGTGATCAAGGTTGTAATTGGCGACATGTCAAATGGGAAGAGGTGGACCTAGTCGAGTTCACCGACTGAAATTTAAACACCTGAAGCCTGAGACCAAAAAAGGGTGAGCTTAAGGACCAGATAGCTTTCCACCAAATGTGTTAGGAGAGCCCGACTAATGTCGTCGAGCAAGTAGTGAAATAATTCTGAATTTATTTTTGGGTAACTATAAATAGATAATTAGAGAGAGAAAATGTAACTTTTGACTCATTCCAACTTTAGAATACTAAGTTTGAGCTTTTTCTTTATTCTCCTAAGTTTTGGGGTTTTGGATAGCCTTGTAATCGACATTTGTTGAGTTAAATTCGAAGTGGGTCTTGAAGATTCTTGCTTATTATCTGTAAATTAATTACTGATTTCACTTTGGGTATACTCACTTCCCTTTTTGTTATGCTTGACTAAAACCCAAAAGTCTAGGGGTGTAATTATGGAGTTGGGTGTTTAAGAATGTTAGTGGACTAGGTGTTTTGCTCTATTTTATTACTAGTTATTCATGGATTCAAGCTTTTTAACATTAGTTTAATTGACGGGTTAAGGTGGCCTACTTAACCCTCGATCCGATCTTCAATTGATGCCCGAAAGGGATTAATAGAAGTGGTTAGATAGCCTTATACTTACAATGTGGATTTGATTTCTATATTTTTGCTTGAAAAAGGAATTGTAGACCTTTCCTTATTGCTAAAATTTTCTCGAGAGAGGGATTTTTGTAAAGTATCGGATTGATTGAAAATTTGCATAAATGAGACCGAAAGGAGATTTTCTTCTATGGTAGTTTGTGATTGAAAGAAGATTGGTATCATTAATGATGACCCAGCTTATCCGTGATTTTCTAGTAACTTTTGAGCAAGCACCTTAACCCATTTTATGAAATCAATGCTAACCCCAAACCCCTAGGTTGTTTCTTAATTGCATAGGCATGTTCTTGCTAGTTTAGCAGTGATAAATCTTCCATAAATCTTTTCATTAAATTTGGTATAATTATCCACCCCCTTTCTCTATATTTCTCCATGGAATTAGCTAGCACTCTAATTTCCTAATTGAACTCTTGAACTAGATCATTCCCCGTGGGATTCGACCCCGACTCTTGTTGGGTTTTTATGGCTAACGATTGCTTATTCTGTTACTTATTTTGAGGATAACTTGAGCATTATCAGTCAAAACCTGAGCATAGACTCTGCACATGGCCGGAACTCAAGAACCATTGTTAGTCCCCAAGCGAACCCTCATCCAAGCTGACTACAAGCGGTAGACTAAATCAAGCATACACAAACATCAAACTGAAAGAAATGTTTAACAACTGTTTACTGAATCTCAAAACTCTTTGAATATATTGAGTATAAAGCATAAGTTTTAAATAAAATATCTGAAACTGAAAGACACTCAAAAACTGTCTATCTATGAAGCCCCTACTTTATAAATACGAGTGTCGGAACAAGACCCACGACACCTCTAAATGCTACTACTAACAACTCATAAAAACTTGAGTCCTCTAGAAGCTAGGAGGCCTCACTCAAAAGCTGATGAGCAGATGAAGTGATCTCAATGGAACTCCTGTTGAGGATCCTAATTACTTGAATCTGCATCATAAAAAGATGAAGGTCGAATGACATTAGTACATTTAATGTAGCTGAATAACAAATTATTGAACTAAAAGTCAATAGGTAGCTCAGCAAAATATAGTATAAATCATGTTAAAAAATCATTTAAGCTCTTACCACAAGGATGCAATAATAGCAAATACTAAACTGAAATATGTATATAAAAATACACTTTACTTTACTTTACATTACTTTACTTTACCTTACTAGGAAGTTTCTCTAATCTACAACCATAACTATGAGCCTCATGATGATACAATGTTTAATCGACATTGCAAGAGCCGTCCTATACCTTGCCGGAGTATAGGATGCAATTGAACTACTGGATCCACTAAAAAGCCTTCTTAGAGGTAGGTGAGGAATCGCCCATCTTGCAGTACGATCCTATCTACACAGGCGGTGTACGCTATGGAGTTTGAGATATCTTTATTCTTACTCTAAATTGGTGCTCAATACTACTCCCAAAAAATAATTTTATGCTCATGTAAAAGTTACTTTCCGGGTTGAGATAATTTCCCAAAAGGCCTCTTTAAGAGATAGCTGGCGTTGTACTAAATCCTTCTGAAATACTCCAAAAACTCTTTATACTTTTTTTTAAATAGTGCTCTATTTTTCAATGTAAAAGTTATACATTCAGAACCATTTAAGTTCCCTTAAACTATTTTTTTTACAAATAATGCTTTAAACTTTTCTCTTAAACTCTCTTTAGTTTCCAAAATCGATGTAAGGAAAATTACTGGCTCAAAATACTTTTAGCAAAAATCAATATATAAGGTTCATGTGGAACTACAGGCATATAGGAATTTCATAAAACTGAGGGCAAAACCCTAGATTAAACTTGCCATTGACTGAATTGAGATGTAGGGCGAGAGGACGAAGTAGTCCAATACTATGAAATAGCCTTACATACCTGGAAGAACAAAGTTCTTGAAGAAGTTTGAAGAAGTGTCACGACCCAAGATACCCCCTAGACGTTACATGGCGTACAAGACCCCGAAAGGCATCATACAAGCCACTTAGTACGCATAGACAAGAAAATGGAAATTGAGAGTATATGAAAATAAGTTCAATTCATAAGAGTTTTATAAAACGAAGCAGAAATCTACATAGTCTCAAGCCATCTATTACATCATGGAGTGACGGGGACGTAACCCACACATCAAATACAAAAGTATAGAAATAGAAAGACATAAGAGAAATGAAAGAGTCTCAGTCCTCAAAGAATGAGGACTCACCAATCTTCAAGAAACCTTCAACTAGGCTCTAGCCACGAATAGATGGAGAAGAGTCGTCACGCCCTACATCAATAAATCAATGTAGGCAAGAGTATGCATTAGTACAATCCAGTACCAATTATGATAACAATGCACAAAATCTTTTAAACATGAAGAAATGGGACATTTTCATAACATGCAATGGCCAAGCTAAAACATGAAAAAGGTTAGAAACATAAGTCATAAACCATGGTCAAAGAAAGCTAAACATCTTTACATTACTCGTGAAATATCTTAAAAGAACTTTAGTTCATTGTTTGTGGGAAGTAGCCTTAAACCGGCATGCAAGACCATGGGAGCTATCAACATAGAATCTGGTGTCTACCCCACACCGAAAAGAGGTGTCCTACTTGCCAAGGTAAGACCATGAACTTCTAGCTTACATGGATCCACTAGCTCATGTATGTCTAGACAATCATCCTATGGTGGCACATAGTTTATGGGACATGGGGAATCGCCACTCGTCCACTCGGTGCTAAGCATATTTACCACGGAATAGTCATAAGTCATAATTCATCTTAACTTTAGTAGACATGGGTAATCACCTCTTCTCTATCATTAGTAGACATGGGTAATCGCCTCTTATCTATCATTATGGAACATGGGCAATCGCCTCTTGTCTACTTTTAGGGAACATGGGTAATCGCCTCTTGTCTACCTTTAGAATAGCTCCTTAAGAAACATGGGTAATTGACTCTTGTTCGCTTCTAGTCCATAGTGTGAGTATTACGTGACAAACCCTTTCACAACTCAACCACAACATCAATTATACTTCAATCTCAAAGCAAGTCTTAAGTCATCATAAAATTCATAATTAATTGTATGATTTCATAAACTTCACCTTCACATAGTTCATCATATCTCATAGCTTGAAAACCATAGATTTCACATGGACTCATGAAAATTCATCTTAAAACATGCAATTCAAACCAATTTCATGCTCATAAATAAAGCAATTTGATCATAGTTGAAAGAACCCACATAAAAGAGGAAAATCTTAATTATTGATTTAACACGCATACTTTCATAAAACCTATATTTTGATCATTCATAATTCATCATGAAATCATAGCTTTTAGAAATCATAAATCATGCATGGGTTCATATTGACTTCATAAACTTCATCTCTTCATAATTCAACCCATCGACAACTCATAATCTTTGAAATTTTGGGAAAATACATGGGTTCATGGGGATTCATCTAAATTCATGAAATTCAACTCAATTCATACTTCATAATTCATAAAACAATCAATTAAATCAACATTGAAAAGAACCCATGACATAGAAGAAAAACCCTTACTTCAATGGAGGATTTCTAACTTGTAAAAGAGAGAAATTTGGAACTCTATGGAGGAAAGGGCTCCATAGATGAAGACTATCATTCCTTACTATTTAATTTCCTTAAGCAATTGATGAAGAAAACTTGATTTCTTGAACCCTAGCATGCCCTCTTCTTCTTCTTCTTCTTATTCAAGCTTCTAGAGAGAGAAATATTTGGGAGAGGAGAGCTTTGGAAACTTGTAGAGTGATTTCAAAAGGGTAGATTTTAGGATTAAAAGGGCTTATATAGTGTTAGGAATACTTAGGAGCCGACCTTGGTTGATAAATAAGTCATTGTGTGATAAGACCAAAAAGCCCTTCTTAAAATAACTGTCGGGTTCCTATCTACTGTAGGACTTACGGTTCGTAAGTCAACTTATGGACCGTCCTGTTCAACCGTAGATAGATTCAGAGACCTTCCATCTTTGGACCCTCAACGATGGGTCCCCATGTACTGTATGTGGATCAACCTACGCTCTGTAAATGGACACAGTAGGTCCAGCTGTTGACCCTAAAAAAATTCACAAAGTGAGGGGCTCACCTATGATACCTACCTAGGGTTCGTACATATATCAACGGTCCATCCCGGTGAGTCATAAAAAAGTACTAAGGCTTAACATTTTTAAGGAACCTAGATTAGCCAACCACGGGCCTGACCTACGGACCATAGGTCAGTCCACGGGTCGTAGGTGGCTCCATTGGTACTGGCACCAGAAATTCAAAAAAACCTGAAATCTTTCCCTTTTTGAATTCGAGGTGTTACAAGAAGAACATGATTGAAAGACTTGAACCCTAGCTTTTGCCTTCCTTGCAGTTTTTTTGGAGATGAAGAGTGGAGAAGAATCTTCATAAAATTTTCACCATATCTAGAACCTTCATATTACCACTTCCTCCGGGCCATATAACTTTTTATGGACTGTCCTGTTTTTCCATAGGAACTCTTCTAGGACTTGAAATTTTCAATTTTTCCAACTCAACTCCTAGGATCAACTTCTACGGACCATAGGTCCTTGTACAACCATAGAGGGTCTCGTCCAAACTGACACTAGTACCTTTTTGGCAACCTTTTAGCTTCAAACTACATCTATGGATACGGAATGTTACATTATTTCCCTCTGGGGAACATTCATCCTCGAATGAATTCAAACTAAGCATGAAAGGAGGGTAGAAAAAGATCATATCACCCAACACTATTCAATACATATAGAAAGCATAAGGATGGCTGAAACGCATGAACTAGAATGATTTCTTAGGAAGAGTTAATACCTTGGACTAGATCTAAATCGAAGGAAAAGAGATGAGGGTATCGAGCTTTCATAACCTCTTCAGCTTCCCATATAGCATCTTGAAAAAAACTGATTAGTCCACAAAACTTTGATTGAAGCAACCTCCTTGGTCCTAAACTTGTGAACCTGACGATCAAGGATCTGGACTCGAATTTCTTCATAGGATAAACTATTTTTAAGACCATTACTCTCTGTAGGCATAATGAGATAAGGATCGCCCAATCACTTCTTAGGCATGGAGATGTGAAATAATGGATGGACAACCGCTAATTCTTGTGGTAGCTGCAATTCATAAGCCACATTACCAATCCTCTTTGACATCCTGTAAGGGTAAATATACCAAGGACTGAGCGTCTCTTTCTCACCGAACCTCATAATATCCGTCATGGTGAAACTTTCAAATAGACCCAATCATCTACATCAAAATCAAAGTCTCTTCTCCTAACATCGGTATAGGACTTCTGACGGCTCTACATTGTTTTCAACCTCTCTTGAATGATCTTCACCTTCTACATGGCTTTATGAACCAAGTTTGGCCCTATCAACTTAATGTCACTTACTGCAAACCAACCAATAGGAGATCTACATCTTTGCCCATAAAGAGCCTTATAAGGAGCCATCTAGATACTTAATTGAAAACTGTTATTGTAAGCAAAATGAGAGGCAAGTGGTCATCCCAATTACCTTTGAAATCAATGCCATATTCCCTTAACATGTCTTCTAGGGTCTGAATTGTACGCTCTACTTGTCTATCCATCTGAGGATGAAAAACGATGCTAAGCTTTACCTTCAAACCCAAACTTTTCTGAAATGACTTTCAAAACTTAGGAGTGAATTGAGAACCCCTATGTGAAATGATGGGCAAGAAGACTCTATGAAGTCAGACTACCTCATGGGGGTACAATAAGGCATAATCTTCTATTGAATCTATAGTCTTTACCGATAAGAAATGGGGTTATTTGGTTATCCAATCTACAATCAACCAAATTGAGTCATACTGCTTGTGAGATCACGGTAAGTCGGTTATGAAATCCATATTAATTTTCTTCCACTTCTATTCTGGAAGAGCTATGTTCTAAGCCACACCACATCGCATTTGGTGCTCAACCTCTACTTGTTGGCATTCGGGCATTTAGCAACAGAATCTGCAATACACCTCTTCATACCACTCCACCAATAGACTTCCTTCAAGTTGTGGTACATCTTTGTAGAGCCCAGATGAATCGACTACCTGGAACTATGGGTTTCTACCATGATCCTTTCTTGGAGGTCACCAACCTTTGCAACAATCACCCTACCATGATACCTCAACCCACCATCTCCCTCTTGTTCAAAAGCCATCACCTACTGCTTATGAACACTTTCTTTTAACTCAGGAAGGATGGGGTCTCTGTCTTACTTCTTTTTAACTTCCACCACTATGGATGATCCAATCCCATTCATTACAACAACTCCACCTTTACTAGAATCTATGAAACAGACTCAGATGTGAAAGTATGTGCACTTCCTTTGCCAACTCTTTCTATCACGACCCGATATCGGGCCATGATGGTGTCCATTACAACCCATCGAGTGGATAAGCCAAAACCTAACACGAGATGCAGAAGAAATAGCTAAGGTAATAACAAAAATAATATGTGTAAGTAGAGATAGAGCATACATAGATAAAATCACACTCAAACCTTTACTCATGTGTTTTTCCTTTTCGGAGAGCCTTAGACTGCTCCTGAAATATCAAGAATTGAACAAGAAAGTCAATATGGGACTAATGACACCCATATCACTAATAGAAATTTTGGATAGGAAATGGGTCAAAAATATACCATCAAATCGATGATACAAAATTATAAACAAACACCATCATTATGTTGCCCTCGAAGTGAAGATCACATGTCGAGAGATGGGTGGAAATGAAGCATGATTAGGACCTCAGATGCTCAATTTGGCTTACTTAAAAAGGTTCAAAATTAAGAGAATTGATGCTAAAAATGGAAAAGAAATACGAAAATAAAACTAGAATCAAGTACAGAAGATGGAAGGGAAGAGAATTACCTTTGAATCACTTCAAATGGACAAGAATAGAAAAAAAACCACCAAGAACCTAGCTCTCCACAACTTGGGTTTATTTTTGAAGAACTGGAGGAGAGCTGAGAATTTTATCCCAGTGATTTTTCACTCAAGACATCAGATGTTCGCTTAAGAGAACATCGCTTAACCCATCAGGTGTTCTCTTAAGAGATCATCACTTAAGCAAATAGAGGCTCACAAAAGCGACCCCCTACCTAAGAGGCGCATGTTGCTTAAGCGGCCTCTTTGTTGCAAAAGTGACCTTTGCTAAAGTGAATGGCTGTTCACTTAAACTACCCCCGCTCCACTGGTCCATTCGCTTAAGTGGTCATGGGTCGAAAAAATCCAAGGCACTAGAAATGGGGCTAAGTGTTCCAAAACATTGAACAAGCCCTCAGAATTCATTCGGAGTCCAAACGATGCAAACCAAAAGTGCAAACTACTCTGAAACAACACTCTGGACCAATCGATATTGGTGAAACAACCAGCCGAGGTTGTTTCTTCAAAATGTTGACCAAAGTCAACACTTCACAAAAAAGCACAAACAAAACATTAAAAGATAAAAACTCATCTCGATACCCTCGGGAACACAATCAAAGGTTGTTCTACACAAAACTCGACATTCCAGAGCTAATTGCACTGACGGAATTCCATTATGAGCTTTTTTACCAAGAAAGTTGATCAAAACCAACCTTTAGGTAAAACTCAAAAGCTAAAATGCCTAATCGCATCAACTCCAAATCGAAGCCTTGAAACCTGAACTGATCATCACACTAGATAAAAATAACTCTTCCAAAGCTAATGGAACTAACAAAATTCCAATATGACATTAGAATCTCTGGATGTTGACTAAAGTCATCTTTTTCAAGCATTACGCCTCCAAAACTTAAAACGTCACACCAAACTCAATAGAGCACCTCCAAAAGAATGCCACCCAACCCAGCATCATACAAAATCTATGAGGAAGCTACGGGAAGGAGAAAATAGTAAAAGCATGCAAAAAAACAAAAATGACATCTAGAGTCATTACAACAGATACCACTAAAAAGACTTTTATCTACAAAAGTAAAATAGAGGCTACTACTTGAATGCCTAAAAAGATGAGGATATTGGGTCCGCATATCAAGCTCAACTTCCCAAGTAGCCTCCTCGACTGGATGGTGCGTTCATTGAACCTTCACTAATGGGATCTCCTTAGACCGCAATCGCCTAACCTGCCTATCTAGAACGGCCACAGACTCGACATCAAAACTCAAGAAATCATCAAGTTGAACCAAATCCCACTGAAACATATGAGACTCATCAGGAACATATTGTCTCAAAATAGAGACATGAAATACTGGATGAACACTTGTAATAGCTGGGGGGTAAGGATATATCATATGCCACCTCTCCTACTAGCCTCAATTTTTAACAGGGCCGATAAACCTGGGGCAAAGCTTGTCCCTCCTCCCGAATCTCATCACACCCTTTATGGGTGATACTCGCAGGAACATACAATCACCAACCATGAACTCCAAAGGTCGTAGCCTTTGATTGTCATAGCTCTTCTACTTACTCTAGGCATTTCAGTGTCACTCCTGGATCACACACACATTATTCATAAAATCTCTCATAAGTCAGTGCCCCATGGCCTAACATCGAAAGCATCAAACTAGCCAACTGGAAAACAACACCTCCTACCATATAATGCCTCAAATGATGCCATCTGAATACTCAAATGATAGCTATTATTATATGAAAACTTTACCAAACCCAAAGACTAATCCCACTAACAACAAAAATTAATAACACAAGCCTGTCGCATATCCCTCAGAGAAGTCCTCTCAGACTGGCAATTAGTCTGAGAGTGAAAGGTTATATAGAGCTCAACTCGTGTACCCAACTCACTCTGAATATACCTCTAGAAATGTGAAGTGAACTGAGCATCACGACCTAAAATGATAAAGACCGGAACCCCATGGAAACGTATAATCACTCTAAGGTAAATTGAGCCAATCTCTCTAAACCAGTAGAAAGTGACATGAATTGGTGAATCAATCTATGATGACCCAAATAGAATCAAAACCTCAAAAAGTATGTGGTAATCCTACTTCCACTCCAGAATGGGTAGCCACTGAGTAAAACTACCGGTCTCTGGTGCTTATACTTCACCTACTGACAGTTCAAGCACCTAGCAACAAATGCTACAATGTCCCTTTTCATCCCACGCTGCTAATAATGCTGCCTTAGATCACGGTACATCTTCGTAGCACCAAGATGAATAGAATATCTAGAACAATGGGACTCCTAGAGAATCAGCCCAACCAACACATAAACTCTAGGAACACAGATACGACCCTCAATCCTCAAGATACCCTTTGGATCTAAGGTCACCTTCCTAACCTCACCGCTAAAAACCTTATCCCAAATCACCCTCAACTGTGGATCCTCAAACTACTATGCCCGAATCTGCTCCAACAAGGAAGATCTAGCCTTCATACCGGAAGTAACATGTCCGGCTCAGAATTATGAAGTCTAACCATCATATTGGTTAAGGAAGAAATGTTTGAAGCCATAGGTTGCTCCACCACGACTAAGAAAGCCAAATTTCCCATACTCATTGCCTTCCGGCTCAAGGCATCTGCTACCACAGTAGCCTTGCTCGGGTGATAAAGGATTGAGAAGTCATAATCCTTCAATAACTCTAACCACCTACAATGTCTTAGTTTAAAATCCTCTGGCTAAAAATATAATGAAAACTATGATAGTCTATGGATACCTCCAAGTGAACTCCATACAAATAGTTCTGCGAATCTTCAATGCAAAGACTATCGCCCCCAACTCTATGTCATAAGTGGAGTAGTTCCTATAAAGAAGCTTTGACTGTCTAGAAGCATACGAAATAACTCTACTATGTTGCATCAAAACACAACCTAGGCCAACATCAAAAGCATCACACTAGACCATAAGCCTCTATCCCTAAACAGAATGAGTCAGAATCAGTGCTAAAGTAAACAAAGACTTGAGAAGAAAACCCCTCCATGAATCAATCTAGTCAAAGGGGTTCATCAGACCACTGGAGGGAACATTCTTCTGAATCACTGTAGTCAAATGTACTACAATCGAAGAAAACCACTCCATTAATCATTTGTAGTAGTTTGCTAACCCAATGAAACTACAAACCTCAGTAGGAGAAGCAGGCCTAGCCTAACTACAAACTGCCAAAATCATCCCTGGATCCACTATAATGCTATCCTTGGAAACTACATTCCCCAAGAATGTTATAGACTCAAGCCAAAACTCACACTTAGTGAATTTGGAATACAACCGTTGATCTCTCAAGGTCTGGAGTACGATCATCACTTGCTGCTCATGTTGGTCCCTACTCCTAGAGTAGACCAAGATGTCATCGATGAACACTATCATAAATTAGTCCAAATAGGGCCTTAACACACAGTTCATCAACTCCATAAATATCGTTGGGCATTAGTCAACCTAAAAGATATGACTAAGAACTCGTAGTGGCTATACTGAATCTTAAAGTTAGTCTTAGGGATGTCTGTTGCCCTAATCCTCCACTGGTGGTAGCCTTTTCTCAAGTTTATCTTAGAGAACACCACTACACCCTGAACTTGGTCAAATAAATCATCAATATGCAGCATATGATACCTGTTCTTGGTGGTCACCTTATTCAGTTGCCTCTAGTCAATGCATATTTGCAAGGTACAATCCTTCTTCTTCACAAAATAGAAAGGAGCACCCCAAGGAGATACACCGGGTCTAATGAAACCCTTGCCTAAGAGGTCCTAGAGCTACTCCTTAAGCTCCCTCAACTTAGCTTGAGCCATCCGAGAAGGAGGAATAGAAATTGGCTGCATACCCAACTCAATACCAATCCCAAAATCAATATCACTGTCAGGAGGAAGACCCGACAGATCAATAGAAAACACATTAGCAAGCTCTCTAACCACAGACTCAAGAGAAGGAGTGTCGGCACTAGTATCATAGACATAAGCAAGATAAGATAGACACCCCTTTCCTACCAACCACCGCGTCATCAAAAAGGACATGACACCTCACCGTATATGACTGTTAGAATGGATCCACACAAGAGGAGGAACACCAGGCATGCACAAAGTACCAATCTTAGAGAAGCAATCTAAGACCACATTATATGGAGACAACCAATCAATGCATAGAATCACATTATAATCCACCATATAGCATAATCAGGTCTACCCAAGTATCAAACACCAAGTTGGTCACCACACAAGCTCTTTATATCTGATCCACTACTAAAAAATCACCTACAGGGTTAGCTACATGCATAGGCATAGACATCAGCTCAAAAAAAAGTCCAATCGCATAGCATAATAAGCAGACACATATGAAAATGTAGACCCCAGATCAAATAAATTATAAGTAGGTTGATGGGACATAAGGATCATACTTGTGATAACAACATTTGATGTCTCCACCTCTAGCCTCCTCAGAAAATCATACCTACAATCATATCTTCCTCAACCACCCAACCTACCTTCCTAAGGACCATCTCGAGTACCTTGGGGACCACCCCTAGTCGACTATACCAAAACCTTGGGGCTTGAACCTACTAACCCTGCTAACTCAACTGACCTTGCTATCTAGAAGATCGACCCCTAAAGCACTCTTTAGCAAAGTGGCAAAATGAGCCACACTCATAACAGCCCTTGCTGACTCTCTTAGATGGCAAAATCCCCTTGATGGTGCATGCATGATTAACTATCTATAGAAAAGAATAATGCGATGCCACCATATGCTTGTAGCCATCTGTAATGGGAATGAGAGCCCTCTGACAAATCTGTGCACCCTCTCGTTCTCTATCGGCATCATATTAGATGCATGTCTAGCAAACTCATGGAACCACGTCTTATACTATACAACTGATAGTGATCCCTGAGTAAGGTCTGTGAACTAATCCCGCAACCACTCCCTTAGGCTATGAGGTGCATACTTCTCCAAGAAAGCCTTGGAGAACTAAGCCCGAGTCATCGAAGGTGACTCGGCTAGTATGCACTATAGATAAGATCTCTACCACTGCTCTACTAGCCCTTCAAGCTGATAAGCAGTATAGTCAACCTTGTGGCACTCCACTAACCTAAGGGTATGCAATCTCTCCTTAAAACTAACTAGAAACTAGTGGGCATCCTTGCCTACAGCACCTATGAAGCTTGGATTACCCAATATGATGAACTACCCTGACATCTTCTGCTCCTCAGAAATCATAGCTGGCTTAGGAGCCATAAGTGGAGGAAAAGTTAAAATTGGCTGAACCACTACACAAGGAGCCATAGCAGCATGATGTGCCTATGGGGTTTGAACATTATGTGCCCCTACCTATGCTAAAGTCTGAGTATTATCTCTAATCTGTGGTCTAGCTAAAGTTCTAGGCAAGGTACCTGCTTGAGACATGCCCTCCATGAAGTGGAGAATTCTAGCCAAAGTATCTTGTAGTATTGGTATTGCCACGAATCCTGGTGTAGGCTGGGCTAGCTGATGAGTGGTTGATTTCCACTCATTTGAGTCTCTTTTCTTGTTAATTTAAGCTTGCTTTAGTTAGAGTTGGTGCTTTTAATGAGGTTTTCTTCACAATTGCAGGAAAAATGAAATGGATAGTTCATTTAGAAGACATTTGAAGGAACCTAGTGAGCTTAAGGCAGTCAAGGGCTAAAAAATATATAATTTGACAAAGAAAAGACTCTTTGTGAATGCGCTCGAAGGACCATTAATGAGGAAGATTGGTCAATGGAGGACCGTGAACGTGACTTAAGGGCCACGAATGTCGAATTCTAGTCAATGTAGGACCGCGAATGTGCTAAGATGACCAAGGACGCGCCAACGTTGTTAACTCAAGTCTGGGAATGCGAATAACTCTCTACGAACATGGAGTATCACATTTCAAACACTTGGGAGTATCCCAAAAACCCTTTTTACATTCACCAGAAGTTATTGTTTTGATTATGCAACAATCCTAGAGAGAGAAGCTCGTCTTCTCAGCTTAGAGTAGAAGAGAACTTGTAGATTTCAATTTGGGTTGAGACTTTGAAGGAAAGTTTCCTCACAATTCTCATTTGGGTTTGAAGATTTTATTCTTATTAGTAAAATCTCTTGTTCCCTTATTCATTTCCTTGCTTTAAATTGCTAGAATTGTGAGTGTAATTGCTTATTGAGATTGGGGTTTTGTGCTAGAAATAGACAATTCATTTGGGTCTTGATTGCTCATTCTATTGCTTTTGTATGTGATTCCATGCTTTCATGAATTGGGTTTAATCTAATTTTCATGCTTTAATCAATGATTTTAGATTGCATGTTTGAATTTAGCTTCCGATCTTTGTGGGTTTCTTGAAAGAGAATCGTAAAGTGGAAAAATTAGGTTAATCATCATATTCAACTTTGATTCATAAATTTGAGACTGAAAGGCGATAATTTAGATCTACATTTTTTAATGCAAAACTTTCTAGAAATAAATTTAGATTAAGGTATTGGATTGCTAATTGCTGAATATGATATAGATTGAAAGGAAATTTCGTGATAAAACACTTTGAGACCAAAGGGAGATAAGTGCTGATTGATGATGATCTAGCTTACCTTTGATTGATTTGCATGTGTTGAGATGGTAAAAGATCATTGAATGAGTGTTGAGTTCTAAATTTCCCATATCCTAATTATCCTTTGCTTGATATTGTCTTTGCCCAAAACCTTTGTGTCGTTACCAAAACTGCTCTTTATTTGATAATCTTGTATATTGAATGTTTAGGGTCAAACTTGTATCTATATATCCTTTGTCTTGTCGATTGAGGACAAATTATTCCATATGGGATTCGACTCTGACTCTTAGTTGAGTATTTTTATTGATGATGACCACTTACTCTTTGAACTTGTTTTGAGGATAATTTGAGTTTTATAAAAAATGGCGCCATTATCGGGGAACAATTAGGCATATTGCATTGATTTAGGATTTATAGTTTACTGGTTTCTATCTAGTATGTGATAGTTGTCTTTACTTTCTTTTGCTTTTTTATGGCTTTTTGTGATCATAAGTTAGGAGTGGTATGCCCTATACCGACCCATGTCCTTGTCGTGAAAGGAATGTGATAAGCCAATTTAGGCATAGTGTCGTAGTTGAAAAGTTCAATTGGGGTGAAAAGGCCCTACACCAACTTTCCCAAGAAAAGGAAAAGCTTCTCAAAATGCACCTCACTCGGTGCCATGAGGCGGTTGATTTTGAGCTTGAACTTGTAGCTCTTAGAAGCATGGTTGGAACAAGAAAAGAGGTTGATGCTACTTCTTGTTCAATGGCCGGAAAGAGTGAAGAGGATTCTCGTGACTTGCACCTAGCTAGGTGCTATGAGATGGTCCAACTCGAGTTTGAGATTGCCACTTTGCAAGCTAATATGGATATAACAAAAGGGATTATGGTGGACATTGAGGATATATTGGGCCTTTGAAACCAATCCAAACCAATAAAAATCCAAGAAGCCGGAATAAATAAGATGATACTAAAGTTGCTAGACAAAACCAAGAAGATCATTTATGGCAAGTTTAGTTCATGCACAATCCAAAGTGTCACTTCATGCACAATCTAGAGTCTCACTGAATTGAGGGCCAACAATCATGAAAAGAAATGTTCAAGTGGCCTAGTGACTCTCTCATTCTTGCCCAAGGATCCAAAATGAAAGGATGATGTAAAGTTGGATAAGAAGTCCAAGTCTTCGCAGTGGAGAGATCGAACATGATGCTTGATACGCTCATGCACTACCCATGCTCTTCGGAGTGAAATTGAGCCAAAGTTGGGGAGAAGGTTCATTGCCTCGAAGTGCAAACACAAAGGGTGATGTATCTGACATAGCACCGCAATGCTAAATTGTGCACTTGATGGGAGGCAACCCATCAATATCCAAATATATTTAGTTCTTAGTTTAATTTCAAGCTTTGATTTCTAGATTGGGTTTGATTTTTATTTTTAACTAATCCTCATGGTTTCAAAATCCTTGATGATTATTTTTACAGGTTTGGAAGCAAAAAGATGATTTGGATTGAAGTTAAGGTTGAAACGCTTTCAAAATAAGACTTGGGATGGTCTTTGGGCACCCAAGCTCACCTAATGGGAGTGGGCGGATCGCCCATTGAACCCCACTTCACTGTAATGGACAGAAAGGTCCGAAAAAAATTTCAAATTTAGGGGTCGCCCATGTATGCAGATTAGGTTCAGCGAACGCACTCCTATCACTGCAAGCGTGGACCTTCATGACATGACCCAAAGTAACCCCTAGGTTGACATGGCGTATAGGACCCTGAAAGACCCCACACAAGCCACTTAGCATACTTATACATAAGGTAAAGACAAAAATGGGGGAAAGAAATAGACAATCTCATACAAGTAAGAGTTTACAAGCAGAAGTCTCGACTATGTCTCAAAAGCCATCTAATAAATTAGAATGATCGGGACGTAACCCGCACATCATATACAAGTCTGAAACTTAAAGTAAAGAATAGCAATAAAGTCTCTGAGTCCCCGAAGCATGAGGACTCACCAGGGCTGATAACTCAAACTCTGAAAACAACTAACCACGAGAGTGCGAAGGATGACTGTCTCACCCTACATTATAAGAGAATGTAGGCACAAGTATGCATTAGTATGTGGAATGTACTAAGTATGAAGCAAATGCATATAATCACATAAATCATGCCAATGAGATGCTTTCATATAGGAAATCATGATAATGAGATATCATCATGAACATGCAATGACCAAACTAAATCATGTGACAATAGGGTTAGGAACTCAATGCATAAGCATGGTCAATGGAAGCTAGTCATATCATAAGTCTTGTCTCATGAGATACTTCTAGCACCCTAGTTCATTATTATGTGATTTTTACGTTTAACCGGCATACACCATGCTAGCTATAACATGGAATTCAGTGTCTACCACACACCAAAAATGAGAGTGATGTATACCCCACACCACTAGAAAGGGTGTCTTACTTGCCAAGGTAAGGACCATAAATCTGTAGCTTACATGGATCCAATAGTTGTGTGTCTATATGAGACAAAACCTGTGAGGCACATATTTATGGGACTTAGGGATTGCTACTAAAGGTCCACGGATGCTAAACGAAAACCTTCATCCCATAAGCCCGCTCGGTGCTAAGTAAAATCCCACGAAATAGTCAATTAAGCTTATTCATATTTTAACCACGGAAGAGGTACATCTAGGGTTACCAAATCAAAGCTAAGATCATATCAAGACGTTTAAACTACCATGGGCTTGCACCAAGCTTACGTCATTAGAATAGCTCCTGATCGATTCATAGTTGAGAAAGCCTTTCAACCACATGAACCCTAATTTAAGTGAGAAAACCTTTCACATTCATATTCTTAGCTTATTGTGAAGAAAACCTTTTCACAACTCATGGATGCCATCATCTATATGCACCCTAGCAGATATATGCATAATTATCATGAAACATGCATCTCTTATGCAAGCTATTCATATACATGCATCTCTTATGCAAGCTATTCATATACATGCATCTCTTATGCAAGCTATTCGTATGTTCATAAATCATGATCTAGTATGGGTACATGTCAATTCATCTTAGAATAATGCAATCACTAGAATCATGCATATTTTCATCAATTTAATAAGTTCATAAATGCATGGATCATACTTCATCATGAATTCATAACTAGGAATCATGGCTCATGCATGGGTTCATACAATTTCTACTTAAATCATATAAATCATGTTAGATCGTGCACTAAATTACTTTATCACACTAGATCTTCCACTAAGAATCATAAAATCAACAATTGGAATCATAATTGAAGAACCCATAAGAATTGATCAAAAACCCTAACTCAATTTGGGGAATTGAATCTTGAAAATTGAAGTAAACTAATGACCCAATGGAGGAAAGGACCCTAATGATGAATGCTAACATACCTCAACAAAGCCCACAAGAAATTTCTATAAATCAATGACCTTCAATGGAGGATCCTAGCCCTTCTTCTTCCTTGATAATTGAGAGCACTCTCTAGAGAGAGAATTATTTGGGAAATTGGGAATGTAATTAATGAAGGAAAATTTGGGTAGAAAGACTTATATAGTGGGTCAATTTAGGGGCAAAGTCGTAATTAAAAAGACTTTAAAAATTTGGGAAAAGACACAAAAACCCGTGGAAAATAACTGCCGAATAAAGTCTACGGTTCCAACCTACGGTCGTAAGAGTTCCTACGGACCATCCTGTTGAACCGTAGAAAACTTCAGAAACCCAAAAATTTAGGACACATTCTACGACTTCGATCTACGGCCCGCAGGCCATCCTACGATCCGTAGGTCCAACCCGTAAAACCCAACTTGACCCTCAGAAATTTGACCAAGCTTGGAGCACTTTGGCGAGACCTTTCTACGGTCCGTGGAAAGACCTACGGTCCGTCCTATTAGCACGTAGACTCGACTTCAAAGACCTAACTTTCAAAAGATTTTACCCTCTTTCTACGGATACATTCTAAGGTTTGTCAACTGGTCTACGACACGTAGAGTGCATCCGTAGAAAGTGACTCTATGCCAAAACTTAAAAATTTTCTCTTTCAAAAACTGAGGTGTTGCAATATCTCCCCCTTCAGAACATTCGTCCCCGAATGGAACTTAGCTAGCAACAACAAGAGTAGGGGAAACAACAATTCTATTATTCCAATCATGAATGCATCTACATAATGCACATATCTGAGGAGGAAAATCAACTCTAAGATAAAGCATTCTTTATCACAAAATGTCAAGTCATAAACACTTAATGAATGCATGCATAAGGAAACATGAGAATGACTGAGACACATGAATCCCAGAAATAAATCATGAGGAGCTAAATACCCCAAGCTAGGGAAGACTCGGAAGGAAATACATGAGGATAACGGGACATCATATCGGCCTCGGCCTCCAACGTAGCACCCTCAACTAATTGATTCCTCGACAATACCTTGACGGAAGCAACTTCTTTGTTTCTCAACTTCCAGACTTGTCGGTCTAGAATCTCAACTGGAACCTCTTCATAAGATAAACTCTTTTTGATGCCAAGACTTTCTAAAGGCACTATGGATGTCGGATCTCCAACACACTTCTTCAAAAGAGATACATGGAAAACCGGATGAACCGATGCTAACTTATTAGGCAACTCAAGCTCGTAAGAAACCATGCCAATGCGTCTCAAAATATTATATGGGCCTACATACTTGGGACTAAGCTTGCCCTTCTTACAAAATCTCATGACACCCTTCATGGGAGAAATTTTCAAATAGACCCAATCACCAACCTCAAACTCAAAATCCCTTCTCCTAACATAGGTATAGGACTCTTGTCGCCTTTGAGCCATTTTCAACCTTTCTCTAATAAGTTGAACTTTCTTCATAGCCTCATGCACTAATTCGGGAAACGCATCAAAGCAACTTCACCCACCTCAAACCATCCTATAGGAGACCTACATCTCCTACCGTAGAGAGCCTCAAATGGAGCCATAACAATACTTGCATGGTAACTATTATTGTAGGCAAACTCAATCAAAGGAAAATGATCATCCCAATTACCCTTGAAATAAATCACACATGCTCTTAGAATATCCTCTAAGGTTTGGATAGTACGCTCCGCTTGCCCATCGGTTTGGGGATGAAAAGGCGTGCTAAGCTTAACCTTGGTACCAAGACCCTTTTGGAAAGACTTCCAAAATTGAGAAGTTAATTGGGTACCTCTATCGAAGATAATGGATAGGGGCACTCCATGCAACCTAACTATCTCCCTAATGTATAACTTAGCATAATCTTCTACCGAAAAGGATACCTTGAAGGGAATGAAGTGAGCCGACTTCGTCATACGGTCTACTATAACCCATATAGAATCATGTTGCCGGTGAGTACGGGGTAAACCCACTATGAAGTCCATATTAACATCTTCCCACTTCCAAGTAGGAATAGCTATATCTTGGGATAAGCCTCCCGGCCTTTGATGTTCAACCTTAACTTGTTGACAATTTGGGCATTTTGCCACAAATTCCGCAATATCTTTCTTCATTCCATTCCACCAATAGACTTTCCGCAAATCGTGGTACATCTTGGTGGCTCCCGGATGAATAGATTATAGGGAACTATGAGCTTCTTCTAGAATTTTTTCTCTTAGTCCATCAACGTTAGTCACATACAAACAGCCTTGATATCTAAGGACACCATCTCCCCCTTGGGAGAAAGCCTCATTATCCTTCTTTAGAACCGCCTCTTTCAACTCAACTAGAATTGGATCAAATACTTGCTTGGCCTTAACATCCACCACAAAGGACGATTTCTACCCATTTTGGACAATCACACCTCCCTCATTGGAGTCAACCAACCGAAAACCTAGCCGAGCTAGTCGATGAACATCCCAAACCAATTCTTTCTTATCATCTTCTATATGTGCAACACTATTCATCGACAATCGATTCAAGGCATCGGCCACTACATTAGCTTTGCCCGGGTGATAGAGGACACTCATGTCATAATCCTTCAAGAGCTCTAGCCATCTACGTTGTTGAAGATTTAGATCTTTCTACTTAAACACGTATTGCAAACTTTCATGGTCGGTAAATACATCAACATGGACAACATACAAATAGTGCCTCCAAATCTTTAGGGCAAAAACAACTGCCGGAAGTTCTAAATCATGGGTAGGGTAATTCTTTTCATGAACCTTAAGTTGCCTTGAAGAATAAGCAATCACCTTCCCATTTTGCATAAGAACACACCCTAAGCCAACCGTTGAAGCATCACAATAAACCACAAAGCCATCGAAACCTTCCGACAACGTCAATATTGGAGCGGAAGTGAGCCTATCTTTCAATTCTTGAAAGCTCTTTTCACAAGCCTCCAACCATACAAACTTAGTATTTTTTTGAGTTAACGAGGTCAATGGAGAGGCAATAGAAGAAAACCCTTCCACAAACCTCCTATAGTATCCGGCCAATCCCATGAAACTATGAATATCCAAATGAGATAGAGGTCTAAGGAAACTTCTAGCCACATCCGTTTTCTTAGGATCTACCTCAATACCCTTACCAGACACAATGTGACCAAGGAAAGCCACAGATCTCAACAAAAACTTACACTTATTGAACTTAGCATATAACTCACGATCCCTAAGAATTTGCAATACAATCCTCAAATGATCTGCATGCTCTTCCTCACTTCGAGAGTAAATCAAAATATCATCAATGAATACAATCACGAACATATCAAGGTATTGTCTAAACACCCTATTCATCAAATCCATAAAAGCCGTCAGAGCATTAGTCAATCCAAACGACATAACCACAAACTCATAATGGCCATATCTAGTCTGAAAAGCCATCTTTGGAATATCACAATCTCTCACCCTCAATTGGTGATAACCCGACCAAAGATCAACCTTAGAGAAGAAACTAGTACCTTGAAGTTGGTCAAACATATCATCTATCCTCGGAATCGGGTGCTTATTCTTAATGGTAACCTTATTCAACTGCCGATAATCAATACACATAGGAGAGAGCCATCTTTCTTACGAACAAACAACACCGGAGCACCCCATGGAGAAATACTTGGTCGGATGAAACCCTTATCAAACAAATCCTTCAATTGTTCTTTCAATTCCTTAAGTTCCACAGGAGCCATACGGTAAGGAGGAATAGAGATAGGTTATGTATCGGGAAGAAGGTCAATACCAAAGTTTATTTCCCTATCGGGAGGAACACGGGGTAGATCATCGAGAAACACATTCGGAAACTCATTTACCACTGGAACCGACTCAAGACTAGGGGTTTCAGAATCTATATCCCTAACCCGAATAAGATGATAAATGCAACCCTTGGAGATTATCCTTCTAGCTTTAAGACAAGAAACAAACCGACCTCTAGGCATAGAATTTCCCCCTTTCCACTCTAGGACGGGCTCATTAGGAAATTGAAACTTAACCACTTGGGTTCTACAATCAACCGAGGCATAACAAGAATGAAGTCAATCAATCTCAAGAATGATATCAAAGTCTATCATATCTAGCTCTACACGATCAACTAGGTGATTCTATGGAACAAGGAAACAAGACACTTCCTATAAACACTATTAGCCACAATAGAATCACCAATAGGAGTAGATACACAAAAGGGGTCTAATAACACATCCGGGGCAATATCAAATCTCATAGCTACATATGGCGTCACAAAAGATAAGGTAGCACCGGGATCAAGTAAGGCATATACATCAAGATGGAATACTTTCAACATACCGGTAACCACATCGGGAGAACCTTCTTGCTCTTGGTGAGTCTGGAGTGAATAAAATCGGTTTTGCTTGGGAGCACTAGAGCCCGAACCACTAGGAGCACCGTGTTTACAATCTTTCCCATTTGTAACATTCATTGGACAATCCCTCATTTTGTGACCACTTTTGCCACAAGTGAAGCAATCATCTTATCCGTCTAAGCATCTCCCCTCATGCATTTTCCCACATTATTATTACATGGGCAAATTGGAGTTCTATCAACATCACCATTGCCTCCTTGAGGCAGGATGAGGATTTCACACAATGTTCTCTTCTTTGAGGACTCACTCTGTTTTTACTGAACTAAGGAACCTACAGATGTCATTGGTCGCTCAACTCCTTTTCATCCTACTTTGATGATTAGCTTGATCCATGTGAGAGAGTTCCCTTGGCTACTTTTCCTTCATCACTATCTCCGGATCCAAGTATCCCTTTTTCTTCTCACATTTTTCCCTCTTCTGAACCACTACATAGTGTAGTCACTACTCGATCCGATAAGTTAATAAACCTCCTTCTCGATCATCCTTCTTATCCTAACTTGATCATATTTCAATTTCTAGATCTTATAACATGCAGCTGACAATAAATAATGAACCTTGGCTATGTAAGCTGAACTTGATGCAGTAGCCCAAAATCAATAGTGGGATCTAGTTTTAGCCCCATCAAATCAAACATGTCACAACCCGAGACTACCCCCTAATTATTGCAAGGTTCTTAGGGCCACAAGTGACCCTGAGCTAACCTCATGGTCTGGCATGACACTAGAACAAAAAAAACCAAAGACTATGGATAATTGAAAACTAATGTTGAAGCTAAAAATTGAAATAGTCTATATAAATTGAATAGACAATTATCTAATTTAAAACATAAGATGAGTATAAACTAACAGTATGAAAGTCTCTACTAAGACGAGTTGCTAGGACAAGCCCCTAGCTAATTCTAACTATCAAAAATTGAAGTCATAATGTTGAAGAATTGATAAAAGTCGTCCTTGAAGGATGATGACTCACCAAAAGCTACTATTGCATTGATTGGAAAGTCATACTAGCCTTCGCCTGAGTACTCAATGTCTGAACCAACATTATCAAAAAATAATATAGATAGAAAGTATGCGGTTAATACTTCGAATATATTGAGTATGTAGGATACACATGACAAATATAAATATTGAACATGGTGAACTCTGAAGACATACTAATGCATTGACCAAGTAATTAACATGAATCTGATAAAATGATATAATGAAATAACTCTATGCTTGGTCATGTAACAGCTAAAAGGCTGACAGTGGAAGATACAAAAGCCGACATAACCATGCAATCTACCACATCTAGTTTGATATATGATAATGCTCAAGTTTTACTCAAAACAAGTATGAGAATAAGTCATCGTTAGATATAAAAATACCCAATAAGAGTCGGGGTTGAATCCCACGGTGAGTGATATAGTACAAGGAATTCAATTAGGAAATTAAGAGTGTAAACCAATTTATTGTAGTAATAAAACAAGATGGGTGGATGATTCCACCAAATTTATAAAAGGGATTTGGTATCAAGTAACACAATTAAACTAAAATTAATGATTCGAACAAATAAGAGACGATCTAGAGGCGTGGGGATTTGTATCGATGTCAAGTAGGAGTAATTGTGCTTGCTGAATATTGCTAAACAATCATGGACAGGCTGGTAATCTTCAATGACACTAATTTTCTTTTGATCTCACAGCGTCATATCACATAATCTCCTTTCAATCTAATCTATGTGAATCACACATCAACCCAATAACTTACTAGAATCTCTCTTTCGAGCAGATTTGGCAACTAGAATTGAACCACAATTTCTCTTTCAAGCAAACTATAGTAAACAAATCTAAATTGGAAGCATTAAACTAATTACCCACTTCAATTAATCTCTTTCAAGCATCAATTGAAGATCTAGGCAAAGATTAAGTTTGCAACCTCAACCCATGAATTAACCTCTTTCTAATTAGCACAAATCCATGAATATACAATAATAAAACAGAGAAAGACACAAAACCTACTTCAATAAATCAACACCCAGCCCCATAATCATATCCATAGAATTGGGGGGAAGCATCATAAAAGGAAAAGAAAGTTTACCCATTATGATTTCAGCCAATGGGGAAGTGAAATTAAGCAATAATCTTCAACACCCACTTGGATTTGAACCTTCAATTGTCAATTACAAGGTTGTTCACAAACCCCAAAACTATGAGTTTCTCAAAGGGTAAAAGACTAATTCTCTAAAAAAATTGATTCTCAAACTAATACTGAAAAGTGATATCTGATTAATCTTTTATTTTCTCTCTCCTTTGTAATATTTATAGTTTCTCCAAAATTAGCCCAAAATTCTATTTTCGACCTGTTCGGCAACATTAGTCGGGTTCACTTTTCTTATTCGGTGGATCACCATCGCCCTTTAGCTCACCCTTTTTCTGCTTTAGGTTGCAGGTGTTTGGACCTCAGTTGGCGAACTCGATTCAGTCAGCCTTTCACATTCAGTGAATCACCGATTACCACCTTGTTCGCCCTTTAAGCGCAGACATGAAAGTTTGAGTCAACTCCAACTCAGTGATTCGTCGAGCTGGTTTCAACGAGCTAAGACAAGCCCACTAAAAGTGATAATGCAAAACATTTTGGGAACAAGCAAAAGGGCGATGTCCACTCCCACTTGGCTATTCATAGAGTTGGTTTCAGTGAGCTAAGAAAAGACCACCGAATTGGACAATATCCCGATCACATATTAAAACTCAAAAGGCGATTGGGGCTTACTCGCTGATCCGCCTAATCACCTTGGCGAGCTAAGACAAGCTCGCCGAATAGGTAATTTCAGCCCAATACCTATTTATCACAAATTTAACACTAGCATGCAAAAATACCCATTACCCTATCAATTTAGTTCAAAACGATTGGCTTTTGATTCAAAAGAGATTTGTGAAATACTATGACAACTCTGTTAAATGTTAAAAAAAAGTAATTTATTTTATGCGAAAGCAACTTATTTTATCTGATTAAAAGAATCTCATATTAACTAAATGTATTTCTAACTATCTAAAGACAAGAATAAGTAACTCCACAAACTTGAAATGAACCCCAAAACATATACATAAACAATTATTCATAAAGAGTTAGATAAGAGCAAATTATAAAAGAAATAATAAGAATAATAATAATAAAAAAAAAATGAGAGGTCATAGGAGTTTCCCAAGAAAATCTCGCTTATTTTCTTGTTGTCTGACACATTTAAAGAAGATGTAATTGGGGGACTTTAAGCGGGTATGGAGAGTCTTGCATCAAGACTCCATGTGTTGCTCAAAAGTGTTCATGCAAAGGAAAGAATAAAGAGATTAGTACGACAATTCATCTTCTCATGATAGTGAATAAAATAGTGATGAACAAAGTCATAGAACAAATATACTATCCCGAACACAAAATATGCAAACATCAAATAAGATACTCATTGACTTGCCAACAAAAACTTGAAACAACTAAATTAAAAATATGCCTCTTAGCCGTAAAACTAATTTATCTATACTACCTTAAAAGCATGAACTCTCAAACTTGAATGTTAAATTACTATAATAACTCCAATTAAAAATACTTAATTTAGTTTATTTATTCACATATTTATTTGTATTATATTAAAACTAGAAAACTTCCCACATTGAAGGGTTATGACTTTTCCGATGAGTTGTGGCTTTTCCAAAGGATTGTTCTTTTTCTGATGAGTTGTGACTTTTCCGAAAAGTTATGACTTTTTCGAAGAGTTGTGACTTCTCCGATGAGTTGTCACTTTTTCGAAGGGTTGTGACTTTTCCAAAGAGTTGTGACTTTTTCGATGAGTTGTGATTTTTTCAAAGGGTTGTAACTTTATCAAAGGGTTGTGACTTTTCCAATCAGTTGCGACTCTTTCAAAGGGTTGTCTTTTCTAAAAAGGCACAATTAGCACATATTCATACTACCATATGTTTGCTATAAATAAAGGGGTTTCCTCTTATTTTTACACTACAAATTTTTAAAATTTTCTACTCTTTATCTTCTTAAAAAATCTCAAGTGTGATTTGTTACAGTTGAATAAGAATTGAGGTACCACACCAGGTAGAGTTGATGAACAAATTGTAGAAAATTAGTCATCTATTCACACTCATATTTTTCTCCTACGAATTTCATCACATACATACTTCAATATAACTTATATCATTTTAGAAAATTATTACTAATTAGCACGAGATACACGTGCAACGTCCATTGATATGCTGAAGTTCTTATCATTAAAATTTAGGTATTGGCTTTTTATTAAAGAAAAAAAGAAGAGAACATAGAAATGTGTAATTAAATGTGAACTTTTCTTCACACATAAAAGTTCTATTTATAGTGCGTAGAGATTTTTTATTTTTTTCTTATTTTGTTTCTTTAATTAATTTCTTTTAAGTTTTCATTCGAGAGAGAATTAAATAATTAATGTTTCTCTAAGGAGTGAACAGTGACGAATACACACATTGTGGATTGTTTTTTATTAAAATTAATAGATCAGGGTGTGGAAAAGACAATAATAAATAATAAATACAAAAAAGGCACATGATTGGGGTAAGATATTTCTTCTTTGTTTTTCCATTTTTTATTCTTTTACTTCAAACAAAGGAGTTTCTTCCTAATTTTGCTAAAACAACGGGCATCAACGTAGTCCATTGAATGATTAGTTTTGATGTAATATTTCAAAAATAGATTTTCACTTTTATTTAATACAAAATATCAATTTTAGAGATAATATGATACTATAACCATGATAATAATTATTTTTAATAGATATGTCAAGTCGAATTAAAGCAAGTAAAAATGAAAGGAGAAAGTAAAGTGTTGGTGGCAAAGGATTTCAATCAAATGGAACACTAGAGTAAATATAGCATTAACATATATTTTCGCCTTCCTTCTTCAATGGCTATGAATTATTCCATATACTTGGTCTTTTTAAAAAAAATTATATTGAGTATGAAATTTTTTAAGTATGAATTTTCTGTTATTTTTTATTCATTTTAATCTGATAAAATATTATGTCACAAGATACACTCCTTGGTAGCTATATAAAAATAGATTAAAAGTAGTGATTGATCATAAAATGATCATAAATCAAATTAAAGATTCTATAAAAAATACTTTAAATATTATTCATCTATTATTTTTTTTATTGAAAAAGTTTAATGTTTTATATCACGATACAACTTTTGTAAGTTACTAGATACTTTCATTAGACAACAACTATATAATATGTAGGTGGCATAAAAAAGGAGAAGAGTACGATTTCACAAAGATAAGATATAAACTTTAAGAAATGAAATATTTTCACCATAGGTGATGTTGTTCATATATATATATATATATAAAATAAAGAATTGATCAAGCTAAATATTTGACATACAGTCATACCTCTATTGAACCAGCATTTCTTATCACAACATTTCACTGTAATGGCCTAATTTTCTTTAGAATTCTATTACATGTTATATTTTTTTGTCTATATAACATTCTACTTATAACAGTATCAATATTCACTATAGAAGTACACTTTTTGTAATATTAGTTCACTAGAAATTTTTTACTTAAATGGTGTCAATCATTTATGGTCATAACTTCAACAAAAAAGGCTATTGGTGACCTTTTTTATTTTGATATTTTTTTCCAATTTTATTGGTTAAATTTGTTTACAAATACATTCTTTGTTTTTATTACACAAAATCAATAAACGATCATGTTGTGTATTTTTAATAGCTAAATGAGACCAAAATGTCAAATATCAATACAACATATAACAACACCTCACTATAGCAGTCATAAAAGTTTCCAATAGACATTAACAAGGTTTTACTATATTGAAAGAACAATTATCTTTTGATAAATACTCGGTTGTATTGAGTTTTATCTTCAACACCATATTAATAATATATATACAACCACACTTGACAATAAACTAACAAGGAATTCTAACTACGTGAAAAATATAATCAATTAATTAGTAAATTGTGTATATTGATAAACTATAAGATGATAACAACAATAAAAAAACTATATATCCATAATAATTTCACATTATGGAATCTAGAAACTATAACATGAGTGAAGTAAAAAAAAAATACTACTAAAGAAATGTCACTTTCTCACCATATTTAAACTTTGAATGTATTTTGAAATGTTTCAACGATATCTTGAAATTTTGATCTCAAAAAACAAGCAACTCTATGACAATCTGTATTAATCATTAAAAAACACTTGTCCTATGTTCTTTTAGTTATATTTATTTACTGAAATATTTGAATTTAGTAATACTAATTCTATTTTACAACACCGTATACTATATGATACGATACACACGTGCAACGCACGTGCCGTGAAACTAGTATTCAAAAATCAATCAAATTAATCCTTCTAAACAAGAGTGAAATTAAACCAAGACACTTTGAGATTTTCCATATGTCATTTATTTCAAACTAACAAGCAAATTTATACACGTGTATATGCTAACCAAATAGAAGAAGAGGTTTTAATACCCATGGAAAGTTAAGTTAAGACTAGTTTAAGCATTATGTGACATATTATTTACAATTTTGTAATATATTTAGTATGTAATTATAAAAAATGGATTTTAAATAACATAGACACAAATGAAATTTTCAACAGAGAAAGAAAAGATCCTAGAATATGCTATCAAGTACACTAAAGAAAATCTTTCTCAAATTTTGATTTCATAAAGATTAAACACATCAAAAAATATTATTAATGAGGCAACAACTTTTCTTGACAATTATAACCTAGGACGTAAAGAAACTGAAAGAAGACTTCCAGCGATTTTTTAAAACAAAATGGAGAGCTTTACATGCTATTTTATAAACAAGTGATATAAAGTTAGTTATACCTAAGCATACAACTAGCCATTTAGCATAGAGAGTCGAACAATTTCTCAGTTCTTATAAAAAGGGTAAAAGATCAGAAATTGTAGCAATCAATTAGGATTTATTTACAGATTTGCCATAGTCAAGAAACATCTTAAAACACAATTTGAGCCAGCAAAATAAACATGGTAATGTATTTCATATAAAGTTTACTGAAAGAAGATCCTAAGGCAAATGATTAGGACGTAAGATGCTTGAAACAAATATTTCACTTCTAAATATACTCGAGCGTGCATATACACAAAAGAAAAAAAATCATTAAAGGAACAAAATATAAGATGATTACATATTTGAACAAAGAACAGAACTACAGAAAAGATGAGTTGTTACATTCCACACGGCAGTGAACTGGTGTTTTTTAGGTTTTAGATCCACAAGAAAACGAGATTATAACTTCTCTAAGTTGAGATAGAAGAGTAAGAGCAAAACGAATTTTTAGAGTCTAAAGATATTGGTTTTTTGCTGAAGAATCGAAGGGGTATTTATAGATGAAAAAATCTTATTTGAGCGGGAATAGAATCTTTCAAATTTTGAACTTGAATCAAGACTCTCCATTCAAACTCCAACGTTTGAGAATGGGATGAAATCAATCCTCACGTGATTTGGAAAGAGAGAACGTGACTTGCTTCAGATTATACTTTAAAATGGGGAAGATTTGCCTGTACTTTCGATCTGGGCAATCTTTAAGCACGAAAAGAGAAGATAGGGACATGTCCGAAATTTCCAAGGTTTGCACCAAATGGGGAAAACCCATCTGTTAATGGTGAAAGGGTTTGCAGATTTTTCTTGAAAAATAGAGAGAGGAGCGGCGCTGCACATAAAGATAACCTAATATTAGGTTTATTTTGAGAGAAAAGCCTACTGTAATGTAGCAAAAATGGGCCATTAAATGGGCTAGATTTTGGGCAAATTTGACACTAAATATGGGCTGAACACATTTTCTGATTTGGGGCTCATTTTGGTCGGATTTTCATACAAAAAGGGGCTGAAATTTAGCTTAATTTGGGCCTTGTTTTGCTGGGTTTTGGTCGAGTTATTGGGTCTCCTCCCTTCTTCTTATAAATTATTTTGGACTTCTAGCTTAATAATTAATACTAATATATATATATTATGATGAACATTAATATATACAAAATATGAACTTATAATTGATTTAAAAAGTACGAAACTTAAAATAAGATGACGACAATCAATTATTTAAGAAAAAATGGTGTAAAAAGTGATAATAGTATTTTCAATAATAAAATATGCAATTTAAACAATAATTATAGGAATATGATAACGATAATAATAGTAAAACATTAGTTAAAATAGGGTGATTATATTTATTATTAATATAGAAGCTCAAAAATATGAATTAGAAGAAAGGAGGGTCAAAATTGGGTGTCAACAGCTTGCCCCTCTTTGACCGGAAAGGATGAAAGACGTTTTGGGCAAAGAAGTTGACGTAGTAACCAATTTTGTCCCAATCAACAAATACGGCCTCAGAAAGTGTTTGAGAAGTATGTAGTTTGAAGAATTATGGGGTAGAAGATTAGGAAAAGTTACGAAACTTGTATGAAATGGCTTGAAAATTATGACTGCACTCTAGTTTCGAGTGCCTACATATCTAGGGTTTCACGAGAATCTGGTCACGTTTAGTTCGAAAGAATTGGATTCATGATTGACACAATTTCAACAAAAATTGCCTCATTCATCAAATGAGAGTGATATCGTACTATATAAAGAGGGAAGTTAAGGTGTTGATGGCTTAAAAAATAAGCACAATTTAAACTTGAATGGATTTGAATTACCTACAGATCCACACATTTGAAGAAATGTAGTTTAGAAGTAGATCTTCAACCTCTTGCTGTCGAGCTTAACTCAAACTTCAACAACTGCCCCAGTTCACTGCTTAGATTATGATCCACGAGTTGAAGTGTGAGTCAACTTTGATCTTGTCGTTTTCCAAAAGCCACAAGCTAAACGTAATTGTTAATGATAAAGAAATATAAGCAAATAAGATGAAATAAAGGAAATCTACACTTGTATGTCGTGCTTGAAGAATTTTAAATCCACGTCAGAGTGTAAAGATGAATTGAATCCCCAAATTGCAGATGAGTTGAAGAAAAATTAAATCCACATTTATGTCGATTTGAATGAAAAATTAAAATACATATCCACGTCCATTTAGAAGCACAATGATGTCCACAAAAATCTATGATGTAGAAATAAAAATCCACGTCCACGTCCACGTTGATAGGATAAATCCACATCCACGTCCACAAATTCTGAAAAGGTAAATCCACATCCATATTCACAAATTTTGAAAGATAAATCCACATTCATGTCCATAAACTCTAAAAAGATAAATCCACGTCCATATCCACAAACATTAAAAAGATAAATCCACAGCCACGTCCACAAATTATAAAAATATAAATCAACATCCACGTCCACAAACTATAAAAAGATAAATACACATCCTCATTTTGTAGAAAGATAATTCCACGTCCACGTCCACAAACTGTAAGAAGATTAGTCCACGTCCACATCCACATCCACAAACTTTAAAATATAAATCCACGTCCATATCCACAAATTCTAAAAATATAAATCCACATCCACGTCCACAAACTGTAAAAATATAA